>CM031946.1:743535-886035 GCA_018749465.1 Paracanthobrama guichenoti
GTGTGCAGCAATCTTGGTAAATACATGCACCTTTTCATATCTTTCAATCTAATGGACGAAATAAGCTCAGGCAATTTACACATGGACGCTCCCAGAGTTGTCAGAAAAACACAGAGTGCAGTGTTCATTTCTGCTCTGAAAGACACAAGACCATGCCGAATGCTGTGAGTGTGTTAGAAATCAGGAATGGTGAGAAAACATCGTGCTTGGTACGCTTTCCACCTTCAAACCAAACTTGGGTCTTCAGCTGACAAAGTTTAAAAAGGCAGCATCCGAAATCAAATGCCTCCCAGGCAAAAAAAAAAAAAAAAAAAAAAAAAAAAAAACACAGTATGTGACAAAAGTGTGGCTGAATTCACAGTACTCATAAAAGAAGGCAAAAAGTAGCCGGAAGACCTACTACTTCTGGTGAAATTCTGAAGTGTGCATACGATGGACATCGCTATCCCATGAGGCCACGGGAGAGGATTTGTAAATATGTCCAGAACATACTACATGGAACATACTTTTGTAGCGGTCGTAAAGTAATTACTTATTCAAAATAAATACCTACTCAAGAGAGTATGCGATTTCAGACGCAGCCAAAGTTCTGTCTGGCTAGCATGCATCCCATAATATTTACACATTAGGTTAGTAGAGTCTTTTGTGGCTGTTCGAACCCTTTCAATCACATGAGCGTCTACACTACAAAAGCAATCTGTTTTCGACGACCTCCGGAAGTTCAAAACATCATCCAAAAAGCATCAGGTGCAAACAGCCTTAAATGCAAGTCATCGGGTTTCCTTAAAATAAATAACTCCCATTCAGTCAATTAGTTAACTTTATTGGTAATTTACTAGGTGTTACTATACCGTCTCTCCAGACAGCTATATAGGTACATAAAATAAGCCAAATAAAATGTTACAAAAGAATATCTGAAGCTTGCAGGTGCATTCAGAGGCAAATAAACATTAGCTGTGACACCAAAGAAATTAAAAACAGCCTCTAGCGCATTTCATTGTTCCACTTACTCAGTGTACAAACGACATGTAACAGTTTTGAAGTGGATGACTAATGCTAGGCTTTGTTAGAAGTTTATCAGAGTGATTTCACACACACACACACACACACACACACACACACACACACACACACAAATACAGAGCAGAAAGCAGGCTGTTGGGGTAAGGACAGCTCATACGATGTCCCGGGTTCGTCGGATGGCGCAGCACAGCAGCATGCTGAAGATCATGCCAAAGATCTGACAACGAAAGAGACACGGGTTAATATCTGACACCAGATATTAACCATGGTTAACATGCACAGAAGTATCTACTCACCATGATCACCCCAATGCCAATCCCAACTCCTCCGATCACTTGAAGCCTAGATGTGAAGAATTCCCCAATAGCACTTGGGCAGCTCTGGAGCAGAAACAAAAGAGGTAACTATGGTACATGGGAAAAACATAACTGAAGATAACTGAAGAGACTTAATTATTGAGTTTCTGGTACCGTTGTGATAAGGACTTGAAGTCCCTCCTTTTTGGGGCATATGTCAGATTCTCCATCCAACATCGTCCCTGTTATTCCACAGCAGTTCAACTAAAGAACAGCACACAGAAAACCATCAGTCAGATTAACATTCACAGGGTTTCTGCAGGTTTAATGAATGTAACTATCTCTGTAAATTTAGGAAACTTTTCTTCATCATCTGCACCTGTTTTGTGTGGTGTGCCCCAGGGATCCATTTTGGGACCTTTATTGTTTTCTTTATTTTTATATGCTTCCCTTGGCCCTCACTTCATATCACGAGTCCCAGTTTTACCTACCAGTAAGACTGGACACTACTGGTTCATCGGATGTGTTATTGAAATGTGTAAATGATATTAAGAGGTGGCTAGCAAATCATTTTTGCAGCTAAATGAGGATAATTCTAGGTTCTCCTGCAAATTCCTCTCCTGCTCTGGAAACCCAGTTAGGTCCTCTTTTAACAAATGTACACAAACAAATAAAAAATCTTGGAATGATCTTTGACTCTTCACTATTTTTTGATAAACAAATTAGTGCTGTTATTAGAGGAAGCTTTTTCCATGTAAGATCTATTGCAAAGTTGAAGCATCTCCTTTCAAGCAAAGATTCAGAAGTTGTGATTCATGCTCTTGTAACATCACGATTGGATTATTGCAACTCTCTTTATTCTGGTCTCCCTTAGTCTTCATATATTGATTTTAAAATCTTTATGTTTGTTAAAGTGTTGTCTGGCTGTGCACCAAGGTATACAAGTGATCTTGTGCCATACTGTCCCGCTAGGGCACTTAGATCTACTCACTTGCTCTTAACTGTGCCTCGGTGTTGCAATAAATTAAAGGGTGATCGGGCCTGTTCGGTGGCTGGACCCAAGCTTTGGAATGGTCTCCCCTATCAGGTGAGGTCTACTCCTTCATTGGACATTTTTAAATCTACTCTTAAATCGTATTTTTATTCTTTAGCGTTTAGAAACCTGTAATTATTTTTGTGTAGATCTGCTTTATATAGCACTTTGGATCAATTCATACACTGTCAGAAAAAAAAAAAAAAAAAAAAAAGGTACAATGCTGTCACTGGGGCGTTATCCTAAGGTACAAAACCGAAAAGGTACTAATATGTACCTTTAAGGCACTACTCCGCAGTCTTAAAGTACTGATATGCACCTTTTAAGGTACTAATATGTACCATTTAGGGGTGAGTAAGGTACAAAGATGTACCTTTTCACTTTTGTACCTTAGGGTACCGCCCCAGTGACAGCGCTGTACCTTTTTTTTTCTGAGAGTGTATTGTGTTTAAATGTGCTTTATAAATAAATGTTATTGTTGCTGCTGTAAATGGAAAACCTTTTAAGACCATTTAAAGTGAACACAACACATCAATATGTTCTCTAAATGCAAATGCTTCAAAGTTTGAAAATACTATTTCCAACAGATCTCCATTACTTTTTAACTTATTTGACAAAGAAATAGCTTAAAGTTTGAGATAAGATATCTTGTGAAATATTGTGAAAGTGATTTCATGATTAAAAGAACAGGTTCATAAAAAAAAAAAAAAAAAAATCAACAAATGCAAGTTATTTTCATGCCCAATGACAGATATTTGTTCTTGTTTTAAGCATAAACTCACTTAATTTTGTTACATTACTTAATTTCGCATCTCAAGTAAATGTTTCTTGATTAAAGATGTTAGATATTTTTACTTGAACAAAAATCCTAGACATACGTTTTTTTCGCAGTTAAATTTAGGGCCTTATGAAATCAGGTTTATTAATTATTTTTATAGTTTGTTTTAATGGTTAAATTAAATTGTATTAATCAAAAAGCATGTCTAATTAATTGAACTCATGAAACAGACAATTTATTAAAAGTTTAACAAAAAAATTTTTTTAGGACCCTATGAAATAGGTTTTAAAATATGAAATATAATTACTTTTATTCCATTTTTATAAATGGAATCTGTGGCCCTAATTTAATGCCATGATATCGAAGAAGACATTTTAATTCCTTAAATTGTGGAAGGTCAAACTAAGACTTTTTAAGACCCGCAAAAACCCGGATAAAATTTGTCCTTGTAGAATGTTTTGCTCTTATGGCTTAATGAACCATAAAAATTAACACTCACTCCATAGTGAATTGCTCGCAGAGTTTCCTTCAGCGCTTCCTGTTTAGTGGCTTTGTAGTTGTTGAAGGTCTCTGTGTAGAACTGCTGGAGATCGTTCACGACCTGAGAAAGAAAGAAGAGGACCCTCTGGTGAGAAAATTAATGGGTAACAGGAGAAAGAAAGAGTATGACCATCACCCACCTTTTCCTTATTGGACAATCCCCAGATTCCAACGGCCACCTCTGCAGCAAAAATGATAAGCAGGAACACGAAGAACTGGAGGAACCGAGAAAAGGGGAGAGATGAAGTGACATTTCTTGGCAAAAGATGCTCTAAAGGTGATCTAAAGTGCATGTGAATTTTCACTTCACATCCTGACTTCAAGAATGTATACATAAACAAAAAACATAAAAATAAAGACACTTTTTCTTATTTTTAACTAACTAACTAACTAACTAACTAACTAACTAAGGTAACATTGCTGATGGGTTCAACATTTCTCGTGTTCTTTAATTATTAAAAATTTGAATTACCTTGAACAAAACTGAAAATTATTAACAAGACCTTTGTCTCAATCTGTTCAGCAATGTAATATTTGTAAAATAATGAAATATTACATCAAATTACATTATTCAAGGTTAACAATTGAATAATCAGCCAAATTTCCCTGCGCGTAGTGAAACATGGACTGTGTGAAAACTCGACTGTGTGTACACGTAAAAAAAACCCAAAGTATACTTGGGGATTTAGGGTACATTTACACGACAACGATGTACTAAACACAGAAAGGTTTTTCCCTTTGTGTTTCGCATACAGACGACAACGCTGCCAAAATGATCCCCGTTCACACACGGATCCACCCAAAAGGACTAAAAACGCTGTATTCTGCTGCCAGGGCAGTAGTTGGCGATGTCACTTTGTAAAGAAACACTACAAGCCTATAGACTGAACAAGTAATACACATATGCATGATGTGACGGTTTTCAGAAATGAGTAAGAGCAGTTTAAAAAAAACTTTTTTTTTGAAAGTTTTTGTTTTCAGACCCCAAAACACTGTAGTCGTGTAAATTAAAGGCCAAAATGCATTAAAAGGTTTTCAGTTTTTTGTTGAAAACAGTGCCGTGTAAATGGCCCCTAATATGAATGTAAAAAAAAATATTTTTGTTTTGTACTGTAGTTGAATATAGGAAGACTCACCAGTCCCAGCATGCATGACGATTCTTTTATTGCTCCACAGCAGCCGAGGAACCCGACCACCATCATGATGGCCCCAGCCACAATGAGGATGTAGACCCCTGAGGACAGAAAAGGACAGAACATCTCTTACACCCCTGTACCTTTACATTCATCTAATTCCTTTGGCTTCTCATCTGAAAAAAGACTTGAAATCAAGAGTATTTACTGTAAATTTTATTCTCAAATTTAGTTTATTACAGACACACATTTTGCTTGATGTATAAATTATAACTTAATTCCTTTCGCTACCTTAATGGTTCATCAGAATGAGCTATGCAAAGCAAAATATGCAAAACAAAATTCCATGCAAGTGTACCATGTTGTATCCATAAGGCCAACACCCCACAGACAAAAGGCAACAAACAAGTTGGTCGTTGGATTTAGAATTTTATGAAAAATTATGGCCATGTTCACACTGCCCCAACAGTCACTGACTGAACATGTTCAGTCGGGTGAAAACAAACACTGACAGGGGTAACACACTGCTCTGACAAAACAAACATGTGGCCTAGAGAAACACCTGTCATTAGAATGTTTAGCATTGCAGGAAGGCCCACTGTGACTCAAAGTGCTTTCGAAACCTCTGGCAGGCACTTGGAAACTTTCCCAAGTTCATCGTGTTTTTAGATCAATGGAGGCTAGCATTCTTCTGAAAACTGTTGAGAAAAGAAAAAGAAACCAGGCAAAACAAAAGGAGGTGGGATGGGAGCAAACAATGCGGGTTCTGTTGGCGAGGAGGAGAAAGGCATCTCTGTGAGGGATGATGGCAAGGGGCAGAGAGCTGGCATCGTGTGGACCAAAGCCAGCCTCCTCCAAAACAGCACTGCTATTATAACCCAACCAACCTGCCTCTTAAAAAACAAACACACAGACAGAAACCCAACATCCAGCTCTCTATATTTAGGTGGTTTTCGCCCTTCATAAACTGAGCCATGATTTATAAGAGGGTTTTACGGTTTAAAGTTCAATTCCCTGGTTGTTGCGGTTGTCTGAAAGCCTCCAAAACTGGCGAGGAATTCAGTCTTTTTGCCTTAAAAACAGCATTAAAAAAAAGCATAGAAGAATAGATGGAGTGCTTTGAATATTGGACGTGTTTTGTACTCGTCATGCCAGTTAATGTTCAATGACCAAGTCAGGGTGATGTCGTCGTTATACACAACTGTTCAAAACATTTTTTTAATGTTTTTATTTATTTATCTTTTGTGTTCTCTTATGCTGCATGATTTCTGAAGGATCACGTGACACTGAAGACTGGTGTAATGATGCTGAAAATTTTGCTTAGCGTCACAGGAATAAGTTATATTTTAAAATGAATTAAAATAGAAAACAGTTCTTTTAAATTATAATATTTCATAAATGTACTGCTTTTACTGTATTTTTGATTAAAAAAAAGACTTAATTACTCCAAACTGTTGACTAGTAGTGTCTGTAACACACACACACACACAATAATCTGTAGCGAAGCCAAAACGATTTGTCTCATTTCACGCTCCTGAATGGCCTTTCATTCGTTTCATGTTATAATCCTAGTATTCATGACGCACCATTCACATGACAGATCGTCTGATGTCTGCAAATAGGTGTGGCTAGTTTCCATGACTACCATTATACCTCATACCCAAACACCAACTTACAAAGACCTGATCGTGTAGGTGATACAGGGAGCATGTGCAATGGTATTGAGAGATAAAGGTGGATATTTGATCCACTGAGAAGATATTTAGAGGACTCTAGCTTGGGAGTGGCCAAATCTCACCTGTGAGGAACACAGAATGGGTACCATCTTCAGTAAAGAATACTTTAGTCCCTTCATCGAAACGCAGCCAGAGGCCAACAGCTAAAACTCCTGTACCAGCAAGCTGTGGGAACAAACAAAACATTTTGATATATCCAATTAAACGTTTAGTTTGAACAATGGCCAGACCAAAAAAAAAAACATGGTCTGCATGGTGCCACCCGATAACACAGACACTGGCAAACTGAGTAACCACATAGAGGAAATATAGCTGCAGGACAAGGCATTATTTACAAGGGCGGAGAATACAGGAAGTCCGGCTCCAAACCGATTTTACTCTTTTTCCCTAAAAGAGAATAAAGTTCAACAGGCCTTATGAAACCCAAGGCACTCACACCTCAAAAGAGCAGACCAACCTGATAATCTTGCTAGACCGCTTCCAAATGCAGAGATATGCAAAACTACGCTGAACAAACTCTAATTTCTCTTGACCAACTCCAGCGATTCCCAGGACACTGTAATGTGGCTTCCATGAATGAGGAACAAGAACGATTACGATCTAGTACATGTTCTCACAGCTAAAAGTTAATCAACAGCCCACACATACACTTTACAGTCAAAACAGATATCCTTTTTTTTAATTTAAAAAGCACTACACCCACTTTTAACATATTTCATTGTTGTGCACATGAGGAAGTAGGTAACATTTTTCAATCTCCTTCAACCTATGAATTTGCACAAACGGTGGATCAGTGCGTTTCCTCATGTGCTTTGACCAATGATGCAATGAATACCTAGAAACAAACCATACTAGCTAAACCAGATCACACTCAAGAGCACCCACACACATAGGCATCTCTGGTACTCAACAAATAGAGTTGCAATCCTCCACTTTTCTTCTGTTTTGGAAAAATGGCATCACAGAGCTCTGAGTCACAGTGAGTCACTGCCAGGGGTGTGGAGGCTTGTCCTTCAAAGTTTCCCAAACTGATCCTGTCTTTTCCACCCTTACACAATAGGAGTTACTGATGGGTGGATCTAGAGTTTGCTAGTTTATTCACTTACCACAAAGCTAGCTTAAGACCAGGCCCAAATACTAAATCCACTTTAAAGACCAGATAAATGCTATAGACCAACCCTTATTTTTTGCTGTTATTGGTCAAATCATATAGGTCTGCATCTACATGTGTGAACTTTTAAAGCATCATACATTCGATCTAAAAGGTTTTCAGTGTTCAACAGGCTCAAATAAAAGTCACTAAATATTTTAAACCAAAAAGTGGTTAATGATTGACAACCTTGCACATTAGAAACTAGAATTAACTAGATTGAATGAAATGAACCGTCTAACCACAGCTTGTTTTATAAACAGGCCTGTGAACAAGGGACTATTTTCACAGTTGAATATTGTAGAATATTGTAAAATAATGCAGCATTTTTAGGGTCACAAATCTCTTAAAGAGCAAATCATGTCATACACTACATCCAAATTAGGCAAGCAAACAAAGTATGACATGTAGACAAGCAACTAACAAACTTTTATATCCTCACCACATCACATTCAAGCCATATTTACATTTCTGTGTTAGTATCTTCCCATTTTACTCTACAAACATACATTTGAATTAGCATGTGCTCGTGTAGTACCCACACGAGCACATTTATAAGAAAAAAAATACCTACCCAGAAGATGAAGTTGAAGATAAAAAGTAAGTATTTGACACACTGAAGTCCACCTCCGGCCATGACTAAAAATTAAGTCTAGTTGTAAGAGTAAAAACTCGACACTGAGCACCTGAAATGTGCTTCTTTCCCACCTTAAAACAGGGCGAGTGAACAAAAAAAAAATTCCAGCAGGTCACACCCTCCTACCTGGTCTTTGTCAGAGGGAAAAGAAGGAGGAGCAAAACCATTTTAGATTTACCATGTTGCAGGGGAATAGTAGAGGAATAACACAGATAAGAGGTTACCTGCTGCTCATTCCTGCACTAACACAATTCAGTAGCGTAAATAGGGTTTAAAAAAAGTATAAAAGTTCTATATTGTGCTTTAGTTGCCAAAATGGCATCAACACAAGCTGATCAGGTTTTACTTTTCATGTAACTCGAGCTGTCCCTCAGGAACACTGGGAAGTCAGAACACAGCTATCGTCCCTTTGCTTGACACCTTTAAGTGGACAGGCGGGTTAGAAACAGAGACTAAGGCTTCTAAAATCAAAGCATTGCTGAAAAACTTGTTGCGTATCTTTTGCATGCCTTCTGCATCCTGACTGATAGCTTATACTTTTATAGTAAGTAAAAGGTCTTTTCTAAAAATGTCCACCTACATCAGGTCCATGTCTTTTTGCTGTGAAATCTTTAATGATTTTATTAAACATAAGATTTACTTTTATATTGGTAGTTATATTTTCAAGATGCTCATTTGTTGGACCTCTTAGATTTACTTGATTATCCATAGATATTTTTTTCCCCTGAAAAATCAAGTTGAAATGTAATTACGAAATATGACACGACATGCTTCTGAGGAAAGTTTATTTGTTCATCTCTCAGTCATCATTGTATTGCATTATATGTTTTGCCTCCACAATGAAACCTACAGGCCTTGAGCATTTAAATATCATCTTACTAACATATATTATTGGGATACACCAATCAGGCATAGCATTATGACCGATGAAGTGAATAACACTGGTTATCTCATCATCATGACACCTGTTAATGGGTGGGATATATTAGGCAGCAAGTGAACATTTTGTCCTCAAAGTTGATGTGTTAGAAGCAGGAAAAATGGGCAAGCGTAAGGATTTGAGCGAGTTTGACAAGGGCCGAATTGTGATGGCTAGACGACTGGGTCAGAGCATCTTCAAAACTGCAGCTCCTGTGGGGTGTTCCCGGTCTGCAGTGGTCAGGATCTATCAAAAGTGCTCCAAGGAAGGAACAATGGTAAACTGGCGACAGGGTCATTTATGCACGTGGACAGCGAAGGCTGGGCCGTGTGGTCTGATCAAACAGACGAGCTACTGGAGCTCAGATTGCTCAAGAAGTTAATGCTGGTTCTGATAGAAAGGTGTCAGAATACACAGTGCATCACAGTTTGTTGGGTATGGGGCTGCATAGCCGCAGACCAGTCAGGGTGCCCATGTTGACCCCTGTCCACCACCGAAAGTGGTGGGCACGTGAGCATCAGAACTGGAACACAGAGCAATGGGAGAAGGTGGCCTGGTCTGATAAATTACGTTTTTTTTTTTTTACATCACGTGGATGGCCGGGTGCGTGTGCGTCTCTTATCTGGGGAACACATGGCACCAGGATGCACTATGGGAAGAAGGCGAGATGGCAGAGGCAGTGTGATGCTTTGGGCAATTTTCTACTGGGAAACCTTGGGTCCTGCCATCCATGTGGATGTTACTTTGACACGTACCACCTACCTAAGCATTGTTGCAGACCATGTACACCCTTTCATGGAAACTGTATTCCCTGGTGGCTGTGGCTCTTTCAGCAGGATAATGCTCCTGCCACAAAGCACAAATGGTTCAGGAATGGTTTGAGGAGCACAACAACGAGTTTGAGGTGTTGACTTGGCCTCCAAATTCCCCAGATCTCAATCCAATCGAGCATCTGTGGGATGTGCTGAACAAACAAATCTGATCCATGGAGGCCCCACCTCGCAATTTACAGGACTGCTGCTGTAACTGCTGCTAACATCTTGGTGCCAGATACCACAGCACACCTTCAGGGGTCTAATGGAGTCCATGCCTTGACGGGTCAGGGCTGTTTTGGCAGCAAAAGGGGAACCAACACAATATTAGGAAGGTGGTCATAATGTTATGACTGATCGGTGTAGAATGACTACTGATGTACTGCATTTTTGTAATGTCACTGATTTACATTACAAGCTTTTAGAATTTTGTCACACTTTTTGGTCATATAAACAACAACATCTGCAACAAATTGCATATTTTTGCTAAGTTTGGACCTCTGAATAAATTGGTAAAAGTATGAGTTTCATATTCTCACTATATCATATTATATGAGCCATAAAAGCCTGATATATCAAACAAATAATGATTTAAAAAAACACATATGCAACATATTTTAACACAATAGTTTGCCTACAGGTTCAATAAACTGTTCCATTTTTAAATGATTTTCTGACTATTAATTAATTTGTCAGGCTTTACAGGGTTCAGGATGAATGGTAGGTGAGGACAAATCTTAATAGTCCCTAAAATAAGATGAACCCATGGGGAACAGATTACCTGAATCATAGCAAAATCATTATGTATGTAGCCTAATATTTGGTTGCTGTCCTTCTTTCATTCTTTGTGAGATGATAATTCCTGGGGCTAGATTTACCCTAATTTATGGGATGGATTAGTAATGGGGTTGCCTAGCAACAGGTATGCAAGACTTTGACTTATTCGTCTTCTCATGAAGAACAAATTACCATCTTGAACATACAATATACTCTTCTAAAAACCTGTCTACTCGTGAGCTAGGTACTCAACCACTATCCAAAGAAATAAAAAGAGTTAAAGGAACAAAAAAAATGGCAGAAAGATTTATGTTTAGTCTTTAGGATCAAACGTGTTTTGCTTACCAGCTGCCCATAACGCTCAATTTTGAATCACACTATTGAAGAGTTAGCTCATGAATATATTAATTACGTTGTTAACCTTCCTGGAGATGGCACACGGTCACGTAGGCTAATCTAATGATTAGTTATCGATTAGCATTTTCTATTTTGAAAAACAAACACGTAAGAGGCATTTCATTAAGTTAACTATGGGAACATTATGAAGACATGTATTCGCCGCAATTTGCGATCATATTCCAATTTATTGTTTTCATGAACATCACGTGACGTAGCCTAATCAATATTAATAAGTTAGCTCTCGAGACCGTAGGTAGTAAAGCTTTCACGGCTTTAAATTACATATAAATTCAGCACAAACAAATATCAGCCTTTAACAAATCTTTGTCGCGCTTTTTATGTTTAATAACCCAAAAAGTAGCCTATTTATTTAGACTATGAAGCATATTAATAGGCTAGATGGTTAGGCAGAATAACAGGTCTATATTAGACATTATGAGCTTGGATATTTTTTTTTTTTTTTTTGGCAATAAATAAACATTAAGGAGTAAACTGTATTAAACTCACCCAAAATATGAAATTAAAGGCGAATAGGATGTATTTGATGCACTGCTCTCCACCGGACAGACCTGACTTAGCCATCATATAAATCCAGGTTATAAGTAAGCAGCAACAGATAGTGTTGTTCTCAGATGTTTCAATACCCAAAGGTCTGTGTGTGTCCTGTTGCTCGTCTGGGACTCAATGCTGCTGCCCTGAGGGGAAATGACTGTTTATAGCGGTAAACTCCCACCTCTCCTGTGAGAAGGGAAAAGCTCTGGAGTCTGTCACATTCACTTCTCTCTTTCTTTCTGTCTTGACTTGATGATCATCTTATGTTATGAAATAATTAGCAAGTAATGCATTTGTATGTGCTCAAACTATGATTGGAATTTGTTGAACATGTCAAAATGATCCTCGTGTGACCTCTCTTTCTTGTCTTCTAGAGACCGTGGAGCTCTTTCACAGACCAGATCAGAGATTAAAATGGCACTTTGCACCTTTCTGTGACATGTTTCTGTGTGGCTGGTAACCAATCACTTTCATCTTTATCAGCTCAACAAAGAACTGCAATAACTAGTTCTTCTAATGTAAATGATTGTGATGCTATAGCAAATAAACAGATCTGTGAGCATAATATAATCTGTGACATTTGATAAAAAGTGTGTATGATCCGAGAAAACCAGCAATGCAATGCACTGCAAAAATTACTTTCTAGCATTTTTGTCTTGACCACAGAGACATCAATATTGTTTGTTTAAAATATTAAAAAACCTTCCAGAACTTTGTGTCCGACTGGGAGATCCACAATGAGCAGGAAATAGTAAATTCTCCTCAGCGTTGACATTGCCTAATTTATTCAGAATTTAAAAATCCTGACGTAGTTGACACAAAGTGATGACACAACTTTTATATTTATGCTTAAAACAAGAAAATGATCAGGGGAAATGAACCCATTGGCAGATATTTCATATTTTAAGCAAACACTCAATTCATTTTGATCAATTATTCATTTTTTTAATTTTTTTTATTTTGCTTCTACTTAAGAAAAATGTATCTTGATTTAAGAATGTTAAAATATTTGTACTGGAAAATACAACAAAAATACTGATTTAGAATATATATATATAAAATCAAATCAAATCACCTTTATTTATATAGCGCTTTTAACAAGTCCAATTGTTTCAAAGCAGCTTCACATTGTTAACAGGAAAATAATGCAACAGAATTTGTACAGCCGTTCTGGTGAAACGGTGATGTTATCCAGCTAATTTCAAGTATAATATAGTGTCAATGCGGGCAGATCGGTAATATAGATGAAATTTAGGTGTCCCCAACTGAGCAAGCCAAAAGCCAGAGGCAACGGTGGAAAGGAACCAAAACTCCTTCAGGGTCAGAATGGATAAAAAAACCTTGGGAGAAACCAGGCTCAGTCGGGGTGCCAGTTCTCCTCTGGCCGACGAACAAACAGTGTATGATTATAATTCTGGCAACATTGCAGGTCTTAAGTCATATTAGGTAAATAGATATTGGTAAGATTATTCGAAAGATTGGAGTCATCACGCCGAAGACGGGTTTAATGAGGATGTCGTGTCGATGCAGCATTTACGGGGGGAGTTTATTTGACATGCTCTCTGCAGACATTTCAGGGATGGGTTGGTCATGTCCAGGCGCAGGTCCACCATCTGATCTGGATACGGCCCGGATCCGGCTGACTGCAGTAAACCTCGGGATAAACAGAGAGACTAACATTAGCGTAGATGCCATTCTTCTTATGATGTAACGAGTACATCAGGTGTTATGGGAAGTGTTCCCGGTTCCGGCTGACCTAGTTAATGCAGCCTAACAATCATTTACTGATTTGAATAATAGAAATTGATAATGTTTTATGTGTAAGCCATAGTAAAGAGATGCGTTTTTAGTCTAGATTTAAACTAACAGAGTGTGTCTGCTTCCTGAACAATGCTAGGAAGACTGTTCCAGAGTTTAGGGGCTAAATAGGAAAAGGATCAACCGCCTGCAGTTGATTTTGATATTCTAGGTATTATCAACTGGCCAGAGTTTTGAGACCGCAATAGACGTGATGGAGTATAATGTGTTAAGAGTTCGCTCAAGTACTGGGGAGCTAAACCATTTAGTGCTTTGTAAGTAATAAGCAAGATTTTAAAATTTATACAATGTTTAATAGGGAGCCAGTGCAGTGTTGACAGAACCGGGCTAATATGGTCATACTTCCTGGTTCTAGTAAGAGCTCGAGCTGCTGTGTTTTGGACCAGCTGGAGTTTGTTTATTAAGCGAGCAGGGCAACCACCCAGTAAAGCATTACAATAATCCAGCCTTGAGGTCATGAACGCATGAATTAACTGTTCAGCATTTTGCATCGAAAGGATGTGCCGTAATTTTTTTTTAAATCATTGTTTTTTTGTTGTTGTTTTTTTTCCCCCTGAAATATGTGTATCATTTTTATTAATTTGTATTCTTTCTCATTTTTTCAGTTAAACTAAATGAAAATGGGAAATGTTGCCTTGGCAACTAGCAGAAATAAGTTTAAGTTTTTATATTTAATTTTATTTTAGTTAACATTTATTTTATTTCAAGAAATGTTTTTTATAATGATAACCCTGATTACAGACTAAATTTGTCAAAATCCCACCATGAAAGTGGACGCTTCCCTTTCTCGGATATGATCTAATATACAGGATGTCACATGACACATCAGTCTGCATTTTTTTCATTCGTGGTTTCCTGCTCTAAACCCTCAAAACCCATTCTGTTAAAGCATTACGGGCAATATGTGGCATTTGCAGAAAACACTGATAATTAATATGCACTGCTACCTTATGCAATGATTACTCACAGCTGCTACCACACTGAATGCTTTCTGTTCTGTTTACAAAGTCTGTCCTCTGTCTAATTATAGAAGTTCTATGCTATGATTGATTTTTCCTAAAGCTGCCGGTGCCAGCTCTGTGGAGAGGCGAGTACAGTGAGGATGACATTTTTGTTGAGGAACAATGGAACCCATTGTCACAGTCAGAGCAGCGCAGTGTTGTGACACCCATCCATCTCTGTCTGTGATGCACGTCACCCACAGCAACCAAAAAACAATGACTGTCAATCACACTGCCAGTGTCTCTTCGGAATATTTGAGCTATTATGTTATGGAATGAAGTCAAATTGAATGTCTATTTACTTCACGAAGCCCTTGTCAAGAAGGCAGATGGCGTAGAACTGAGTCACAATGTTTCTCACCTTAGCATCCCAGATGCTCATTAAATTCAATGGTCTCTGCACACAAATGATTAATTCCCTGCAGACACAAGACCTGTTTGACCTCAGAGCAACATTTCACCAGTAATTTCATTTTGAGATGGGCTACTGAGTGAACAACGCCTGGTTTTGTTAACACTATAAATCAAATTGTTTTATATTTCATGGAATGCATATTGAGCAAAGACATGACCACATCTAATCTGCGTCAGAGCATAACCACACATCCTCTTTTTGCTAAAGAATCCTATTGCACACTTTTTAGTCAACCTGGGGTCTGCTGCATAACCTTTCAGACCAGTGTTGCCATTACACTGTTGACGTGGGTTGTTTTATTTTAGTCTGTAGGTTGAAATGACCCAACACTTCTTAAAATGTTCCATGCTTCACTTCCTCAGCATCTCAACACATGCTTTATATTTCTTAAAATGCATTTGAATTATGGTTTGTGCAGTACACAAAATAAAGGTTCTTTGTTTCCATCTGTGGGTCCTTTAATATACCTTTAAAATGTTCTTCACGTTCTTTGGGTAACACATGCTTATCTGTGGCATGGGTGTGAAAACCCCCTTTATGGAACCATTCTTTTTTAAGAGTACTGTGGATATGTATAATGTTTAAGCATTCCCTTGACTTTCTCAACTGGATTTGAACTTTTGAAAAAGAAAGAGTGAGAATAATAAGGGTCGATTTGAGGCCATGTGTGAAAGGATCTCTCTTCAAAACAGCTTTGTATTCATACTGGCACAAAGACAGTTTTGGGAAAAAAGAGCTCTTTGAGTGCAGGGCATTGGAGGATAATGCTGGTAAGGATGCTGCATTAACAGCGCCCTCTTGTGGTTCCCAGACAAAATAATTTTCCTTAAATGGACAGACAAACTAATTTTCTACACCTACAGCACTCAAATGGTATAGGTAATGATGACTTGTAAATTTAGGATGCAATGTTGATTGTTGACCACATGAGGGCACACACTGCTAAAATTCTGATGAATTTAACAAAGAACAACCAACTTTAACCACAAGAGAGCGCTAATGTCGCATCAGTGCCCACGTTCTCAAACCTCTTGTGCTCAGATGGTACAGTATCTGTTCCAGTATTCTCCACAAACACACATAAATTCACTGTATAAATATTGGTTTGCCTGTTCACTGTTGACTTTGATCAATACCATGCCTTAACCTCCCACTGAGAATGGATTAAGATAAATACATACATATAAAAATCATGGCTTTATAGTGCAAATCCCTCCCTTTTCAGTGGGTGAGATCTATCCCAAATAACCATCCAGACCTGTGTGAGTAAAGTAAAGCATATATATCTATAAGTGAAAGGTGTGAAATGAATGAGAGCCTCCAGGCTGATTTAA
Organism: Paracanthobrama guichenoti; assembly: GCA_018749465.1. NCBI lineage: Eukaryota > Metazoa > Chordata > Actinopteri > Cypriniformes > Gobionidae > Paracanthobrama > Paracanthobrama guichenoti. The sequence goes on from CM031946.1 coordinate 759,889, forward strand.
CGGGAAGGCTTTTGAAGAGTTAAACGTGACATACTCCCCATTCTTGTTTCCAAGAGGAAATCAAGCAAATCGAGAGCACTTGTGTGGGTGAGCTTTTGAGGGGTATAAGAAACGCTTCTGAATGGAGGAAATTCCACGTCTCCTTTCTGATCTGAATGTGTAGAGTTCCTATAGACCTATATATAGAATGTAACTTGGCAACACGAAAAGCATGTAATTTATGTGTTCAAATGTATGTTTTACTGGTCTTCTAATGTTCTATATGAAACAGCAACAAATGCTGGGGCTGCTGAGCCTAATATTTTAGTGTGCAACCTGATTGCACTGAATGGGGCAGGTGATGATGTCAGCCAAAATAAACACTTCAAGAAATCAATGATATCTTTAACATTTCCACAAAAAAAGAGCATTCACAACATCAGTTTTAGATAGATAAAGATAGATAGAAGAAGATAGATAGACAGACAGACAGACAGACAGACAGAGAGAGACAGACAGACAGACAGACAGAAAGAGAGACAGACAGATACATAGACAGACAGAGAGAGACAGATAGATAGACAGACAGACAGACAGACATACAGACAGACAGACAGACAGATAGATAGACAGACAGACAGACAGACAGAGAGATGGATAGACAGAGAGACAGATAGATAGACAGACAGACAGACAGACAGACAGATAGACAGACAGACAGACAGACAGACAGACAGACAGACAGAGAGAGAGAGAGAGATAGACAGACAGACAGACAGAAACAGAAAGAGAGACAGACAGATACATAGACAGACAGAGAGAGAGACAGACAGACAGACAGAGAGACGGATAGACAGAGAGACAGATAGATAGACAGACAGACAGAGAGACACAGACAGACAGACAGACAGAGAGACAGACAGACAGACAGATACAGATAGACAGACAAACAGAGAGACAGACAGACAGAGGCAGATAGACAGACAGACAGACAGATAGACAGATAGACAGATAGATAGATAGATAGATAGATAGATAGATAGATAGATAGATAGATAGATAGATAGATAGATAGATAGATAGATAGATAGATAGATAGATAGATAGATAGATAGATCTCTGTCTCTGCTGAACTGGCTGGTATGTGGGCTTTATTCACCCGTGACAGAAGGTCCTGGAAATTAGTTAAAGTTTGGCACTATCATAAGCCCTCTCTCTCTCCAGCAGTCATGGTATTAAATTAAGCCTGGCCAAAGCCTGGTGAGGATTTTGTGCCTTCACAGTCTCTAATCACCCCATACCTGATTGTGCTTCAGCTCACCGGCATCATGGCTGTGAATGGATCCTGTTCGTATGTTGGTAAGTCATGGCAAACACTGTCCACAGATAATTGGCTATGCAAGGGTTGACAGTGCTTTTAAAACTCCTGACATTAGTTATGAAGTGCACCATTATTTATATGTATATGTTTACAGAAATAAGTTTTTTTTTTTTTTTTGCATAAAAATATAGCTAATTGTTTTGATTGTATGGAATTGTCACTGGTGTTGAATAAAGTTTATGCAAAGAGATGTGCGTTTTTGTTTTCTGTGATTAAAGAGTTAGGAAGAATTCTCTTTTTAAGTCTCTTTTTGAGGTCTTTTGAGGTCGAAGTGCATATTTAACCCTGTGTGTAGTCACATTCTCAAAGTGAGATCAATGTCTTATCTACCACTGTTTCCCATCACCAGAGGTGCGTAACTGTGTTCTGAATGGAGTCAGCACTGCCTTGAGTGAGTCCTCCTCTGTTGGCAGTGATTTAAGGGAAATATCTGAGATTGAAGTTATGAACTCCATCAGTGGCATCTTTGATGATCCTTTTGACTTCATTGACGAGTCTTGGCATCATGTGAGTAATATGTCTATGTGGCACATAAATTCATTTTTTTTGTGTCTTATGTGTTTGTAGATTACTTCAAAGAAATAAAATGTCAGGGCTTAAAGGATGCCTATATTATAATAAGGGTGAAGGGGTTGGGTTTAACAGCACTAAAGGCGCCACAAACCACTGAATAATAACAAACACACACCACCACAACACTTTCCTAACCACCCGTTGGCCGCTGTGTATGGGAAACTTCCCTGATCCATGCAATCACAAAAAAACTGAGGTAACGTGATGTACTGGAAAATTGAATCTGTTTTAAAATGTTGCATATTTATCTTAATAGTTAATAAATGTACACTGCTAGGATGGCAGAGGAGAAACAACAACACAACACTTTCCTTCAGTGGTGGGAATAGATTTGTTGCGTAGTCCCAATCACAATGGAGATTCATTTAGGAAATATATTTGAGCCTGTTTATTAAAAGCAGGAAAAGAAGGATTTTGAACATTTCAGATGTTATGAAATGCCAGACGTGACTGAAATTGACATGACATTTCAACTATATCTGAAAAGTTTTTGCATAAAATGTCAAATTCTGTTTGATCACTAGAACATAACGACTACACAATATCGCTTTTTAAATTATTTTTTACTCACAACAGACTTTTGTTATAATTTATTTTAACAAAAAATGTGTTACTCTATCAATTTCTTCATGTAGAAGCAAGCACATTGTGCTTATGGGAGCATTTAACGCCACTGAAGTCTTTATATTAAGCTTTAAATCACAACGCTATTTAGTATTGAACGATGTATTCATTAATCGGATGTTCGCAGAAATAGTTTGAACCTGTTGGCGACTCCATCTTTACACACGCGCGCAATTCCCTCCGGCGCGTAATGATGCGCTCTGGCGCTTGGAGACGCGCAGGTATTCCTTCAGGGACAATTAGTCAGGGACAAATCAGAAGTTTCTGTGGAGATGCGTTTTGTTGTGCGTGAAGCAAATCTTTGCACTTGCTATTCAACGGTGCCAAAATCAGACAGACGGATGGATTTCATGCTTTGCGCGATCGATGGATAAACAGAGGGAAAGATGGATGGCGCCGTCTCTGTAGGGTGACAGCAGAAACGGGCATGCCACCAGAAGCGCACACAATCTTCCGGGAACGCCGAGGAACTGTTGCCGTTTCATCTTGTTTTTGTGTTTTTATTTAAGTGTGACAACATGCTGCAGACAAGTGACAACAAGATACATGTGAGTATGCTTTTGATTTCTCAAGAATAGTACTACTAGAATACTTGTAGGTTAGCATTAGTTCTACAGCCAGTAAATTGAATGAAGGATAACCCAGAAATAAATGGCATCAATGAAAAGTGTCTATTGCCTTCTCACTTTCAATCTAAATTGTATTGAGAGCAGCCAAATTAAGAAGCAATAGTCTGACCTACATCTATCCTCACCATACTCCCTCCTCCCTTTCTTCTGTGTTGAATTTGATATGCGCACACACTGCTGATGAACACTGAGCCTGGGTACATTGTATTCTCCTCTCACCTGTTCAGGTGGCCAATAACCTGATGGATGTGGACCAGGACCCTCGCAAACGGCTGTACTTTGCTGACGGCCGAAGGAAAGTGGACTATGTGCTGGTGTACCACTACCGAAAACGTTCCTTCGTCAGGGGGTCTCCTAGTCAACACAGACTGTCCACCATCTCCAATGGTAGTTATCCTTTAGGAGTGGAGGAAAAAGACCCAGAGGGAGGGAGGGATGAACCTGCGGAGGTGGTGGTGGACGTCGGACCCCCAGACCCCGCCGATGGGGAGAAAATCATGATCCGAGAGGAGTTCGAGGGCAATTTAAAGGACGCTGGGCTGGAAATTGAGCGTGATAAAGAGGTAAGTGGAAGCTGAATAGCTCTAGTTTGTGGTGTACAGTGAAATATCACATTCAAGTACATGCCAATTGATTTTGCTTTGGCCAGATGCATCTAATTGCACTTTTGATCTTTGTAAGGGCAACATCTGGTGCTGATTTTACAGAAAGCTGTCACTTTGGATCAGTTGACTTGTGCCTTGTCAAAAACAATATCAGTCATCAACTAAGAGTGACCGTTTCTAGCATAGCCAAGAAATCTTGGGAAATAAGATCTTGACTGTGAAAAGGGACTCGAAAAGGGGTCGAAAAGATTGTTTACTTAATAGTCTATGTGTGTGCGTGAATTATCAGCTAGTATTGGATTGAGTTACCATTTCACAGGGCATCAGACCAACTTGGGAATCATCCACGTATCATTGTTTTGTTATGTAAGCCATTACTCTGAAAGATTGCCCATTATGTAGTAATTGGACTGAATTTGTATGGTATTATTAATGGTCCCAAATGAACTCGTCTTCATCTGTTGCTAGGGAGCTTATATTGTATCTGGGGAATTAGGTGAACTCTCCTAATCGTTTACTTAAAGCTGACATGCATTCTTGTCTTAATGAAAAACTCTATGGCAGAAAACACTTTGTTATTGTGCTTCTCTGTCTTTGTGATTGTTTTGTACTGTGTGTCTTCATCTGTAGTGTGATTAGCCTTATGGTGTGAAGCCAAGTAAGATTATCAGGCTGGTAATAGTAGTGATTGTCTACTCTCTCACAGAAGAGCTGTGAACCGGCCTTTGACAGCACACTGAGTTAACTGTACCCTAGCCTGAAAGGGACCAAATTTCTGCTCTAAATTTAACAGTTTGCTTTGTGTCATTGTTGTAAATGATAGGTTCCCAAATTTCTAACACTGACTTAATCATCTGAATCTTTCAGATCATTTAGAATCACAATTTTTTTTAGCATGTAAACAATTTAATATCATGCATGAGGTTTTAAAAACATTGAGGTATTAAACCCTGCACTCTATAGCATCATTTCTCCGTGGGAAGCCTGGTAAGGTGGCAAGATGCGCCTTTGTCATGATGACTTTCATCATCTTCATTATCATGATCACTGAATCGTGATTCAACACTCTTCTCCTGCTTTGTTCGATCACCATCGTTACATAATGTTTTGCCCTGGGTGGTTCTTTCGAGGTGTGCTCTGTGACCGCTACAAATACCTGCAGTCAGACACTCTGAATTATTCAGCCAGTAACTGAAGTTTGATTGCAGGCAGCCTGAACAGGGACAGCAGGTCAAGTCACACATTAATCACGTCTCACCTGCGGTCTTCCTCTTATCTCTGCACATTGTTACAGTTTACCATCAGTCTGGCGGACACAACGTCTTGGATAACTTCAGGAGTTTTAGAACAGGCTAGTTTTGGTTTACTGTTTCTTGAGCTGCCTGGTGGATTGATTTTATAGGGAGTGAAGTTTTGTTTTCAATATCTTCAATGCTCAAGGGGACGTCGCTGCTGCTGGTTTCATGTTTCAGTGGCAGCATGTTTGTTTGTCCTAACAGCCCCAGTCTGATGGACAACATTGGCTTTCTATGGAGGCAATACATATACATAACCAGAGGGAAAATGTGGTGAGAAGGCTTGCCCTGTAGTTTATTGCTATTTGGCATCAGCTAGTGATTGCTGTGGGATCTCTTTTGGGGTTTAACTAGTGCTCCTTTCTCAGTGGTGGGAATATTCACGCATGATGCATTTATATTGCTGTCAATAATAACAACTTAACCAACATCATCATGATCACAATTCTCTGATGTAAAGTCTCACGTCCTTGATGTGGAGTTCAAGTCAAGTAACAAGTCTCTTTTAGTGATTTTTTATACATTACAGGTTAATTTGATAAATTTGTAAATGCACAAAATTTCTCATAATTGTCCCTATAGTAAATGACTGGGTAACTATGATAACTATGATGGGATTTGATTTTCTGAACCGGTATTTAACTTTATATATTTAAAATTTTCTTCAATGCGTTATGTGTCACAATTTCACCTATGCAAGCAGTTTCTAGAGTAGATGCCAGTGCTTCTCTGGTTATCAATGCCTGTAAAAGCATTAAGCCAATTTAAGTTGCCATGTTGAAACTCTGCTGAGTAATACAGGAGAAAATACATACATTTACATGGACACGTTTTGCTTCAATCTGAATGAATTCACTGCAATTGATGAATCCAAATGTAGCGTTTACATGAATGCTAAATAAAGTGATCGGGTTGATGTGCACGTTTATGTCACAAGCTTCTGGTTTGATTTAATCTTTTGACATGCACACACTGCACGAACCTGCTGTTGGTGCATACTAACCAACCTCCTTTTCTTTGTTTTAAAAAGCACACTTAATATTTTTCTATTTTGGGTCCTATGGGTCCATGAACCGTAATGCCGTGCTACTTATATTTCGCAAACAGTAAAAACACCTGTTTCCACCCCAAAAACAGACGTCTGTGGATGAGAGTCCGAAACAAGGACTCGTGAGACATTGTCTTTCTCCACTTCACAGACGATAAGTGACAGGACAATCATTTATGACACAGGACGTACAGCTTGTTCCGCGTGTCATACGTCAATTCTATAAGCTATTTCTACATCATTGCACATGCACAGTACTGTCCAGATCAAGTGTTTACATGCTCTCTCGATCGGATTACAAAAGGAATAAACCACCCCTTACAATCCAAATTAAATTTTAATCAGATCTGGCCAATTCATTGCGATTGACATGGTTACATGTGACTTTAAGGTTCTGACTGTGCTACTAGTCCGGTTACAACCGGATTATTAGGGTCCATGTAAACGCAGCTAATGACTGCATAATTTCACTAGAGTTACGGCATGCTCAAGAGACTTTTATCTGAACAGTGTCTTCTCCTTGTAGACTGTTCACAAGTCTGTAATTTGAGACTATTTGTGACTTAAGTGCGACTTCAGTTCAAATCTCAGGCTAGAGTTTGCATCTCTGGTGTGAGCCACAAATTCTTAGGATTACATCTGTTTAGAGATGCTGTTTCTCGACTGTTTGCTTGAATTAATTATGCCAAATGTCAAAGACAGGGCTCTGCCATGAAGAGCCGTTTCCGCTCACAGGTTTTTGGGAGCCCCTCAAATGTCAGTCGCAGTCGGTTCCTGTAGCGATGGCTCCCGCTCAGACTGTGCTCAAATCGACCTAATTGCCTTACCCTGCTGAGATGAAGTACTAATTGGAATATCTTATCCTAATTAACCTTCTCAGATCCACATGTTATTTTTATCTCTCTTGGAGGGGGCAGAGAAAAAACACCCGTGGTGTTGGAACGCAGGGGGCGGCGAGGATGTCCTCAGGTTTCCATCATCTCTTTCTGTCTCATCACTCTCATCTCATCTCAATGTCTCTTTCAGTTTCATCTTCCTTTCTTCTTAACACATGCTTCTCTAGATGGCATGGCTGACCACTGCCAGACAGATACAGTTACTGTCATCTCTGTGGGCACGACGTAGCTTCAGTGTTGGATTTCATGGCTACAACTCGCAAAAAGAGATCATTTCCATACCCCCCAAGTTTATGTAATATATAGTCCCTCTTTAGGGACTCTCAGATGGGCTTGATGACAATCTGCCACTCTTTTGACAACTATACTGCCTATTCTGGGTTATTTTCTGTTTATGTGTTTGTGGCATGCTATAGATTAGCTTGCCACAAACAATACATTTCACAATAATTTCACAGTGTGTTTAAGCGAATGTGAAATGCTTTTACAGTAAAATACTTTTTACAGAAACCTAAGAAGCAAGTGGGCATCAACTCAAATTGGAGTTTAAAATATGCAAGTATAACCACAACACTTAAACACTTAATTTGTTTGCATGAGGCTGGTGTTGAATTGAATCTAGAAATTAGAATAGCCTCAAAAGAACTTTGCAGCTCAAGTAACATATTTATGTGCTTTAACCTTAAAATCCATGACCCCAAAAAATCTCCAAGAATGCATAAAGGGCCTTTATTGAATTTCGTTGTTTTCTTGTTGTCCATGTAATGAAAGCCTTTAAGAATTTGCACAAATGCATTTCCCACGCAATGGCAAAAATTTTACCTTTTGAGGTACAACAGCTTGTCTCTGGGGCAGTACCCTTAAAGGGACATCTTATACCTTATTTACATCTAAAATGTTCCTAGTAGTACCTCAAGGATACATATTACAACTCTAAGGTACTAATGTGCACATTTTTGGGGTAGATAATGTAGAGGTGAGCTGGGCACAGCCTAACGCGGGGTTAGCTGTAAAACACATGGTTTAAATCTTTCCACTCATGCTAGCGTGACGAAAATTTGTGTATTTACAAGTTGCCACATCAATACTATATGGAGAAAAAATTGCACCAAAATGTAAAAATCTTTGTAATATATCACTGAACATTTATTTAACCATAGCAAAAGTAACTACTTAAGTAAATTGTTCATCTCTGTTTTTTGTGTTTATTTAAAATGAGACAAATCAGATATTATTTTAATCTTTATATTTTAACAGTTTAAATCCCAGTTGCACAGGTGGGGTGTGCGTTATAACACTGCGTTACAATGTGCCCCTATTATATTTTATACTTTTATGAATTCTTTTGAGAAACTATGAGAGAAAAAAGTATACACTGTATTAATGAAGTAAAACCACATAATTATACTAGACATTTGTGAGATTAATGTGGGAAAAAATAAATACACTGAACCCCAAGTGGATTTACACAAACTGAGAAAGTCAAAAGCGTTAGGTTGTGCCCTGCTCTGCCCTATAATGTTGTCTCTTTAACTGCCCCAGTGACTGTTGGCTGTTATTCTTCTAAAGGTACAATTTCACAGTTAACATAATTAAGCTAAATGCCAAAATACTGTGGTAATTCAAAATTCCATAGAAAATGCATACATGTTTATCTTGTCTTAATTGTCCTCGACCAAAGTTTATGTTAAGAACAGGTTCATTGTTTATGCTTTAGTATTTTTTCCTCTGTTTTTCTCTGATTGTAACATTTTATTCAACGTGGAGGCAGTATGTCAAGACCTTTCTCTTGGATTCTTTCCCCAGAACAAGGCTCATGGTCATGCTTTCATTCGGCTACATGCACCTTGGCAGGTGTTGAGCAGAGAGGCAGAGTTTCTCAAGATCAAGGTGCCCACCAAGAAGGTAGGATACAGCAGAGCTTTCTCTTATTCTCAAGACAGACACGAGTCCCTTGGGATGTCCTTATGTGAGTTCTCCACAAGCCCTCAGAAGTCCCTGCATGCGTTATGTAGTGTGTCTCTGATGTATGTAAGGGAGAGAGGGAAAAGCACAAACGATTGATGCTGATTGATGATCTGACGCTTTGCTGCTGATTTAGACTGTGAAAATTTTGTCTCTTGTTCAGAGTTACGAGTTGAGGGAAGAAAAAGGTCTGGCCGCCACCATGAACGAACTGTGGAGGAAGTTAAATCAACCGTTCCAGCCCAAAGTACCCCATCAAGAGCAAGAGCACAGCCGCACCAAATTCCTCTCTCACTGTTTCTCCCGGGACAAGCTCCACCTGTGAGAGCCTGCTGTGGTTGGGGTGATGTGGGGTTAAATGTCATCGGGGGCCACGTGGGATTTTCTTCCTCTCTTAGAGGACTTGACAGGATTTGTTTGATTGCCAAAGGCATCAGTGTTATTCATGGATGTCTCATTGCTATTTTTGGCCTTTTTGCAGGTACAACATCAAGTCAAAGGACACCTTCTTCGACAATGCCACAAGGAGCCGAATAGTGAGTCTGTTTTGCTTTGCTCGTGAAGGTTCTGTTCAGCCAGAATGGTACAATCTGATACGTGTTCTTGGGTTGTTGAGAGAACACGATATACAAGAGGGAACAAAAGTTATTTGCTATAGCAGCAGGAGATTGCCGTCTCTAGGCGCTGTTCTAGGAAACCAATTCCACCGGGAGTTTTCCAGGAACAATTTTCAGGTTTATTGTTTGCTTGTATCTCTCTCTCTCACTCTTTCTCTCTCTTGCTGTTTGCCCCAGGTGTATGAAATCCTCAGACGCACCGCCTGCGCACGGACCTGCCAAACCATGGGTTAGTAATATGTTAATCCATAACCTAAGTATGGACTAGTGTTCAGGGAATCCTCAGGATAGCCAGAATGCGAGCTTTGAAAGTGGGCACGGTGCAGTTGGGACAGGGTGCAACACAAGCCCATGCCATATGCTCCCTTGGACCAAGCCAGCGCACAGACGGACCACCGGGGGCTATTGGGAGATCGAGGTTATCAGGCAGAAGGGATGGCTTGGTGCTCTCTTTAGTTCTCCATCCGTAACCCTCCCTTTCTTTCTGTCTCTCAGACTTTCTCTCATACAAACTGAGTAAATTGGGTCATAAAGTTCTGGGATTGGGATCCGAATTGAAGCCGGGTCCATTGAGGTGGAAAGAGGGGGGCGGTGGGTAGTGGTGGTCTTTCCAGCTTGTTGCTGGGGAGCTACTTTATTAATTGAGGGCTAATCACCAGAGCGTACGTGTCGTTCCTTTGAGGACTGATTAATTACTTTGATTAAAGCCTGTGTTCTACATGTCAGCTGTCTTCCGCCTCCAGGACTCGGGCTGTCAGCTTTCCAAACGCAATGAAGTTGGGTCACTTTAAAGTCATAGCAGTCAATCATTAATTCCCACGGTTGATGTCGAGTATTTCAAGGTGCTCTCTTTTTTGCCTTGCAGGTATCACCACGCTGATAGCTAACGGGGTTTATGACTCAGCATTCCCGCTGCACGATGTGAGTTGTTTTCTTTCTAGATTCCTCTGTACTTTCTTTCTTCTTTCAGGTTGACTTGAAATGTGTTTTTGTATGATTACAGGGAGACTTTCACCACACTGGACAAGCCGAGGCGAAGAACGACAGACAAGTATGCTGCTATTGTGGTGCATTTTTTTTTCAATGAATCAGAAGGAAGAATATGGTCAAATTCTGAATTTGTTTTTGTACCTGTTTCAGCTGTTACATGATGAATGGGCAAGATACGGTGCTTTTTACAAGTATCAGCCTGTTGATCTTATCAGGTAACTGTCAAATCACGTTGATGCATTACTTTAGATCGGAAATGCCAAAATCAATGCCTGACATTACAAAAGGGGAAAATAGGGAAAAAAATAGTTCTTCATGCATATCTTCATTTCGAATTTACGTTTCTGAACTTTTATTTTTACATTTTTGCATTGAAATGTTGAGAGCACAAGTGAATTTGATTTAAAAAATACATTGAAATATAATATAGTTGGATATAGTGCAGCATTTACTTTTGGCACACAGCCCTTAATCAAGTGTGATTTTAAAAGGTTTGGCACCTCTGCTTTTGGATGAATATTTCATTGATGCAATGTTTTCTGTGTAACCTTTAGGAAGTACTTTGGGGAGAAGATAGGTCTCTATTTTGCCTGGCTTGGTGTCTATACTCAGCTTCTAATGCCTGCATCTGTGGTGGGCATCATCGTGTTCTTCTACGGCTGGGCCACTGTGGAAACAAACATACCTAGGTATGTGCCAGCAAAGCCCACGAGAGCTGGGCACAAGTCCCTGTTGTGGGTGGGCACGGGACAGCTGCCAGGTTGAGAGTAACTAACTGTGATTATTATATTCCACTAATATTAAAATGATAATTAGAATCAAGGAACATAGTTCTGCTGTTTATGCTGTTGCGCCTGATTCATGGGATTAATTTATACTAGAACTGCAAGTGCTCTAAGAATGTGCTCAGCATGCATTTGTGACTGAAACATCTCAGGGGAGCACGGGGTATACTGTGATCCTTTTAAATGTCAGCACTTGTGTGAGTACACTGTGAACCAGACAATTTTCTTTTTGAGACCACAGTGAACTTTTCTGCCCAGTGCAGTCACGTTTTCAGAGGTCACAGGGTAAAATAGTGTTGCATTTTTAATTGATACTTTAGACATTGGGCCACGCTGATGGATGAACACGCTGCACCATATCAGGGCCATAATTAATTTATTTAGTTGGACTGTTGCACGGCTGTGTCTAATTTTGTGTGTGTTTCTGCCAGCCAGGAGATGTGTGACGAGGATCAGAACTTCACTATGTGTCCCCTCTGCGATCGGGCATGTGACTACTGGCATCTGAGCACAGCGTGTGGCACAGCGCGTGCCAGCCATCTCTTTGACAACCCAGCCACCGTGTTCTTCGCCATCTTCATGTCCCTCTGGGGTACGACCTAAAATCCCTCTCGTTTCATTATCTCGACATCTATTGTTTTATTCCAGACTCGATGAGTCTAATTCTTGAATGAGTACAATTCATACATCAGCATTTAGCACAGGGGTGTCAACTGAATAAAAATGTGAAGATAATTATTGAAGATTATTGCGGCAGACAAAAGCATTAAAAAGCAAAAAGTGGCCTTAGAAATCAATATATTGTCAAAATATCTCAGGACCCTGAGATTTGCTTTTTGAACACAAGAATGATGGTATTATTAGATATTAGCCACTTTTGTATATTATTTACTGGCTCAGTTATCAGTTATTCAGTCCTGTTGAATATGAGACCAGTTCAAACGGCTAGCATTAACATGCAGAAGTGCTGCAGTCTCCATAGTGATGGAGTTGAAGAGATGTTGAATGGCCAGAGAGTAGTGTTACCTCTTTCTGTCACTGCCTGCATCCCCGGGCCTGGCTGATGGAGGCATTGTGAAACCGCTCAATTCCTGACACCGACCCGTCTTTGGCACCTGCGTGGGGTAGCAGAAGCTATACATTATTACTCATACAGAGACCTCCAGCAGTGTCTAGAGAGACTGCATCTGTTTATATGTATTTACTGAGATGTATTAATTAGCCATCCAATGAAGTTTCAAAGCAAACACACGCTGTCTAGGCCTTTGCTGTGATGATTTAAAGGGATAGCTCACCCCCCAAAAAATTCTGTCATCATTTACTTACCCTCATGTTGTTTGAAACTCAAATGAATTTCTTTCGTTAAAGGTGTATTTTTGAGGAATATCCTAGCTTTACTTACATAGCTACAGGTTTTAAGTATCATCAAAATGAATGAAGGAGAAACATACAGTGATCATTGTCTGTGAAGAAGATTCTCAGCAAATAACAACTTAAATTTTGGTCGAACAGCTTCAGAAGACTTAGATTATATAGTGCACGTCACATACTTTTATAGGATGGAAAAGAGCGCATTCTGCTAAACATCTCTGTTTGTGTTTGACTAAAGAAAAATAATCATACATATTTGGAATGATATGAAAGTTGGTAAATAATGACAGAATTATTAATCATAAACAGTGGTTCCATATGACTCTACTCAGACACTTCATATAGGATGAACTTAACCCAGGTTGTCAAAACATACTAGAAAACTAAATAAAACTTTACACATACAATTTTTGGTGTTGGCAGTCAGAAGATGGTACTGGTTACATCCACAGCACTCCCATAGTACTTGCTTTTGTTTTTTATTATCTTTTATTAACTTAAAATTGAATTCTTATTAGCAGGTTCTCGACTCAAGCACATCTCAATACCTCACCACAACGGTAACCCTAAAAACCACCAACATTACAGAAACTCTTTTAAATACACACATAATCGAGCATTAAACATTAACAAGTCTCCCCATTTTCTCATCATACTAAAAAAATTCATTAAATAACACTTTATTTCAACATTTACTCTCCGTAGCCAGTCCAAATGCAAAGCATGATGGGAAGTGGAAATCGTGTTCCCAGTTTTATAATGCTACTTTAACGCAACAAAACTTGTGTTGAGTTTCAACACAAATGGATTAAAAAATGGTTGAACATGGATTAACTTGTTTTATTTATTTAATCAAATTAAACAAGCATTTTTAGTGTCCCTGTGGTTTTGTAGATGAGATGTGATTTATCTTACATTAGGAAATGGCACTTATAAATGCCCCTTATAAATCATTGTTTGCTTCTCTTTTCCCATAAGTCTCATATTTGTCAGCACTCATTTACTGTATGCCTCATCTCTCTCTCTCTCTCTTTAGCTGCCATGTTTCTAGAGCACTGGAAGCGCAGACAAATCAGTTTGAACTATAGTTGGGATCTGACAGGCATGGAGGAGGAGGAGGTACGTTCACAAACATACACAGTCACATTACGTTACTCACTAGTGTTTGCGTGGCTGGATTACAGCACAGTGACCAAGAGCTGATTTCAATGACACAGTGTTTTTAATACTGACTGACTGAAAATGACTAATGCTGACTGTTATATGATGCGACACAATGGTGGCGTACCTATCCGATAGTATTAAACTTTGTCCCCCAACTCTGTGTGTGAATGTCCTTATGTGGTCTTGGCCAAAAATGGACTCACCAATATGTCAACTTGTTGTTTCTCTAAACGCAATCTTTCCCGCCAGGAAAAAGCGAAGGTTTGAGTTTTATGTTTGAAACTCTCTTCTTGCATACTGCTCTTTGAGATGTTGAGTCTGACTTTGCGTTGTGTCCTTGTGTTGCCCTGGATTTTTGACCTGTTTGAATGGTTTGAAACTCCTCTATCTGCAGCAGTCCACTGGGTCTTGCAAGGAGTAGAAAGCAATTGCCTCTTTGTCCTCTTCTCTTTAGGAGCATCCCAGACCTAAATACGAAACAATACTCCTTCAGAAGATGCAGAGGAAGAAGAAAACTAAGAAGAACAAAAATGAGGTGGGCAGGATGTTTTCTTTACTTGCTTTATGCATAATGCATTTCATTAATGGCTGACGTAAAAAGATCTAAATATATTTCCTTTGGCTTCTGGCTTAGGAGAAATATGCAAATGCTTTAAAAAGAGTCAAAAAGGGAACTGCCATGGTTGTAGGGGCAGAGGGGGTGCCAAATGCTGTGGGTCTTTTGCACAGCCTTCCTATCATGCACTGCCTGAAGCATTTGGCACCGGCGCTTTGGGGCTTGTAGGCTGCGCTTTGCGCTGGTGAAACCCAAGAGAAAAGGAAGATCTGGTCTGGTTTATGGAAAACCGAGATTTGCAGTGTTAGCTAGAGTTTTGCCCTCTGTCGCCAGCGATTGTGTGACGGTTAAGATCTGTGTGTTCCAGCCTGAGAGAGTTGTGGACGAGAGCGGGGAACTGGGGAAGGACAAATGGAGGCAGAGGTTACTGTCAGCCATGGCAGCTGGGAATCCGGTAAATTGTGCTCTCTCTTTCTCTCACTCTCTAATTCTCGCCTCAGTCTCTCCAGAGCCTTGTTTCCACCTGCTTGTGTTACAGTTTCTATATAATACTCCCTAGTTGTGAGGTTGGAAGGTTTTGAACTGTAATGTTGTGTGGCAGCTTCCTGATCCAGCAATCCAGCTCTTCATTTTGAAAGTTTTTTGCTCTGTCTACAGCAAAAAACATTGTTTTCTCTTGCACTGGTCAGTTTTGAGATTTTGGGCTATTTGACTTTTCATATTGTGCTGTTTCAGACTAGTGGAAAGAAATCATCCAAAATACACTTTTAAATGTTAATTATGCTATTTGTGCCTGTAGATTTCAACCACAATACATATCTTTAAAGGATGTTTTCTCAAAAAGAGTTTTTCCCTCATGCACCGAGCCAGAAACCTTTCGGTTGTATTCCTATCTATGTTGTGAAGGTTTTTACAGGGGTGCTTGTTCTTCATATATATAATTTGTGTGTACATTTATGCAAATTAGTGCATATATAAACTTGCAATACAATTTTTTTATTTTTTTATTCTTCTAATCAATCAACTGGGGAAGTACTGTATGGTGATATCTAAAGCTGCTTTTACACCATTGGGCCTAAAAAAGCTGATACATATGGCACACAAAATTGGATTTTGTTATCTGATGTGTCTGTCACGTTCTTAAACAGTCCACCTGGAAACGAAGATCGCATTTACAACTGTACCAATGAGCGCTTATCAGGATCAGCTAAACGCTGGATTTTCAAAAGTATGTAAAGTGTGTAAAGTTCGCAGCATAGACTCTTTAAAATACATCCAAGAGTTCACACCGGTGTGTAATTGTAGGGACATCAATGTTATATTTTCACACCCCTAAACATGACGTGGAACAAATCAAACTGTGATTGGTTACTTTACATGTCAGTCAGATGGCCTGTGGGCAGTCCTTAGCCAATGAAAGCTGCTATGGAGTCCAGACCTTCTGCCGTCAGTCTGTTGCCTGGCTACCAGTTTCTCTGTGGCTGGCTAATTTGAGAGATGTAAACACAAATTAATAATAAAATTAGACAAAATATCTGTTAATCTTCCACAACACGGTCACTATTTGTGTCTCGTATCATCTGTAAACTCTTGTATTACCAAGGCAATGACTGACGTATTTGTACTAGGCCTACATTCCAAAGAGCTCCGTTATCAGCCCCACATTGGAAAATGATCCATACTGGAATGGAAACAAAGAAAAGAGAACAGTTTGACCCAACGGTGAAAAAAGGCAGCTTATTAGTTTTTGTTTTTTTTATCCTATTCACCAGGGGTGTCTTGCCTCTCTTTCTGTCCTCTATTATATTACCATTTCCTGTCAATAACTTTGAAAGAATAACTTGGGGCCAATTCACACATGCACAGCACTTTCAGTGTGAGAATTTGAGCCCCGTTTAATTTGCAAATGGCCCGTATGTCTGTCAGAAGGGCTCAGCTGGGTGGGGTGGTCACAACGGGGTCGTTGGCACGAGAAATACGGCCGTCTCTCACTGCTGTAATCCTCTTGCTGTAGGACGTGCATGTCGGGCTAATACAATTAGATCTTGTCAGTTCCCTCTTTTGGTTTCACGTAACCCTACGTTAGTCACGTCGTAACAACATTTAAAGGTCAAGTGTGCTTGTGAGCTGTTCAGTAGTAAATATACTGCCGGTCACTACAAAAACATATGCTCAGTAAGTAAATATGTTGTTTGGGAAGGTCTCATTAATTCATACTGCTCACACATAAGGTGTGAACCTCAGAGATTTGCGTGTTTCTTTAGGAAAATGTAGGTCATGATCATCAGTTTGACATCATTGCTTGGGGCCTTTGTCATGCATGAAGTTTAATTAGGCAAATTAGCTCAATAAATTAAGACTTATTAGTTGATTCATGACGTGGCTTGTAAACAGGTACACCCGCATCCGTAGCCTCGTTTCTCCATGTGTGCGTGGTGTTACGAGTCCAACTGTGTTAGTAGTTCAAGCTTCTTAAGGTTTCCCAGGGCTTGTAGAACATTAATCTTGGTTTAAAATCAAGCCTGGACTCACTGGGGTTTGTGGCCTTAAAGATTATTTTTTACAAATAATAATAATCATAAAAAAAATCTAAATTCAATCCGCTAGGAATTAAAGTGTTTATCAGGCTGCTACAATGAGGGCTTAAACAGAAGAAACAGTCACTGGATTTGCTAAAGGTTCATGGCACTAAATCTTAGATAGTCAAAATAAATTATTTAAAGGCAGTCAATAGCAAGTAAACATGCTATCCTTCAGCTCATCTGTATATTGCGGTTCTTATGTTGGATTTCAGATTTATCTGCCCATAAATGGCATGTAAAAAAATGAATATCCATAAAACAAGATAAATTAGGAAAAAGTCTTGTTTTATTTTTAATTATTTGTTCTTGTATCAAGACTGTTGATATTATTTGTCCTATCTAATTATGCTAAAAACTAAATAAAAACACTTTGGTTCTCAAGTAAATGGTGTATCCTGTTAAAAATATGTTTGGAAATTATTAGTGGAAAACAGAATATTCAGCTGATTTCTTTCATTATTATTATTATTATTATTATTATTATTATTAGAAAATCAGTTTAATTTGGTAAGTATCGTGTATAACCAGTGAATAATAAAGATACATTTGTCTTTGATCAGCAATAATGAAATAGGTTCAGCAATAATATTATTATTTTTCTGGTTTCATTGTGCATCTATATTCCTTATTAAAACTTGTTCAGAACAGGAGGCATGATGTGACTTTTGGACAGATTTGGTGACCTCTGACCTAATGTGTAGCCTATTTTTTTTTTTTTTTTTAGTTTTGGGGACTTTACGTCCAAGAGTCACAGATTTAACTTCGTCACTTGCATTATGGCGCTTTTTCCCTCATTCTTATGTTTAGCTACTCTGTCCCAGATATCATGGCCTGCGGTCAGTCCTGACCTAGATGTTCTGCAGAACCTTAAATCAAGACCATACATCCTTATGACTTAATTCAAAACACCCTGGACTTGAGATATGTGGTGTTTTTAAAATCACATCAGTGCGGCTTTGTAACAGACATTGTAAACAGAGCAATTTTTACTTAATCTCTCAGTGGGTGATAAACAAGCAGTAGTTCAGTATATTATCCAGCACATATTCACTGTAGAGCAAATAAGCAGCAGTCACCAGGGTCCAGTTTGATGCTCACCAGTTTCTGGCTGCTTTCGTTAAGCGATGTTGTGGTGGATGTGACTGGAAAATCCACGGCCCACGGGATTTCGCAACTGAGCGCTGATAGACCTCCCCGTGTTTCTCACAGCTCATTTGTATTGCCACAAGGCCCTAAAAAAACCTCGGAATAAACCAATAAATACTGGAGAGGCAGTAAATCTAGCAAAAAGCCCGATCACTCATTTAAGAGCGACACATGGTGTGTGTGTGAGAGGTTTGGGGTGACTGCGAAGAGAGCGGATGATGAAAGGTGTTTAGTTCAGGGAGTTATAAGAAGAATGTGTCTGTTTATTTTTCTTAACACACATACTGAGTATTTTTTATTAAATGTTAAAGATTTGATTGAAGTTTTCTATGAGACTTGCTGTGCAAGTTTAAAAGATGGGAATTAGATTCAGTCCAGTTTGCTACACAGACTGACCAGCAGAGAGCACTAGACTCCAGTGCGTTTGTGCATATATGCATTGACTGTAACTGTCCTTCCATGCCGGGCTGAATGCCAAACCTCTGAATTAAGCAAAGTCCTCACATCTCCATGGAGACACGGGACACTCGAATCCCACTGCCTCATACGCTCGGTTAGGTTTTGCTCTTATCTACGGCTCTTTAAAAGCCTTTATCGCATAACTATGTCATCTTGGCAGCTATCTTTAGGACACATTAGTGACGTTTGTTAATAAAATGCAGCACACCCTTTGCGTGGCTAATTTTAGAGCAAAATGTTTTCATCGCCTCAAGAAGTAAAGTAAGGGAACATTCCTCATTATCTTTGAGGAGGAGAATTGCATTTGCTTTCTGAAAGTGTGCATCTGGCTCGGGAGGAGAAGATAAAATGATTGACCTCTAACTGAGTTGTTATTTGTGCTTTTTCCAATGCAGGTAGAATTTCTTTAATAAATTCTGCCTTCAGTTCTATGCAGGACTAAAACTCTCTTGCCAAATATTGAAAGTTTCGTAGCAAAGATATTCAGAACAGATACAGATATAGAAGCAAACATCTGTGTTTTGGAGATTTAACTTGCCCTAAATGTCATGTAATAAAAACCTTTATGCTGTTTGATACATTTAGTTTAGAAGTAAAACTAAGATAATAACCCTTGTTTTCAGAGAATATATAGTGAAACTAATTTGCAAATTCTTTGTCTTTTAAGCATAAACCTCTTTAATAAAACAAAACAAAAAAAAAAACCCCCTTAATATCTTATGCAATTCTTATGCAAGGAGTTTCATTTGCTTTCTGAAAGTGTGCATGTGTGCGATGAGGTTGATTTGATTTGGAAGACTTTTCTGATTATATTAGTCTGATCATGATGATATTGAAGTCTGAGCAGGAAGTCTGGGACAGTTAATACACTATGTTGCGTAATTGAATGTGCTTTAAATGTAATTCGTCCTATACTTAATCTATGGCCCGGTGTGTTCCTGTACAAGCTGTTTATTAGAAAGATCACAAGTAGGTTTCTTTGCGTATAATCCTGCTCTGGTGGTCTTCTCCGATCAGAGCACAGAGCTGGAAGAAGATGAGAGAGTATTTTAAAGGGATTTCAGATCTGTCAGATGGGGCTCACATCAGATTATTCCCTTCAGTACCCGACGCCCAAAAGACAATCTTCAGTCAAGCCGCTGTTAATGGGCCTTCGCCTCTTTTATCGCACATGTAGACCATAGAAGCTATTTCCGTCAGTCCACCAGTCACTGGTAGGCTGTGCATGTGTATTTCTAACACAAATACAATCCTTTCTGTAATGTTTCTGTATTGTGTAAAGCCGCGTATGTGGCGGCTTACATGTTCTTGGTTGCTAGCGTGGGCGCTGGCGTGGTTCCGGTTCTTGTTCTCTCTCATCTCTGGCTTACAGTACTGCTTGGAGGGAGGGGGTTGAGAGAACGGGCCGTACAGTGACGTCAATGTGAACGCGGCATCTCTGCAGAGGGACATATGGCCGTGGAGGAAATCCCCACACTGGTGATCCTGTCACTAATTTCCCAAAGGGCTTAGTTGCGTGTCGTCCGAGTATGTGTGTGTGTTTGTGAGAGAGCGTGTGGTGACCACGCGCTAACAAAACCTGCGCCCATTGACATTTTTATGTCAGATCAATGTGGGTGATGTCAGGTTGACATGAAGTCTCATCAATGAAGAGATCATCCTATTACAAAAGGCCACAAGTTGGAAGGTTGCCATAGAAGAACCATTTGGGTTCCGCAAAGAAGCTTTCTGTCAACAGTTCTTAAAAGAACCGCTTTTTTATTTGATGTGAAGAACATTTTAACAATCTAAATTGTGTGCAATGGAAAGGTTCTATTGATGTTAAATGTTATCAGATGCCAATAAAGAACCATTACTGATTGTTACGATGAGTCAAAATCAGGTCTTTGAGAAAATTTTTGAGCATTTCCATTGGTTTTGTGTAAATGGTAGCTGTAGATGTCACAACTTCTATGCAAATATGAGTTCACCTTTCTTTATCTTGTAGTCTTTTGAGTTACATAACCCTCTGCATAACCCTCTAGACAGCCAAAATAAAATTCAAAGAAAGTTGAGCATCATCTTGATTTAAGCTTAGGGAAGCGATATTCTGCATCCGACAGCTGTTGTACACAGGAGCAGCGCCCAACCCACTCCACAGTCACCATGCTGTTGAATTAATCCAGTGATCTATATCCAATATATAACAGAAAGACAAGGGCTGTTGTCCTACGCCCACTGTCACGCAAGCACATAATCACACGTGAACCATCCTTCACACTTTTATCAACCTCCTTTAAGTCACAATGCCTTTGAGTTTCTTTCACGGGAACAATGACACTTTTTTCTTTGGTTGCAGTTTTTAGTTGCCGTTTATTCACATTTTTTATGAAACCAATCAAATAAATCTCATGAGTTTCTTTAGCCTGACAAGCCAGACCCACATCAAGATGTTGGTCTGGGAACTCACCATTGGCAGGGCTCAATCCGAGGGGCGGGATAAACGGTTGTCTTTCAAATTCCCTCTGCACGCAATAGCAGACAATTGGCTTACAACCAACCACAGCAACGAAGGTGAAGCGGAGCTAGTTGTAAAAGTAAACTTTCGCCGTATCCGGTCGGCAAAACTCCGAACACATCTTCCTTTCTTAAGAATGACTTCAGTGCCGTTCTTTGTTCTTTTCTCAAAGAAAAGTTTAACAACAAGTCACGGCCAAAGCCGATTCGAAAGACCGCTGTTCGCCAGCTTCTTTGTTTTTAAGTAGCACACAGAACCTCTGCAACTCTGCCATCATTATATTAAGCCTGCCCACCGACTCTATACAGGATGAGATTGGCCTGACCAGAGTTTGTTTTTTCCAGTTCGCAGGTCTACTGAGAGTTGCTAGACTACACTCGTGGCAAATTAGATTTGCTGCCGCTAGGGTGCGTCTAGATTTCTAGGCTAGAGTTTCTTATTTTCATTTCAATTAAATGTGGAAACATTTTTTACATTTACATTTTATGCATTTGAAATATGCTTTTATCCAAAGTGACGTATATTGCATTCAGTTTATGCATTCCCTTTTTATACTAAAATATATTTTTACATACTGTAGTTTGACTATGCCAAATAGCTTAACTGAGAATTTTTTGTATCCATTGTTTCACTTAAAAGGATATTTACCCAAAAATGAAAATTGTGTCATCATTTACTCACTCTCAAATTGTTCCAAAGCTGTATGAATTTCTTTCTTCTGTTGAACACAAAAGAAGATATTTTGAAAAATGTCTGTAACCAAACTGTTGAACAAAACAGGCCTTGATTGACATCCATAGTATGGAAAAAAAGATATTTGGTTACCCATATTCTTCAAAACATATTCAGCAGAAGAAAGAGATTCATACAGGTTTAGAACAACATGAGGGTGAGTAAATGATGACAGAATTTTCATTTCTGGGTGAACTATCCCTTTAAGTATAACTTCTCAGTACTTTTCTCACACATCAAATCTGTATTTTAAAATGAAAAGGTGTTAATTATTTAAAAACCATGCCACCTGTCTTCTTCCTTCCTTCCTGTTCTTTTTGTTTTTACAGTTTTCATGATGTGGCTGATTACATAAATGATTAATGCCATTCCTCAGCATTCTTTTGTCAGGCATCGTTTGTTATTGTTATTTATTGCTAAGCTTGCATGGAATCTGCGCCTGCGGAAATCCACAGAAAGATCCAGAGATATCTGCGGAATTCAAATGGCCCTCATTTATACATTTTTAATGTATATGCATCCATTTTCATCCATTACATTTACAAACCCGATTCCAAAAAAGTTGGGACGCTGTACAAATTGTGAATAAAAAAAGGAATGCATAAATTTACAAATCTCATAAACGTATATTTTATTCACAATAGAATATAGGTAACATATCAAATGTTGAAAGTGAGACATTTTGAAATGTCATGCCAAATATTGGCTCATTTTGGATTTCATGAGAGCTACACATTCCAAAAAAGTTGGGACAGGAGGCCTGAGAGGTCTGAAAAGTTAAACGTACATATAAGGAACAGCTGGAGGACCAATGTGCAACTTATTAGGTCAATTGGCAACATGATTGGGTATAAAAAGAGCCTCTGAGAGTGGCAGTGTCTCTCAGAAGTCAAGATGGGCAGAGGATCACCAATTCCCCCAATGCTGCGGCCAAAAATACTGGAGCAATATCAGAAAGGAGTTTCTCAGAGAAACACTGCAAAGAGTTTGAAGTTATCATCATCTACAGTGCATAATATCATCCAAAGATTCAGAGAATCTGGAACAATCTCTGTGCGTAAGGGTCAAGGCCGGAACACCATACTGGATGCCCGTGATCTTCGGGCCCTTAGACGACACTGCATCACATACAGGAATGCTACTGTAATGGAAATCACAACATGGGCTCAGGAATACTTCCAGAAAACATTGTCGGTGAACACAATCCACCGTGCCATTCGCTGTTGCCGGCTAAAACTCTATAGGTCAAAAAAGAAGCCATATCTAAACATGATCCAGAAGCGCAGGCGTTTTCTCTGGGCCAAGGCTCATTTAAAATGGACTGTGGCAAAGTGGAAAACTGTTCTGTGGTCAGACCAATCAAAATTTGAAGTTCTTTTTGGAAAACTGGGACGCCATGTCATCTGGACTAAAGAGGACAAGGACAACCCAAGTTGTTCTCAGCGCTCAGTTCAGAAGCCTGCATCTCTGATGGGATGGGGTTCATGAGTGCATGTGGCATGGGCAGCTTACACATCTGGAAAGGCACCATCAATGCTGAAAGGGATATCCAAGTTCTAGAACAACATATGCTCCCATCCAGACGTCGTCTCTTTCAGGGAAGACCTTGCCTTTTCCAACATGTCAATGCCAGACCACATACTGCATCAATTACAACATCATGGCTGCGTAGAAGAAGGATCCGGGTACTGAAATGGCCAGCCTGCAGTCCAGATCTTTCACCCATAGAAAACATTTGGCGCATCATAAAGAGGAAGATGCCACAAAGAAGACCTAAGACAGTTGAGCAACTAGAAGCCTGTATTAGACAAGAATGGGACAACATTCCTATTCCTAAACTTGAGCAACTTGTCTCCTCAGTCCCCAGACGTTTGCAGACTGTTAGAAAAAGAAGAGGGGATGCCACACAGTGGGAAACATGGCCTTGTCCCAACTTTTTTGAGATGTGTTGATGCCATGAAATTTAAAATCAACTTATTTTTCCCTTAAAATTATACATTTTCTCAGTTTAAACATTTGATATGTCATCTATGTTGTATTCTGAATAAAATATTGAAATTTGAAACTTCCACATCATTGCATTCTGTTTTTATTCACAATTTGTACAGTGTCCCAACTTTTTTGGAATCGGGTTTGTACATCCATTTGTGATTTCCCTTCACAAATCAGCATAGAAAATGAGAACAAATGTGTAGATCTCATGTGGCCCTTCACTGTAAATAAAACAAAGATTATTGGAGTGTTTTAAATCCCACACCATTTTTTTTTCAAAGTACTTACATACTTTGTGGTATTAGCTTGTACAGTCATCTCTGCTTGTCCTTGTGCCAAATACAGCGATACTTCACACAAAGTCCTGTAGTGTGACCATACTCAGTTTTGCATTTTAAGAGGGCATCGCAGCTTGTCACCAAATAGCGTCATGCATCTTAATGACTAGTAAGCAACCGGTGAGACCGCAGGCCTGCAGTAATTCCTCTCATTACAGGGTGAGGGTTTGTGAGCCGAGCCTGTGGATCACAATTGCGTGACCCATATTCATTATTCTGGAGACCCTAAAGCTGTGGCATCTTGAAGGCTATGCCTGCTTACACTTTCCAAGTTCCTGGGTGCCAGGGTTTAGTCATGCACTGTGCTAGGTGGTGCTGTTTGCTTCATAATGAGTCTAATTGCAGGAGGTGGATATCTGTTGTGTCAACACACTGACAGCATTTGCCACCGGTGCCTTGCAAAACCCTATAAATCTTCATTCAGCAACATAGGCACACTCCCAGTGCAAAGGAGAAGCAGAATTGCATTTTGGCCAAACTGTAATCCTGCAGCATTGAATATATCTTGCACAGATACAGCAATCCCAGAATGCATGCAACGAAGTTAAGGAAATGTTGAGGAAAATGTTCCAACTAATTAAAAATGAACTATCCCTACCAGTGACTGTGATTTTCCAAGTAAGACATGTTCCTGGATCAACTTATTTTGTCTGAAATGTCTGAAAATGTAGTCCTACCCATAAACCTAGTCCTGCCCATAACTTATCCCTAAAATCAGAGGGAAATGAATACCCCACTAGAAATATTACATTCCCAGAACGTTCTCAGACGGTCATGATGTGGAGTTCTTTAAAGGGTTCAGGGACGTTATTGGCAGACATTCATGGAACATTAAGGACGTTCTCAGAATGTTTAGGGGACCATATTTTATTTGGAAACTTGATGTTCCCAGAACATTCTCAGAATGTCCCCGCTAGTGTCATGGGCATTGCCTGGTAATGCTCCTAGAACATTCTGAGACGGTCACAATGTGGAGTTCTTTTAAGGGTTGGGGGACATTATTTGGTGGACCTTCATGGAAGGTCTCTACACTACATTCCGTTTACATAACACTCACATATACGTTTGCAGGACCTTTAGGGGACCAGCCTAGAATGTTATTTTTTGGTCCTATTTAGGTCCTATTTAGGTGTTTACTGAATGTTTTCAGAACATGTTTGTGTGAATCAATGTACACTGGGCTGCTTTGCAAATGAGGGTCAGTAAAACGCAGGATTTGCACAAAAGTTGCTTCTCAAAGATGGGAATGTAGTATAGAGATCACTGCACTGAACAAGATATGTTACAGCGCAGTCCCAAATAAAAACAGGGAACTGTATGAGAACATTCTGCTAATGTCCCAAATGTCCTCTTTGTAACATTGCTGTGTGACCATAGAATAACCAATATGGAACGTCCCCCTAAAGTCATAGCGGGAACGTTATTATATAACCAACAGAGGAGCATGTGGGAACGTTCTGTTAGTGTCCCAAACGTCCTCTTTGTAATGATGCTATGTAACCATAGAATAACCAATATGGAACGTCTCCCTAATGTCATATAAGGAACCTTGAACTGCAGCACTTTCATAACCAAAAGAGGATGTTTTAGGATTTTAGGAATGTCCCTAATGTTCTATAAATGTTCAGGATTTTCATCACCGTTAGAGAACTTTTAGGGAACATTGCACAAGATCACAAGAACGTCCCCACCTTTGTGGGTAGCACTTATAGGAGCACCTAACCCTAATCGTAAGCCTAAACTTGACAAACTGTAAACTTGTCACGCATATCTGATTGGTTGATTGGAATGTTGTTCCAGTATCAACAAAGATGATGCACCATCTCCACCAGTGTTTGTGTGTGCTTTGTGTTCTGGTGCACTTTGGAGAATGACACTTTATAACCTCAGATTGCTTTAGAATCAACAAAGAACAAATGAACGTTAAACATTAAATCAATCAATCAGGTTAGACAATAGCTACAGACGGTAAATACTGAGAACCATTTGTGCACTTGCTTCATAGAAAAATGTTCTCAGATGGCTTGTCAAACACTTTCGATTGTAATGGCATTTTTGTAATGACTTGAAAGGCACAGAAGCTGCCTCTTAACATTCCTGTGGCCTGCTAATTCATTTCCCTCCCTTCCACAGAACTGAAGTTGAATCCATTTTTCTGCTGTTTGTAACATACTCCTGAGTGGAACATATGCGTTGATTACTGTTGAAATTTTTGACAATGAAGGAAGACTAGCCCCAGTGGGAACAGACCACCCTCACTCCACTGCTGCCTGTTGTTTTTGGCTTGATGAGGTTTGATCTAAATGCAAAGCAGGCATATTCAAGTTGTTTTAGTCACTGAAATAGGTACTCCGTGTTGGCCAGATGTTTTGGAGATATGATCTATCACTTGAATGTACGAAATGTGCAGTACTCACTCTAGAGTGTGTTAATGGCCTTAACATTGTCATGGTTTTACAAGTGGACAACTGAATTATTCCCCCTAATAGGCTAGTTTTGAGTCACTCTAAAAGCAACTCAAAAGTAAAGAGGCAAAGCTAAAAACAGAAACGCACACATGCAAACAGTGAACAGCATGCATGCTTCCATTAGTCACCTTAAATGTCTCTCTGCCTTCACAGACTGGACACGAGAAGCTAACATGGAGGGACAGACTGCCTGGATATTTCATCAACATTTCCTCCATTCTATTCATGGTAACCCTTGAGAAAAATAACAATTTAATGTCATTTCTATTAAAGCTTGTATGTCAAATATATTTGCACTTCAGTACATTTAAAATATATTGTAATATCAAATTACATACAACAATTCCCTATTATGAGTGAAAAGGTTTCTTGAACAAGAACAAATTTAGGGTGGGGCTTGATTTTGATCTGGAATTTATTGGATGGTTGTGGTTTGTTATTGGTCGATCTCATGTGAGTGACAGGTTGCCCCGACCTTGCACAAGTAAACACATCATCAGAGAATAGATTAGATCTTGTTGCAGGAGTGAGGTGAAGTTATTTTAAGTAAAGATTACGAGGGCACATTCATTTATAAAAAACAAAACAAAAACAAAAATGATATTTTGTAGAAACCATGGAAACACCAAAGACGCTTTAGTATATTATGTGTTTTATTAGACAGGTGAGCAACTGTTTGGATACATTCATCAACAGAAAACTAATCATTGTTATATAGCTCAACACAGTTAGTCTTATTGTTTAAATCTCATTTTCTTAATTTACCGCGAGTACCATGTTTTACCATGTCTAATATCCATCTCTCACTGCAGTGTGCAACAAGTGTCTCATAGTAGCGAACACACAGAGTAGCATTATAACATAACTTTCAACACACTCAAATGTATCTAATATACACTCCTCGTCTGTGGCATAATAAAAGCTCCGCGAAATCAAGGCGTCATCAAGCTACGCCTTTGTTTTGAATAAGCGACCTCTGGCTGCGAAAAAATTACATATTGTGGCTTTAAGTGGCCTTTTATTTAATTAATAATATTTTACCTGCAAGTAGTTTTTACTTGTAAAATTTGAAGTGCACTACAAATGTACATTCAGTACAATTAAGCACTGTTCTTAGCCTGTCTGGTGCAATGGTTTCTTGCTTGCACAAATTTCATTCTCGTTCACTGATCCTTGTTCCTCTCTGCCTGTAGTTTGGAGTGACGTGCTCTGCCGTGTTCAGTGTCATCATTTACCGCATCACCATTTCCGCCCTCATGGCAATGAGCCCAGACCCAGACGTCAAGTCCAACGTTCGAGTGACCGTCACAGCCACCGCCGTCATCATCAACCTGGTGGTCATCCTCATTCTAGATGAGATCTACGGCATGGTGGCTGCCTGGCTTACAGAACTGGGTGAGATTTGACCACCACCACCCATATTACAGCTTCAGTATTGTTGATGTGCATCACTTTTGGTCAACTTATCTCTTTTTTTGGATGTCCTTCTTCCCCTCTTCGCTCACCCGCACAGCATGAATCTTTGATTTGAGCCACTCCAGGAATGCTGAGGAAACTTTGCTTGTCAGTTAGCCATCACCGAGATTTCCTTAAGAGACGTTTTAATAAGTGAGAGTCTCTGGGGATATGTAGGGAAGGATGGAAAAAGGGGAAAGCATGTGTTATCATCTCGTGAATAAGACATAGATTTTCCCGTACTTCTTTGATTTTCACTCTTAAAGTCTGACCACATACAGTCTGTCTCACCCTAATGCTTTGACCTACTTCTGAACCCATTAATTCATGCTTGAATATGTTTTACCAGACTTACTGGAATTTGGGCTCTTTCTCGAGTGTGCCCTATTAATGAAATATGGTGAATTTATGGCCAAAACCACTGTGGCACTGCCTGTAATCTGTTGAGGCAGATGAAGTTTTAGGGAATGCCAGAAAACATGTAATCCCGGCCCAAACGCAACCATATGGTCTTCTCCATTTCTCAACCTTCAACCTACTAAACAGAATTTGCTAAAGAGAAAAATGTTGGGAGAAATTTCCAAGCCACCCCTTTTATTATGCTTATCAAAATACAAGCTTTTGAAATTGTCTGCAGTTTATCCAGAACATATCTGTTCTAAATCCCAAAATAATTTAATTAATGTGTCTGCAGAGATCCCAAAAACGGAGACCAATTTTGAGGAGCGTCTGATTCTGAAGGCTTTCCTCCTGAAGTTCATGAATGCCTATGCACCCATTTTCTACGTGGCCTTCTTCAAAGGAAGGTTGGTGGACAAGCTTAGTGGCAAAAAAAACAGTTTATTGTAGGAGAAAGAGAAAAGAAGACAAACAAGCACATATTCAGCCTCTGATAAATGTGAAGTCTGACTGCAGCACAAACATCTGGCTTCAAATAAGACAGGCATGTGACCCTTGGCACTTCCTTTCTTGGGGTGAGATATATCCCGTGAACCTTGTTCATGGGTTTTTTACAGGTTTGCAGGCCGCCCCGGTGACTACGTTTATGTCTTCAATGACTACCGTATGGAAGAGGTGAGTACGTTTTTGCTTTTGTTGCATTCTTAATGATTGTAAGCGCTACAATACCATGTAAAACATTAGGGCTGCACAATTAATCGAAATAAAACAAATAATGAAATGGCAATTTAATTAAATATATGCATTGCGTGTTTCATAGTGAGGCGCAGCACTTTTACAAGCAAGCTGCTCATGATCCTGTGTTTTCAGCAGCTCAATTCACAGTAAATGCTGCTTCACACAAACTCATTTCTGCAGCTGTTTTGAGTTTGGGTCGCTCATAATGTGCATTTGGAAATGCAACATGCTCCAAACATCTTCCTTTGTAATGAGAAGTGCTTATAAACGGGGGGGTGGGGGTTGGGGGTTTGGGGGTGGGTTGGGGTGCACATAAGTGGTGCGCAGGTGCGTATGCGCGACCAAAATAAAAAATGTAAATAAGTTCAGACCACTCATTCGTGTACCAACATGGCAGCTGTTAATGCACAATAACTGTTTTAGATCGACTAACTGTAATACTGTATAAGATTTCAATTTTCAATTCACTCGGCAGTGCTAAAACAATAGACTCTATAAAACAATGGACGTAGTGTCCGTGACGTAACCCGTAGGTTTCTGAAGAGCATTTTTGAAGCAGCGTGTCACTCCCAGATAACCGTAAATGGGCGGGACATGGGTGGATAAGGCTGTAAACTAATTTTTTTTCTGCTGTAAAGTTGAGCATTTTGACATGGGGGAGGGGGTCTATGGGATTGACTCCATTTTGGAGCCTGTCTCTAGCGGCCAGTCGATGAATTGCAGTTTAAGTCACTTCCGTGTTGGATTCAAGAGAGAGACCGTAAGGTTGCCGTTTGGCAAAAACCGACAGTGCATATACGTACTTCCTGACAACCTGCCAAAATAAGATCTTGCTGATTTTAGGTTTGAAAAAAAATTATTAAAAATTAAAAAATAAATGGCATAGAATAGCATTGTATTTTTAAGTGTACTATAAAATATTTTATTTAATACTCATTTTGTTAATTTAAAATTTATTTTGTTATTTTGTTTATTATTTTATAAAAAAAAACTAAATAAAGTGCAATAATGCTATTATTAATTGTTTTTATTTTTATTTTATATAATTATATAAAGTGGGTCACGCTATATGAGAGCACCAAACTGAATCTTCAGGTGCTCTCATGAGAACCGACTGAAAAATGTATGTGCACCCCTGCTTATAAAACTTGGTCAAAAAGAGTTTTCCACCAAAATAAAAGCTCAGTGGTTTGAAAATTAAGCAAGAAGGACAGCCATAATTATTAGTACTCAAATTTTACAGTTGTACTGTAAAAAAAATAAAATAATTGTGCAACTCCATTCAACATAGTCATAGCATCTTTTACTTTTTCTTCCCAGTGTGCTCCTGGTGGTTGTCTAATTGAACTCTGCATCCAGCTCAGCATCATCATGTTGGGGAAGCAGCTTATTCAGAATAACATCTTTGAGATCGGCATTCCGTAAGTTCCCGCTCCTTTCAGTGGATCTCATAAAACGTGCACTACCACTAAACAAAATTGCTTTTCTATCTGGAAACTTTAAAAAGATCATTCCTTCAGATAAACAGCAAATTCTGCTCCTTCTGAAGTTGGTTTATAACTACAGGAAATCCTGAGACTGTAAAGTGGGCTTCTCTTAAACCATCTACTCCAATTCCTGCATGACTTTCTAGCTTTCTTCAGTTCCTTTTAATCCATTTTTGCACACAGGCAAACTTTCTAGCATTTCTGTCCTTGCACTTTAATAGGCTGGATTCCTGTCTTATTTCACATGTTTGCACAAGTGCCGCATCACGTCATTAATGAACCTGATAAGATGCAAATCATCATGAGTGATGTTTGTGTCTTATATGGAGTAAAGTCTGTACTTGTAGAGAATGTAAACACAGAGAGACATATCATGTGTGTGGTATGCATGCATTAATACTTGCATATGGAACGACTGCAAAAATCTGGGACGAGATTTTCCCTAGGGTGGCGGAAAGGACCTCTGAGTCGTGGACTTTGCGTTCTGTGGAAATCCCTTTTTAACCTATTTCTCCTCGTCCTTCACAAGTACACCAGCTACAACCTATTCATTTCCACACATCTCTTTGATGTGTGCAATTCAGACTGACACATCCAGTTGGTTGCAAGTTATCTGATTAACATGAGCACTTTCATTTATGATTCATCGTATGACTCAGAGTGCTTTATCTCTACATTTTTGCGGTGCATTTTAGTTAAATGAACTCACACACAACTCACTCACTCCCATGGTTGAGGTGGCCAGAAACACTCAAGGCATCTGTCTTTTGTTTCTTGCGGCATGCACCCACAAACATCTTTGTACAAACAACAGCAACTCAATGTGAGTTAAGTGACAGCTACTAGTCGTCCTTCATGGCAGCTCTGTCTTTCCTCTCTCGTGACTTGCTTGCCCTTACTCTAGTTGTAAACCATGTGTGAACATGTATAAAGTCTGCACCAATAAGTCTTTGGCATGTTCCATAAAATTGTTATTGCAATTGACCTTTCTATCTCCCTCTGAGTGAAAAAGTAGTTCATTTAAGAATGCAAATCAAAAAAGCAATATGGCCCATGAGGGGAGAACAAAGTCAAACCCATTCTCCCGTTCAGTTCTATAAATACTCACCTTGAATACATTTTTTCAGGGGGAACGCACAGAAGCAGACTTTAGTGGAAACATACCATGATTGTGGCCAGGACAACTCAAGATCCCTGACCTACTTAACAGATCTAATCTCCCCACAGACCAATGCCATCCCACAATATTATAACAATGTGCATGCTAAAGAGAGCCTTGTATGTTTAAAAGGGTGCTGCATCTTTTTAAAGTTTGTTTTAGTTGACCAGTCACCAGTAGGGGTTTGCGTGTGACTCGATGTACATACACCAAATGCAAATTCACTCCAACAGCAGGTAAACGAGAGCTTTATCACGGATGGAGGAAAGCACTTATGATACAAAGGTGTGCATTAAAAAGTAATGTGCTGGAAAAGGCTGTAGTTTTAGAGACTAAATAATGCAGTAGAAGCATTTGGAGGGTTATATTGGGAGCGTTAATAAGCTATAGATGGATGGACCACACGGACCATTTCGTCCACTATATTTGGTCAGTCCAACGTGAGCTGTCAGGCTCTCCTGATGAGGCCTCTCCAAACACCAAGGCTTGAACACAGAGCAGTGCCTGTGCACGTTCCATCTGTTTTAATGAGTTTTTTTAAATGACTGGTTTAATGACTTTAATGAGGTCAGAAGTATGCTGTGGTTGTGATTGTATGGCATGTTTGCTGGTGTGCTTTTATGGTGAAATATATCCTGTTACACTGAGATTTTGAATTTTACAACTCGGGTCATTATATTAATTTTCCTTGTTTTCAAAACCCAAACTTTTCTGTTTAATGAGAAGTTTGTCTCTAAATGTGTAATAGCTCCAAAAACTTTGGGAGTTAGGGGAAAGCAGGGCACAACGTAATGTGGGGTTAGTTGTAACACACAGTATAAAACTTTCCACACATGCCAGGATGACAAAACTTAGTGTTGAAAAAAAATTGCGCCAAAATTAAAAAAATCTTTGGAAGATATTACTGAACATTTATTTAACCATAGCAAAAGTAGATTAAGTTTATTTTTCATCTCTGTTTTTTGTGTTTATTTAAAATGAGACAAATCAGACATTACTTTAAAGGGCACCTATTATGCCTCATTTTACAAGATGTAATATAAGTCCCAGGTGTCCCCAGAGTGTGTCTTTTAAGTTTCAGATCAAAATTCCTGACACATCATTTAATATACAAATTTGAAAATGCCAGTTTTTGGGTTTGAGAAAAATTAACAGTTTTCTGTGTTTTCCTTTAAATGCAAATAAGCTGCTGCTCCCGGCCCCAGAGGGCGGAGCCTTCACAGCTCGTGAACACCAGTGAACACGTGAATGAAAACTGAAACTGTTTGTTTTGATGATCATCTCTATCGTAGACATGCTCATGTGACATTGCAGTTCATCATCATCATGAAATATTATAATCTGCATGCGTTTTAAAGCCATATCACTCTCAGCTTGAGCACACACACCTGACACATGCGCACAAAGATCTGGATGTCGGCGCGTCCGTGAGTAGGCTATTAAACTAGACTAGTTCTCTTTCATGTGTTATTGCGATTAAATGACAAATGCACATATGGTTATTTCAGAAACACACAAAGTTCACATGCAAACAGTTGGTTATGTCTGTGCACGTATGCAGCAAGTACAGAAATCCCGTGTGGTGTGTATATTAGACCTGTGTAACGTTACTAAAGTGAAAGCAGTGTAATATACAGTACCTACTGCCATATCTGCTGTTGATATGAATCAAATAACAAAAGACAAACAGAAAATCCCTCACTGCTCTTGACTGAATAACTTTAGTAGCTTTATTAAGAGCACATTTCTTACTTGAATGCTGCTGTTAAATGCTCTGGCGAGGAGATAAACATGGCCGACTGTGTACCGCTCTTTGAGGGCGGGGTCTACGCTAATATGGCAGTGTCCATCAACACTCGTGGGCGGGGCCTGTGGAATGTGACGTCACTTTACCAGGAATCTGCAGACGGCTTGTTCTGAGACACTGCTTATGATTTATGGGGATTTAAAAAAAGGAGTGGGTGGATTTTTACCATTATAGGGTGGTTGTGTACACACACTGCCGACACACATTTATGTTCAAACACCATGCAAAAGTGAATTTTGCATAATAGGTGCCCTTTAATCTTATATATTTTATTTAACAGTTGAGATAGTTCTTTAATGCTGATCTAACCAGCAGAAGACACGAGCCGGGTTTTAATCCCAGTTGCACAGGTGGGGCATGTTGTCACACTGCGTTACAATGAGCCCCTATTATAACTATTATATACTATACTTTTATGAATTATTTTGAGAAACCATGAGAAAAAGGTGAATAATGACTGAGAATCAATGTTCAGAAATTATTATTTATTATGTTTTGAACTATGATGTATAGCTGTATTTAGCAACCTGTTTGTTGTCAAACTCAAATATTAGCATAATTTTAATGATTAAAAAAATTCCATTATTTTTTTTTGAAAAAGTTAATAATTGTATTTTATTGACAAAATGTTTTAGTTTGTCTTGGATATTGTTTTGATTAGATCACATAACATTTTAAGTTGTCATTTGGTCATGTTACAGTGAACCCCACCTATGGGGCATGTTGTCACATTTCACTTCCATTCTTTCGGGGGAAATCAAGAAAAAAGTATACACTGTATTAATGAAACAAAACCACATAATTGTACTAGACGTGTGAAATGAATGTGGGAAAAAATAAATACTCTGAACCCCAAGTGGATTTACACAAACTGAGAAAGTCAAAAAGCGTTAGGTTGTGCTCCGCTCTCCCCTATTTAGGGTCACCGCCAACTGATGAAGGTCCTGTGGTTTCCACTGACTCTTTTAGGTGTTGTCAGGTGTTCTGGACCTCTGACACATCTAGGACCTCTAGTCATGCTGTTTGTGTTCTTAGTTTTTAGCACTGAACTCAGAGATTTAATCGGCTAGAACGATTTGTATGGCTTGACTAATTGACAGATTTGCTGTAGAGATTTGAATTCTTTTTGCTTTTATTCTTCTCCATGTAACATTTTTGGAACAGACAGTCTTGTGTCTGTGTGGTTTGTCTGCATGGTATTAAACAAGTGAACAGATGTGTACAATAATGAGATTTCCAGAGAGATCTTCCGAGTCTTCTGTGTATGTGTGTATCAGATGTCTGTCCCCTGTATGCCCCTGGTTTCATGATTAATTGGTTTATTAAACAATTAATCATGAAACGTCTGGCCAAGTTCATTCTCATGCCAGATCACTGAACTGATTCACTTAAAGCAGTAGTTCCCAATCATGTTCCTGGAGGCCCACCAAGGGTGCACATTTTGCATGTCTCCTCAATCAAACACACCCGATTCAAGTCATCAGCTCATTAGTAGTGACTCCAACATCTGATGTGGGTGTGTCAGAGAAAGGAGACATGTAAAATGTGCACTGTTGGTGGGCCTCCAGGAACGTGGTTGGGAACTACTGACTTAAAGGAACAGAGTGCAACAGTCGGGTTCCTGAAGTAAAAACCCCATTAATTTTCTCCATAGGGAAATTGATTTTTAACTTATAAACCTTTAAAGACAGCCCAACTGTGAGCTACGAGCTTGTTAATCGATAGTATTTGCTTTTGTTCAAACCATCAGCTGGATTATTTCAACTTATTTTTAAAATAATTATGGTTAACAGTGGAATATGTGGTGGAAAACTATATTACCCATGATTCTGTAAAGAAAATTCCACCAATCAGAGTAGAGACCTGCAAAACTCGCCAAAAGATCTTGTTAGCTCCACCCACTCACCATGAGTGACGTAATCAAGTCTATCTCCCTACACTCTCAAAATTCTTAAATATTTTTATATATGTGCATATTTTGCAATAAACTCAAAATGTATTGTTTGTATACATACAATCTCCATCGTTTTTAATTTGATTATGCTGTTTGCAATG
This sequence comes from Paracanthobrama guichenoti, assembly GCA_018749465.1. Taxonomy (NCBI): domain Eukaryota; kingdom Metazoa; phylum Chordata; class Actinopteri; order Cypriniformes; family Gobionidae; genus Paracanthobrama; species Paracanthobrama guichenoti. The sequence continues at coordinate 795,681 of CM031946.1, forward strand.
CATCATGGGATTGTAGTTCTTTCTATCACTGAAGCCGTTAAGTACACAGTCTTGTACCTTTGTATTTTTGTCTGATTTTAAATACTTTTTTTGCTTCAAATCAAAGTTTGAAATGATATGATTCACCTTGTACTTGGTTGGTTTGGTCCATACCTTATAACGCTTTTACTTTAGACTTTTTAAACATCCCTATGGTAGAAATTAATGCAAAAAATACTTCCAGAACCAGTGCTGCTAAAAAAGTGGGCGCTGATGCACACTATTTAAATTAAATTAAAACTCAGAAACCACAAGCAAGTTTAATATAAGAGCAATTTTCTGAAACAATTATGTATATATGTATAATATATGTGCCAAAAATAATACCTCCTCGAGTTAGTTTGTAGCACAAGAAAAGTGCAGTCGTTTTGCATTTTGGAAAAAGCTGCCAACTCTATTTATGATCAATAATAGTAGTTCTGTAAAAATAAACTAAGCACACATCATGTTGATGAGCCATGTGTTTGCATAAAATTCATATTCAGTTCTCAGAAACAAACCCGACACTTGACTCACTATCAAATCTGGGTCATGTTGGCTTCAAGGTCAAGTTTATAGCAACGGTTTGTATGTTTACATTCGGTCTCTCTCTCTGTCTCTCTCTCTTTCTCCCTCTCATATCTCACTTTAGAAAGCTGAAGAAGCTGTGCCGCACGCTCAAGGATAAGGCCCCCAAGGAGATTGTGGAGCAGCCGGGTCGCCGCCAACAGTGGCACCTGGACTATGACCTGGAGCCTTTTGATGGACTCACACCTGAATACATGGAGATGAGTGAGTGACACTTCACTGCGTGTAAAAGCGAAAGTAGAGCGTCCTCAGGGTGAAGTGCTGTGAGAAAACATCTGGTTACTCTAACTTGTCCCTTTCGGCAGAAACAGCAGGATTTGTTGTCAGAGGAATGCTTTGGTCTCTGGATTTGACACGCCCCAGAGTTTCACGAAATATGCTAAAACCCTGTTATTAGAGTTTGTATTGGTTAAAATTTATGAATGACTTGTGAATTAGACCAATAGCCCCTTCATTTGTTTTACATCTGTGTTTACAAGCGGGAAGGGCCTACATTTGCTAGCATGTGGCTTGCAGTGATACCCAACTGACTGAATGTTTATGTAAATTGATGTGACAGCGTCTGCAAAAGATTTGAAAGCCTAGTGGGTAAACAGCAAAGTTAAACATATGAAAACCAATCCAAACCTGAATTGCTATTATTCATTCTGCATTTATACCACCCAGTAATGCTGAGAATGCAAGATGCCGATGGATGTTTCCTGACAAATTTGCAAAAAAAACTTGACTTGAAACAGCTAAGTTTGAAGCAGCTGTTTCTTTTTTCTTGTATGTATTTTGCTATTATTATTAGGTACACAACACTGTCTACAGTGATAATCTGTCGAGTTTATTTTGGTTCCCTATCATGATTTTCGAGTTCTTGCGAGTTGCATAACTGTCTTTCAGAGACATGTGCGTGAGAAAACCTGCGCCTTAGTCTTTACTCAAAAATGCATGGATGCTTTAATCCACTGCCAAGTAAAACAGATTTTCTATTTTGTTTTCATACAAGTAGACTCATTAAATCAAAGAAACGATTGGGGAGAAATTGAAGATGTACTTAGGACCCTCAGTAATAACACTGGTGGGAGATCAACACCTACATACTGTGAAAGATATTCTCAGTGAGAGCGGGAGAATGAGAGCTAGTCGTATGGATATTTATGTAGGATACCCTCCAGCCTGATCTCTCTCGAAGCCATTGTTTGGTTGCTGCACAGAAAAAAAAAAGCCATGTGTCAATCAAGCCAAAGAAGGAAATGCAGTTTCCCACAAAGCTTATGTTCCATGCGTTGTTGTTGATTGAGAAATAATCAGCTTTGTGCTTGACACCCGTGCTGGTAATGTTAGAAGTCAGAATGTTTCGCATCAAATAAGTAGTGGTTTTCCCATTGTCAATGATCTGTGTAACTTTCTTGAGAAGTTATTTGATCTATATGTGAACACATGTATTGTATAAGGCCATTTTAATTTGCTTTTTTAATTTTTTGTTGTCTCCTTTTTCAACAACAGGTTAATGCACTATAGTTCAAAAATTTGGGATCAGTTTTGTTGTTGAAAGAAATTTTATCTTGCTTTTATTTAGCAAGAATGCATTCAATTGATCAAACATTACAGTCTATTGAAAATAAATGCTGTTCATTTGAACTTTATATTCATCAATAAATCCTAAAAAAAAATTAAACATTGATAATAATAAGAAATGTTCTTGAGCAGCAAATCAGCATTTTAGAGTGATTTCTAAAGGACAATGTGACACTGAAGACTGGAGTAATTATGCTGAAAATCCAGCTTTGCATCACAGAAATACAGCTATTTTAAATATTAAAATATTTCACAATATTATATTTTTTTCTGTATTTTTGATAATGATTTGAATCAGTACAGCCTTGGTGAGCATAAGCAACCTCTTTCGAAAACATTAATCTTACCAACCCCAAATCTTTGAACAGCTGCACTTCATTTCGTTATACTGTACTTGTACATGTGTAATGACAAATAAACTTCAACTTCAAATTCAATATTTAAATCTTAATGCCTGGTAACTAAGAGCAGTCATGAGAATTGCTAACGCAGATCAATCAAACTCCAGTTTTTAATCCAAATGTCTCTGCATGTAATCTCCATGTTTGTTTGTTTTCCATTCTGCAGTCATTCAGTTTGGTTTTGTGTCACTCTTTGTGGCCTCATTCCCGCTGGCTCCGCTTTTCGCCCTCTTAAACAATGTCATCGAGATCCGCCTCGACGCCAAGAAGTTCGTCACGGAGCTTCGCAGGCCAGATGCCGTGAGGGCCAAAGATATTGGTGAAAATCTTATATCAATATTTACACCACAACAATTCCCTGGCATTGTTCCTGGATTTACACATTTAACATCTGATTTGAAATCTTTCCTCACACAGGTATCTGGTACAACATCTTGAGTGGTTTGGGAAAGTTCTCAGTCATCATCAATGTGAGTTTCTCCTATATAACTCTGCTGCTTACCAAATGCTAGTCATATGCTAGTCCTTTTTATGGAAAGTTTATTATATAGAGGGATTCATAAGGTGCATCCATGTTAAAGAGGTCCTCTTATTGTATTCATAAGACTTAGATGACCAAGATTCTTCAGACTTATATGCCTGTGTTCACATTATTCATGGAAGAAATCGATTCATGTCACAATTTAAGTTCTAGCATTGCAAGGATGTTCTTTCAACCCTACGGTTTGCTTCATGCATGTCTCTCCAACTCAAAATTGAATGATAAAGCCCAAGCAGATTTGTTTTAATAGATGTGATGTTCCCAATATGAGAAGTAAGCCTCATGGCAAACCTGGTAAAGATCTTTCAGCTTCTCTTTGACCTTTCATTAAGGAAGCCATATTTACTCAGCAGCCCAACATCTGATTCAGTCCAGCTGTGCTGTTCTGTTAGAAATCAAGTATTCATTTACTGTTACAGCTTTAAATTCCCTCTTTAATCCAATGAAATGCCACCTATTATCAATGGTACCGCTCTGCATGTGTTCCACAGTGGTCTGAACTTTGTTCAGTTAAAGTGTAAGAGTGGTGATTTTCAACCTTGTGTGCATTGTTATAATGTAAATGAACAATGTTTACTATTTCTCCGTGTGAAATTCCTGTCAGCAAAAGTCTGCCGGATGATGCAAAGCATGTCATTTGGTAGACTTTTGACAGATTCAGGGCTTGAACTTCCGCATTTTTGGATGCCAGCCCACTGACAGTATCAACAGAAGGTAACAAAACTGTTAAGGGTGGGTTTATCACTGAAAATGATTGTACTTTGTCTACTTTTTAAAATAGTATAGCAACAGTGTTCTTACCAGAATGCATTGGCGTTTTGCCCTTTCTTTTCTTCCCAATTAACTGACAGAACGGCAGATTCTTTCAGTTTGGCCTGTTCATTGTCATCCAGTTTGAAATGGAGACTACAAACACAGAGGTTTGTCAGCTTTTCCATCGCGGTGTTCCATCACAGGAAACCCAAAAATAACTCACTTCCACAAAATGTTTGAATTCTTGCACCTGGGAGCAATAAAAGTCGACACCATTGTGGCTAAAAGTTTGCTAAGAATTATTTCACTTGACACTCGTCAAGCCTATTCAAAAGAAGCAGACTGGGAGTGGCCTTGAACCAGTGCATTATGGGTGATGGAGTTTTCCATCTATTTGGCAAAAGGGAAGACTTTTCTGTTTCCTCTCTTTTAGCACAGATTTCAATTTTTTTTCACCTTTCTACCACAAAGCTCATTTTGTCAGCAGTGAATTATGCCTTTAATGATAGTTATAGGTCTTGCTTATTCACATTTTAATCACAGATTTTTTGTTGTTGTTGTATCATTTCAGGCCTTTGTCATCTCCTTCACATCAGATTTCATCCCTCGCCTGGTCTACCAGTACATGTACAGTGAGACGGGGACCATGCACGGCTTCATCAACCACACGCTTTCTTACTTTAATGTCAGCAACTTTAAACCTGGAACTGTGCCTTCCATCTCCAGTCTCGGCAAAGACATTACAGTCTGCAGGTCGGAAAAATGAACTATATTACTATGAATTATTGCTAAAAAAATGTATTGAACATCCACTGCCAAACACAAAACCATGAACATTATCATCAGTGATTAGTTGAAAACGAAATAGTTGTTTTAAGCAAACTAAACAAGCGCTGATTGTTCACATCAAAGTGGTTCTTCATAGGACAGCACACAGGCCGTAAAGAGCCGTTGGACCCCTTATTTGCACCTCTTAAATCGTATCTGAAATAAACATGTGTCAAAGCTATCGTTTTCTGAACATACTAATGTTCTTGGATGCCTTAGGACTTAGGAGGGCAACGCAAATGGTTCTTTTACAGACCAGGGTAGTTCAGTGGTAAATTATGAAGAACTGGATCAATCGACTTAATGAGAATAGGAGGAGTAGCTTGTCAGTTCTTTTATAGTTAGCTGAAAGCACAAATTAGCCAAAATATTGAACAAACAGACACGCACATCTGATTCTTTGGAAATATACTGCACTCTCACAGGTTCCTTATGGGCCTGGTAATGAATAGACTTCTGCAGAATTCAGCTGTCATTCACAAAAACTCCTGCCTTTTGCACGATTCTTTTTTTCTTTTTTTCTTTCTTTTTTAGATATTTTGTTACATTTTACAATAAGAACTCATTTGTTAACATTAGTTAATATATGAACAGTGAGCAATATATTTTTTTATCTTTGTCAGTGTTAGTTAATTACAATTGTTCATGTTAGTTCACAGTGCATTAAAGGAGTAGTTCACACGGCTCCAGGAGAAAGTGTAACGGCTCTCGCAGTTCAAAACGCTTACGCTATGTCTGACGTCATTATCGCGCCTGTTACACCTTTTCCGTAAATTGAATATGGAAGGCGGTCTGGCGGAAGCTAGATATTTTACTTTATAACATGTTAAATATGGATATTGTTTTACACAAGTGCATCGATTCGCTTCAGAAGGCCTTTATTAAGCCGGAGCTGTGTGGAGCACTTTTATAATGGATGAATGCACTTTTTGGACTTCAAATTTGCCGTTCACTGCCCATTATAAAGCTTGGAAGAGCCAGGACATTTTTTTAATATAACCCTGATTGTATTCGTCTGAAAGAAGAAAGTCACATACACCTAGGATGGCTTGAGGGTGAGTAAATCATGGGGTGATTTTCATTTTTGTGTGAACTACCCCTTTAAGACTAATAAATGCTGGAGAATTATTGTTCATTTTTAGTTCATGGTAACTAATGTAGTAAACAAATGTTACCAGATATTCAGCAACAATTAGTAATGCATTTTACAAAAATCTGTTCCACAGAATTCTGCGAGAGAAAATGTGGGAAAATCATGCACCGATCCTGTGTGGGCCTAAATAGTTTTGTAAACTGTCTTAATGTGAAAAACTGTTTTCTAATGAAGCAGTACTGTTCATTTATGTTGATAGTGATAGTAACTGTGTTCATCGGTTCTCTGGAAAGAATTATCTCTTGTTAAGATCGCGAAAACAAACGGCATTTAACCCTCACGCCCAAATCACCGCAGGCAGCTGAATGGAGGAAAGAGAGAGGGAGAGAAACGCCTAGATGGGACTCCATCACCCTGACGTGTGAGATCTCACCATTATCTCGGGCGGCCTTCACAACACAGATCAGAAGCTTGTCAAGAAAAGTGCTTTTATCAGAACCTGTCTGCTTTTCCTGCTCCAAGCAGTTGTGAACGAGATTACGCTCGTTTGTTGGTGGACATCGGCTACTCGGGACCAAAGGGAAGTGGCAATCTGATGTCTGGGTTCCTTTGACCCTCAGTCTATTTGTTAAGAGGACAGATAGATGGAGAGGGAGCAAGAGAGCAAGCTTGTCAGCGTTCTAAAATAGGGTTGGAGAACAAATCAAGCCCATGTTTTTACTGCACCATATTTGCCCTTTCTGGACCAGTATAACCAAACAAGGACTTCACCCCAGGGACTGTGTCTTTAGATGAAGCTATTTGACTGTCTGAGGAAATCAAAACCAGTCTAACACATTCCACGTAGATTACTGTATATGGCCATGAAAACAACGTCTTTAGTACATTATTAAAGACTCAGAGTTTACTTTTCATAATTCAATGGAGGAAATCCAAACTTTGGGGAAGAGCCTGCTCTAATGAATAAGGCCAACTCCCTGAAGTTTTCGGTCATGACAAAGAACGTTTTGGTGCTTTATAACAATTCAAAAGTAACAGTTGTCCATTTAGACAATTAAGTAGTTATTAAGTGACACAACATGCAATTCCTTCTTTTGCACTTTAAAGGTGCTGTATGTAAGTTTTTGACTGTACTAAAGCATAAAAATATCATAATATGTTTGCAGATATTTAGGAAACATGCTGAGTTCACATATTTGTTTCTCTGAAAACCAATGCTAAACCATTTAGAACATTTTGTAATTTCTGTATCGGAATGTCTTTTTTTGTTTTGGTCCTTGCAATATCGGACGTTGCCAATTTGCCACATTTGAATAGTATTTCACCACCATAGGTTGCCAGTTGGTGTATAACAAAGCATATTGCAGCCATGGAAGCCAGCGAACAAACTGGGTCATAGATCGCAGATTCTACCTGACCTAAAAAAGGCTCGGCACCCATTTAAAAATCTGAAGGGGAGCATATTAAAACATGATATCAACTCATTATAAATCAATAAACCAACTGATCAACTTACAATGTGTAAGTTTCCTCTCCTTCCATTGTCAATTGTGCTCGTTTCTGTTGCGTGCCCTCAAACTGGCAACCCTCGTGAACATCCAGTCTGAGGAGGAGGGGCCGGGGCAAACAATAATTTGAATTTGGACTGCTGTACCCATTTCAACCACTAGCTGTCATTCTCACATACTGCACCTTTAATAATAATAATAATAATAATAATTAGAAATAGTGCTTTTCTGGGTACTCAAAGCGCTTTACATATAGAAGGAGGGAATCTCCTCAACCATCACCACCACACCACCATTTAAAATATCTTCATCATGATTAATAATGCTGTTGTGCTGTTTTGCAGCATTAAAACATAATGCTGTTTTGATCTTTGTGGCCTTGTGTTGAGCATGTGTTTTAAATTTTCTTTTTATTTATATTGCCAACCTCCCTGGAGATGAATTAGCCTAGAATGACTCTGGATGCCTGTTCTCTCTTTTTTTTTTTTCATTTTAGATACAAGGACTACAGAGAACCGCCATGGTCGAATGAGGCATACCAGTTCTCTAAACAGTACTGGTCGGTTCTAGCTGCTCGATTAGGTTTTGTCATATTATTCCAGGTTAGTCCAGGTTACTTAGTTTACCATTACAGCCCAAATCTGAAATCGTTTTATCTCATCAGAAAAGCCAGAGTAAATTGACTATGAATGGAGGAACATAAATGTAAAAGCCACATAATAGCTACCTCAGCAACATGAGACGTTCAACCACATATAAATGATGCAGCCTATGCACATTAGGATTAATAGTCTATATGTTGGTCAGAATAATTGCTGTAACTCATTAGAAATGTCCTGCTGTCAGCATCTGTGGGTGGAAACTAATTCAATTGAAATGCAATTTAACAGTAAACCAAACAGTTAAAGGAATAGTTCAGTCCAAAATGAAAAGTCATTTAAATCTAGTGTTGTTCCAAACTCATAAAACCAAGTTCATAGTGACCAAGGCTGTGAAGCCGCTAAAGGGGCTAGAAAGCTTTAAAATGACTTCAAAATTAAAAAATTTTAAATGTCAAATGAATATTTGTATGCAGCAAGGGTGCATTAATTTGATCAAAAGTGACTGTTCTGTTCTTTTGAACTTCACACAAGAATGCAGAAAAAATGGTTTTCACAAACATATTAAGCAGCACAGCTATTACAATTGATAACAATAAATGTTTCTTGAGCAGCAAATCAGCATATTAGATTTCTGAAGGATCATTCTGGAGTAATGATGCTAAAAATTCAGCTTTGCCATCACAGGAATAAATTACATTTTAAAATATATCCAATAGAAAGCAGTTTTTCCATTTTCAATTTCTTCTCGGAAAGCGATAAAACATCCGGTAGTGTGGGTTTTCTAGGAAATGCGTGAATGTAAAAAAATGTAACATTTTTCAGACCCCAAACTTTTCAACGGTAGTGTATATATAAACTGCATATGAGATTGCTTTTCCTCATGACTATATGAGCCTTATGATCAGGAACACTATGTATTAAAGACATCACTGGCAGAGCGCCGATACCTGAAATGTCTAGTGTGTAAAAGATCCTCCATCTATTGAATAGAAAGATATGTCACTGATGTGTATCATCTCCTGTGCCCCACCCATGAATGTATAAATAAACTTGCGTGTTCTTCCACTCCTCCAGAACCTGGTGATAACCATGAGCATGCTGGTGGCCTGGGTCATCCCAGATGTGCCCAAAAATATCAGCGAGCAGCTGAAGAAGGAGAAGACTCTTCTGGTGGACGTCTTCCTAAATGAGGAAAAGGAGAAGTTGCAGCTGATCCAGAGCCTGTTCTCCAAAGATCTGACCCAAGAACAGCAGGAGGAGGTGCAGGTGTCGGATCAGACCTCGCTGCCCCTTCAGCAAACCCACCCTGGATCGATCCTTTCCGCCCCGTCCCTGGCCTCCACAGCTCCTCGCACCCGGCCTCGAGCTGCAAGCTTCAGCCAATTCACCCGTCAGATGTCCATGTCTCCCCGCAGCGACATAACCCAGCACACAGCCGTGTGAAGGAGGTCGGGCGAGAGAAGACGAGTGTACCGGCGGAGCGTGTTTAACAGTGCCTGAGCGCTGAGTTTTGAGGATTCAGTTTGAGGCTCTGTGGGAATCAGGTGCCCGGTGTTGTCACTGAACTGTATGTCTGAAAGCCTGTCTACAGGCTCCACGTCTGGTTTTTAAACCCTCAGATGTTCCTAGCGTTTTCAGGGACATCTGACACACAAACTTGAGCTTCAGTAGGACCGCTTGCAGATGCAGTCATTCCATATGCATTGGCGTTCGTCGAGCACAGGAACACGAGCGGGTCTCACATCCTCTTGGAACGTTTTTCTCCTTGATCTGTTCTTGAACGAGGATGTTTGTCGGGACAAACTCATAAAGAGCAGCGCACGTTTGGTGACGTTGCGTAATCTGTACATGCTGTCCAAATGCAAACGGCTTTGCACACTGTCCACGAGATGTAGCATATAATGGCAAATAATAACCCTTCATTTTCTCAGGTAACAGCGTCACTGTAGGCTTGTTCTCATCAATATGACCATTGTTGGGTTAATAAAGACTATGATGCGTGTTAGTAAGTTAAGGTGCAAAGAACACAATTTCGATGTGGTACTGCGACGTATTCTGTGAAATGTGTGGCGTTTTGTCTTTTTAACGTCCCAGCCCTCTCATAATGTAACACATTAAGGCAATATGTAATTAAACTCAAGTTTGTCAATCCATATATTTATGCTATGCCTCCTTCTGATAAAGTGCAGGGCTGTAGATTCGGATCACACAGCATTCGCTGTATTTATGATTGTGGAGCAGCTGGTCTTTTTGTGCCATGTCAACTGTAATCCTCCCATGAATTTGCCGTCACCGGTGTGGGAAGGTTGAAGGGGGGTTACTGTCATCCAGGGAGGAAACATGGATGGATGTTGTGTGCCAACATCTGGCCATCAAGTCATCATTCACTATGCCTCATAGGACTTAATACTCATGCAAGAAGAATAAATATTTAATCCCAATTATGCGCTAGTGGATTTTCTTTCTCCCTCAAGGCATTGTGCTATGAGTCCCGCGGGGTCAATTCACTTGTGCTCCTGACTTCTAGCAGCTGCGCATGTTGTTTGTTGTAATTCCCTGATGATTGCCACACATGCTTAACAAAGCTAGCTTTACCCAGTAGACACTGCTTCTCTATTCTCTTTTTCAGATTTACTAGGGCAGTATTTTGATCTTTTTGTGTTTTCACCCCAGAGCCACATTTTAATTTATCCCTGGGGTCTGGATTTTACAATTCAAGAGGATTAAGATCTTGGCATATATCATGAAGTCTGTCCTATGCGTTTTATAGTTTCATTACACAACCAGGCTGAAAAATACATAAATATTTGTATTTCCCACAGATTAAAAAGCATAAGATGTTGGCAAAAGTTAAGCAGCTCAAGCCCAGAGGACTGCTGCCATGTAACTTACCAGCCCAGCTTGAATGCCCATCTGACATTTGACGGTTGTTTTGTTACCTCCTTCGGCCTCTACTGAGGTTGCTATGTACATATGAAAGTTGGACTGGCTGATATGGCATTCAAATTTGACTGCTGACACTTGATAAATGCAGCATCAGGCAAAAGCATGCAATGTTTGAAATATTTTTTTTTTGTAATCAGAAATTATCACTGTGTTACAAGTATCAAATTATTAACATTTAAAAAATTACTGATATGTGATACCAAGTGCACATGACTTTAAACCTACATAAACATGTCAAAATCTGCTAAGGGTAATTAAATTTAACAAATCATGTAAAAAAAAATATCTTTAATTGGAAAATTAAACAAATTATTACAAATATTCAAATCAGGAATGTCAGAATTAGAATGCGTCATGCATAAAAATTGTTTGTCTAAACCATTTTTTTTTTTTTAAAGTTGGATTGGCCTTTTATTCTCTTTAGCATGCAGCGTGACGTATTTCTCTCAGTTCCCTGATCATTCCGATTCAATTTTAGAGAGTGAAGAACAAATTTATACTCACATGTGTTATGTATTATTGAATACAGCTTGTTGAAGCTGCATTTTCTCCCTCTTCTCGGGAAAGCAATGACGTAGTCGAAACATCTGGTAGTGTGGGTTTTCAAGGAAATGCGTGACTCGCTGAACTTCTGCTTCCCGTAAATGCTACCGTGTATTGTGCACGTTATTTTTTGACAGACATTGATGTAGTGATATTCAAATGATATTTGAATATCGTAAGGTAATAATGATTTATTTCTTAGCTGTCAAGTATTCAGTGAAATGATTGATGCCCATGAGTGTGTTATATCCATGTTTTTAGTTATAATATTCCATTTTTGACGGACATGATAACGTGCGTAAGGAGTGAACTATGTCTGAACACTTTCTAAATGCTTTTTATGAAGTTCGTTATACTTATTTTATGGAATTACTGGTATTTTGTTACTCAGAGACTGACATTTTTGGCTTGTCAAAAACGTTATATTCAGCTGACACTAATCTAATTCGTTAACTTTTGAAAATCAAGTACATTTTTTACAAGGAAAGGAGTGGTTGTTTTATATTGTTTCTTATAACAAAATATTTTATTTAAGCCAATAAAAATGCAAATCCTGTTATAAATAATGGTGAAAATCACTTTTTAAAACCGTTGTTCCATTATTACCCCATAGCAGATTTTGACTCATATTGAAAGGACTATTCATTTCTTTATTATGAATAATATAATAATAATTTCTATATTTTTGAATATTACTTGCAGTATATAAACTGTTATACCTTTTAAAGGACTAAGATATTTCGTAAATTTATTATACTTCCTAAAATGAAACCAGAACAATAAACATATATTATGGGAAAAAATTAAGGTATTTGTTGTAAAATCAGGCAAACCATATATAACAAAAGCAGGCTTTAACATACATCTATTGGCTCTGCCAATATCTTTAAATCTGTAGCCAATGTTGATGCGATATTCTTGGCTTCATCAAACAATAAAGATGACAATAACTGAATGAATTAAACTCTTGATGAAAATATCATGTTCTTAAGGTTTTAAGGTTTAATAAGGGTTTTCAAGTGTCCTCGAGTGTCCTCTTGCACAATCACAATCCAACTCGCTGCATGCTGCGGGCCGGAAGTGTCTTGTTGGAGCATAATCTTCCCCAAAGCCTTTCTTCATCACACACAGCAGTGATACAAGAGCAGGGACAGATTTACCTGGTAATTATGATTCTCTGTGTCTTACTGATTGGTGAGCAACTGTTCTCCATCTTTGTTATGGATAATGTCCGCCTGCACGGCGTAGTATGAGCTAGTATTAGTTACATCAGTGATATTGCAGTTATGATTGACTGCAACTTATTCTCTTTCTAGTTGAAGACAGTGCTGTGCTGGTGCATGGTGGGAGTGTGATGTCAGAGACTCAGGTTTCTGAATTAAACATCTGCACATAGAGATGAGCAAGGGACCTGGAATGAGATCTGTGACACAAACCTGAATCTCTCTCTCCCACAGGGCGTTCCTTCCTAGGGTGAGATGACGCACGGAGTGGTCACTTAAAATGCTGGAGTCAATGCATTGTTAATGTGAGAAGGATTTTTGATTAGCTTAACTGAAGCACAGCATCACTAAAATATCAGAGGACACCTGCAGAGTTGCACAATTCCCAAGATGCATGTGTGTTTGCTGGATAATTATTCTTTGCATGCACATTTCCATCTTGTACTTGTCGTACAATTTTTTTGCTCAATGCATGTCTCGAGATGTTACGTTTAGATTCTTTATATAATAGTTTAACATAACACATAGTGTCTAAAAGCAGAAAAGAGGCACTGGGGGTTGCATTCAGGTTCACTTCTTTTAAATGGCCTAAAGCACTAGCTTTTATCTGGAGTCGTTACACACCAGGCTTTCACATGGTTTCAGGTGTTAGCTACACTTGAAGATTGCACTATTGTACGTTTCCACGGAAGCTCTGCCAATGGCACATTCCATAGTCAACTAGACTAAACCTTCAGATGACCTGATTTGTGAGTGATAGCCATTCATTTCCTGTCTCTTTCTTCTTTTCCCAGTCTAGGCTGTGTTCAGAATGGAATACTAATATTAATACTAGCTTACTAAATATCATAAGTACAATGCCTACGATTTTTCAAAACTTGAGAAAATGCAAATATAATCAGTGGAACATTGTTGTCACATGATCTGATTGATTATGTTGTATGTGATCCATATGATTTTTTATTATATTGGCAGGTCAAAAAATTGCCCCTTTCACACAGCAATCCCAGGTTAAAACGCCATAAAATTACCTAGACGACTTTTCTAGTAAATATACACAAATGCACTGTTCACACAAGCAATGGCGTTCCATATTTTTCCTGGTAAGATAGGCCTGGTACGATGGGACCAAAATACAGGTGAACTCATCTGAAACTTTTTTTTTTAATACGCTGAGCCGTTTTCTTCATCCACCTGGATGAGGACAAGGACTTTAGTTTCATTTTAGTTACTTTTTTACTTCTGAGTGACAGATGTGAGAGGATGATCACACAGAATGCATCTTCTGCTCTTAAAAATACAAGATGCATAATAGTTACCATTGAGCCGCAGTGCTGATGATTGGAAAGGAAAGCTGCATTCACACTATAAACGACAATGCAGCATAATCCCATTCATTTCAATGGAGAGCAGGTGATTTCCGGTGTAGTGACAAATTGTCAAATTGTCGAAATCATCTAGCGCATGTTTCCATAAAAACAATTAAAAGGAGCAGAACTTACTTGTAAGTCTGTAAGATGCCAGGACATCTGGGCTAAGGAACGACTACTCCTGGTTTCAGGGAATTAACATTTAAACTCTCTCTTGTAAAAGTGGCATCCCCACCCGAGGCTCAGCCACACAAAGGCAATCACCTTAATTTACATTTCATCCCCCTCACCCTCCCCTTCCCCCTCATCTCTCCTCTCCACATGTTGAAATTCACCCAAAATCTATATGGGTTATTTTGAACAAGTACTATATAGTGTTATGTTTGGAATCCTTTGAAACGTCTATACAAAGACTGGTACAAAGGTCTCATTCCCACAGAAGTAAAGCAAAAGGTAACAAAGGTTTTAAGAGTTCAAAGATATTTTGCTTATTGTGGTGGGTGTGTCCTCTGCCAATTGGTCTTTACCTCCTGTTCTCAATCAGGTGTAAATTACAGGTCTACAGGATTTGATTAATGCAAATTCCCATTGTGAACTTTTGAAAGAGGTTTCTGTCAAATGACCAAATAACTAATCGGCATTCTAACCTAAATTCAAGGTCATGATAAAAGTAACTTGGAATTAAATTACTTTGCCCCACTGAAAAAGACAGAACACGCAGAAACCTATACCCACTTATCAGAAGCCGTCGTTGGGACGATTGGCCAGGACCTACACTTACTGTAAACTGCTTTGACAGAGCTTCATGACTAGCTGAAGCAAACTTGTGTTTTACGTGCTCATGTAATCTTCATTCAGTTCAATCTTCATAGTTCACACACAGTATCATACCGGTAATTTACTGGTAATGTTACAACTTCTCATACTGGGAAATTTACTGGCATTTTTGAAAAGGTCCTGTTCACACTTGATCTCATTACAGTAATTTACCGGTAATTTTAGCAACCAGTAAAGACTGTGTGAAAGGGGCTAAAGACTGTTACTATATCTCCAGTTCATTCCCACAATGCAATACATCAATGCTCTTTCATTTCAGAGATAGAGTACACTGTAAACCCTAACGCTCAAAATACTTAATTGGTTTGAGTAGGACAAACTTAAATTAAACCAATTAATTTAAAGTTAAATGAACTGTTATGAGTATGCAGAACTTTCTTTTTCTTTTGAGTTCACAGCACTGACACATTTTAAATAAACTGAACTGAAATTTCATTGTTTTGAGTTTTATGAACTAATTTCCTTTAATTTAGACTAATTTAAGTTTAACTGAAACTGGGCTGGGATTTTTTATTTCCCAGCATGCTACGCCCATGGCACTTGAAAGGGAGAGTAAATGCTCAAATTAAGTGTTATATAATGTTTGTTTTTGTTTGTTTGTGTGTGTGTGTGTGTGTGTGTGCGCGTGTGCGTGCGTGCGTGCGTGCGTGTGTGTGTGTGTGTATGTGTGTGTGTGTAAGATTAATGGTAAGGGAGATTTAGTAGGTATTAATGTTTTGTTATGCTAATTTAGAAGAGTTTCTGTGGCTTTAAGTTGATGTACTCATTCAGTAAGTGTTATGCCATGCTATTGGTGAATATTCTCATTCAACTTTTTTGAGTTCTGACAATTTATTAGGTTTCACACTGAAGTAAATAACTCATTTGATTTGCAAAAACTCAAAATAAAAAAGTTAATTAATTAAATATTTTATGTTAAAGGGGTCATGAACTGGCTGTTCGCATGGTTTTTACATTCAAAAACATCATAATGAATAAGTAATAAAACATAAAAATTAAAAAAAAGCTATTTTCTGCCCTGGTTTTGAGCCTCTCTCATGGAACGCTTGGTTTTTATGGACGTGCCGCACTTAAGACTTGGAAGTAAATGCCCACTTCTATGATTGGATAAGATTTGCATATTACAATGAGCTTCAGCTCCCTCGTCAGTACATGTGGGAATTGTTTTGAAAGCGTGTGGGAAACGGCAACTAGAATGATTCGCCCACAGGGCTCGCTAAATGTCTTTATCAAACAAACGCAATGATTTATTTCTCATCCACCCGCGATTGATTGGAATATAACCGCGAACCATGCATCACTAACAAACAAACACACACTCACACACACACACACACACGCACACGCACACGCACATTCACTGCAGAGTCAGACAAATCAGCATGTTCAAAACGTCCGCGATTGTATTTTTCCTTCAAATATCAAGTCAAGAAAATGAACAACGCATGTTATTTCACTATTTAAGATAGCCCCTCGGAAGGAAAAAAGATCAGAAGGAAGCTCATGCGGTGTTACGACCCTGTCTTCTATTTCTTACCTGAGGATGTGATTGGCTGCAGACGTTACTCCTAATTGATTAATTTATGGGCAGAGAGTATAAAAGTTGTAGCAACCTCCTCATCAGCACTTCCTCTGGTGGAACGTCATTCTCCAGAGAAGTAATTTGCTCCAGCTTATGTTTTAGTTTGTTTATCATTTATCAGCATTCCTCAACCTTTGGATTATTATTTTTCCTGTTATTGTTATTGTTTAAATCCCTAGACATTGTGTTATATTTCTGTAACAAATCACAATTTTTATTTAACAAATAATCTTGCAAGTCAAACCATTTGTTTGCATGTGTGATCCTCTTTATGTGATGGTCGAGAACAAGCGGGCCATGACAGCAGCGACTGTGTTCTTCCACAACCAGGTTCAGCGTAATATCTTGCTATCTTCGGCATGTTTATTGCTCGGTAGCGTGACCCGTTTAGCTCCACGAGTTGGTGGGCGGGGCTACAGAATCAGGCGTACTTGTTGAGGCGTAGTTTCACCACACGATGACTTCAAGGGTTGACTTCAATTTTTTTGGAGTTAGCCCAACTTATTCGGGTTTACAGTGTATGTACACTCTACTTTGACCATTGATAAACCTTGTACAGTTATGAGAATGAAGGGTCATGCATAGCCTAGAATTGCTCAAAATGAGAAAAGAACTAAAATGAATGACTCAAAATTGCTTAGAAACAAAATTGCTTTTTATAGTTTATAATGTGCTAATTGAATTGGAGTCTAGAGAGGCGGAAGGGTGGTAAAACTAGGGAATGCTAGAGAGAAAATTACTGTCTCATTTCAGATGGAATGCTTCAGTATGGTGGGATGAATTGCCTAGAACTATTTACTGGAACACTTGTTTTGGAAAAGACTCTAGCATGTCGTAAAGTAGCATTTCATTGAAATGTGTGCACATTAAGGGTGTAGAATAAATCAAAGCTGTACAGCCCAGTTACACTACTCAGTGTGTCCGTCAAGAAATAAACACAACAGAGCACATGAGGTTGATGTAGAGCTGCTGCGTGCAGAAAGGAATTCTGGGAAGTGAGGATGTGTGACACTGGAGACTGTGGCATTTTCCTGCCTTCAGGGGTCAGACATGCTGTAACATGATTCTGCTGTGTTCTTCTCCCTTAATGCTAGACCTGTACCACTGGAACCACCTGTTTCTTTCTCTTCCATCCTTTCTTCCTATGCATTCTCTTTTCTCATCTATCCCCATCACCACCTTTTGTGCCAGAGATCACCAAAGATGCATAAAAGACTCTGAAAGACATGAGAATTAATTGGTTCTTGTTCTCTTTTGAATCTGAGCTCCTCTGTTTGTCCTGCTCTCGCTCTTTACCTCAGGTCTCCCTCCTCACCACAGAGTCATGCGATTTATTGTCCATTTATACTCATCTGCTGCAATATTACAGAGAAACATCGGACATGTGACATGCATTACGCCGTTAGTGGTGATTTATTTGCCACACAGTCAGAGAGATTGTTATTTAAACATTTTGAACATCAAATTAGCCATAACTCACTCGGTTAGAGTCTTTGAGTTTGAAGAAGAGGTAGAAATATGATTTCACTTAAGTTACATGCTTTTCCACTTTAGGTTTAAACAGTCTAAAATTAACATTGGAATTTATCCGACCACTACACATCTGTAATATATCATATAAAGCTTTGTTAGCATTTTAAGTATTTGAATGGATTATAGTTTTACCATTTAATAGTAAACACAGTTACAGTCTCATCAGAAGGTGCTTGACGGTCTCGTTTGCAGAATCTGGATCCAGACCCAAATCCTGAAGCACAACTTGTTTCTGAAAGTCCTGGAAATTAAAAGTGAGATGAGATGATATTGACTGTTGAGATGATGTATGAAGTTGGTGAACTTCCCGAACTTTAATGGACCATTTCCTCCTTTAGGAAATGTGTTGCAATGGTGTTTATTTAAAACACAAATTTTGTGGTGTCTGTAGATGTAATCTGTGCCTGTCCATTGCTGCGAGTCATGTAGGTATGGTATTGGTTAGCATACTTTGCATTAGATATGTTTAACATCTGGTCACATTCGGTCATACTGCTTTTGGGCCTCACATTTGTACCTAGTAATAGTATTTTTCTGCGTGTGTGTCTGGACAAACCTCACCCTAAATTCTCGTAGTCTGTCTAGTTTTGCACGGATGGCCTTGCGTTGCACCGTCAGCTCGGCGACATGACTTTTCCACTGCTCTTCTTTCTCCTTTCACAGACAGAAATACACAACATGTTCATAGTTCTTGAGACAGTCAGAAACTGTGAAAACAGGATTCTGATAATGGGTATATTGAGGGGCATGCAGCTTTGTAATAATATTAGGCTGTTGTTATGAAATTGTTATTAATTTTGAAAATAGCATTAAGGGGCTATATTTATGTATCAGTTTTCCTTTTAAACTCTTCAGTCCACTTATAACATTAGTCAAGCTTGTACCAAATTTAGCCTTACATAACATTTTCCATCCTCTTTGTTTCTTAAATAAACTGCCTGTTTGTGCTATTGTACAGTAGGGGCAAAAAGTGATGTCTGGAAGGGACCCTACAAATTTGATTAAACATCAAAATATGAGGATTTTTATTTATTTTTTCAATACAAAGGAAGAACAAAACACTAAACTTGGTTAAGGTATTTATCTGACAAACTACAGCTACAAGTATGCAAGAAAATGCATAAAAAACAGGAAAAAGCATACATCGACTACAACATAATCAATTGTTAATATTTCGTTGGTATGTTCATACTTAATGTCATTGGTCATGTTTCACTGTGTTATCAAATAAAACAATTGACACCAGTCCAAGGACAACTACGCAAAATCTTTAACAAATTCTTAATAGTATTTGAACAAAGGGTGAAGATGTCAATTCTCTAAAGCCGGATAAAATCACATTTGTAGTTTTAAGACAATATTCAAATGACCTTTGTTATGATTGGCTAATCTCTTCGCATGTAAATACTTTAATCGTAATCAGAATGTTCTAAGTTGCTATTAAATTGTTAATCTGACTTGTTATACATTGTACACAACACATGGTTGTGATGTCAATAACATGATTATTTCTGAATTATTTCATTTCCATAAATGACTATGGTCAGTGCTGGGTTGTGACTGATTACATGTAATCTGGATTATGCAATCAGATTCCAAAAATTAAGCACTTGTAATTGAATTATATTACATTTTAAAGTACCCGTAATCGGACTACAGTTACTTTTCTATTGATTACATGTTAGTATCACAATGGCAGTAAATTATTCATAATTAATTGATTCTACTTTGTTATATTTTCTATAAAAGTCTACTGCTCAGAATGTCTTCCAGGTTTGTGGAAATGCACACACAGACCAGAAACTAATGTAATTTTCTTATGAAAATCTAAATCATATCATTTGATATGATATGAAACTATTCATATCACTGAAAACTGAGACCCACAAAGCATTTGATCACTGGATTTACAGAAATCATTTCACTTTTAAGAAGTGTTTTCTCAACATTGCAACATAATTGCATATCTAATCAGCTCCTGACAAACACAATTATTATTTGAATTATTACAAGTTATTAAACCATTTATTACTATCTCTGGAAAGCTTTTGTCTTGCAAACACATTAAAATGTTCAAATTCACGTAATTTCATATTTACATGTAGTGCAGGGATTCCGCCACTTTTTTGTCAGCTGAATCTCTTTGACCATAATATATTTACTTGAAGTAAGCCCTTAGATTTTAAGTTAATAGGTTAGGTCAATAATAATAAAATTAAATTCACAGTTCTCTGATGTTGGTTCTCTCTCTGGTCTCTGGTAGTCCATCGTCGTCCGATGATGACTTCCTCTTTGATTTGTGCGTTCTTTGATGACTGTATAATCCGATGCGGGAAGCACACTGTCTTTTACAGACAGGGCATATAAAAATCTCTCCGGATTGTCTTGGAGGGGCTGGAACAAGCATGGCCTGCTTTCTCTGATGTCTTTTAGACAGGCGAAGTTCAATTCTCCTGTCTTCAAAACTTTGTACTCCATTCGGACAGAGTTGCCGCCAGAGTGTGCGGTTTACGGCACTACTTTCCAGGGATGTGGGGTTTATCTCACATTTCTTAAGAAGGGCTTTTAGTTGGTCTTTCAGTCTCTTTTTTAGACCTCCTACAGAACGGCAGCCAAGATGTAATTGACTGTACAATACCTTACGTGGAAGGTGACTTGATGGCATTCTCACAACATGACCAAGCCATCTAAGTTGGTAGAGCATTAGGGTTGCTTCTATACTCCAACAGTTAGCTTTTTGCAGGATCTCAACATGTTGCATGTTGAGATCCTGCCAAAAGTGGTTCCATCATGAACCCCAGTCTGTGAAACCCTGACGTAATGTAATATATACTATATTGCCAAAAGTATTGGGAAACCCCTCCAAATCGCTGAATTCAGGTGTTCAATCACTTACATGGCCAAAGATGTATAAAGTCAAGCACCTGGGGGTTGTTTTTAAGGGTTGGGCTTGGCCCCTTAGTTCCAGTGAAAGGAACTCTTAATGCTTCAGCATACCAAGACATTTTGGACAATTTCATGCTCCCAACTTTGTGGAAACAGTTTGGGGATTGCCCCTTCCTGTTCCAACATGACTATGCACCAGCAAGGTCCATAAAGACATGAAATGAGCGAGTTTGGTGTGGGGGAACTTGACTGGCCTGCACAGAGTCCTGACCTCAACCCTTGGGAGATGGTGGTCTAGTTAATCCACTGAACCACTGAACTGATACGCAGAAGGTTGCTGGTTCAATCCCAGCAGTCGCCACCACCAGTGTCCTTGAGCAAGGCACTTTACTCCATGTTGCTCCAGGGGGATTGTCCCTGTAATAAGTGCACTATAAGTCACTTTTAATAAAAGCGTCTGCCAAATGCATAAATGTAAATGTCAACCCGATAGAACACCTTTGGGATGAATTAGAGCGGAGACTGCGAGCCAGGCCTTCTCATCCAACATTAGTGCCTGACCTCACAAATGCGCTTCTAGAAGAATGGTTAAAAATTCCCATAACACACACTCCTAAACCTTGTGGAAAGCAAAATTACAATTTGTTAGTAATCGACCCAGCTCTGACTAGAGTGACAATGACTATATAGATCTCAAAGTAGAAAGCTGGTTTGATCCTCAGCAGAAATTACACAGCCATTCATTTCCAAATTGTCTGATGTTATTTTAAGCTTCTTAATGCTTAGAAGCAAGCCTGTGTGTCCAAGTGAGGCAAACCCTGATATAGGGCTGAAGGAATGAGGCTAGGCTTGACCTTTGACCTATGTAGGCTTCAGCCAGATCTTCTGTGGGTGCTACTTCCTGTCTCTAATGTGATAATATAGGCCAGGGCAGTAAACGTAGCTGTACTCGGCATATGGAAGACGTTGAAACATCGCCTTCTATTCAAACTAATAAGAGAAAAAACAGACTGTAACACCTCTTCCCTCAGAGGATTGAAACAGTCACAGGCTGTTCTCTCCCAGCAACACACACTCACAAATACATGGAGGGTGTGGTTTGGGGGATGTGTGAATGATAACAGGATCAAATACTATGCACATGGGAAACAAAAGTAAGTACTTCTTCCCTGACCCTTCTGTACATTAATCAGAGGACGGACACGCTGCAAACCTGAAAACTCGCCGGGAGACTCTGAGCAGCTGGAGAGGAAGGAAGTGAGAGTCTGTCCGTTTATAGCCTTTAGATGTTAGAAAGGCAGAACTCAAGGCTATTCCACCGACTTCACCGATCCCATTGGGGTTTCTTCTTTAGCGAGTGTGGAGTTAAAAAAGGCGTTGCAGGAATTCCTCAAGCTGTTGAACTTATGACAACGGCCAAGTGGACAACAACAACATGACTGTCCTTCAGTGACCTCACACTTGGCTGTTAGACTTGGACTTTACTGGCAAAAGACCATGTGCAGCTGGGGGCTTCATCAACTTACACAAACACAGTCCCTGAGCGTCCTGCACAACAGCTACACAGTAGCATGTGCTTTCCACCATCATCTTGCATGCACAGTTTTAGTTTCATGCTCACAGACCGCTCACAGTTTGCTCACTGATTGTTGCATACACACTGCATGTAAAATAGCAAGCTTGGGGTGCATCGTTTAATATATATTTTTAAAAGGGTAAAAGACCTTTTTCACACAGTTATAGTTTCGTTTTTAAAAATGTACATTTATAACACTACATATAGTGTATTAGTTAACGCTATGTTAGTGTTCCTAATACAACAGCTGAAGGAGTGACGGCAAATTCGACACCTTTCTCTCTGCTGGCCAACGTAACAAATTTCTCTATATTATTTAGAAATGCTATTGTGGATTATTTCTTTCACAAATGGGAATGCAAACATTTTTTGTAGTTTCTGAAGTTTACCCAACTCTGATGACTTATGATTCCGGAAATGTGAAAAGGGTCCATAGTTTATTAAAGTAAACAATTTTGAGGGAAAAATAATGATCAGATTTGCCAAAGTTCGCATGGTTTGTGGCTTCAAGTGTTTTAAAAATATTCACTTTTTATGTTTACTGTACATTTATTCATTTAGCATATGAGATCATTAAAATGCAGTTAAGATCATAAGCAATTTGTTATAAGAACATTAATATATTCAGTGCATAATTCCAAGTATAAGCTTTGTTTATGGTTTAAATTTTAGCCACTTCAATTTGAGTCATATACAGCAGTGGCCAAAAGTGATGTCTGTTCTCACCCTTTATTCAAATATTATTCAAATTAGTTAAAAATTGTGATAAAGCAATGAAACATGCCAAATGGTGCAGATAATATTTTTGGCCAGGCTGCCATTCAAAGAAATTATGAACACATGCAAAAACAAGAGAGAACCAAATGTATGCTTTTTCCCATAAGCGTCTGGTTTTCTATGCATTTGTTTTACATAGTAAAATAAAGCCTGTAGCTGTAAATAATGTCAAATAATTGTCAAAAAATGTGTTAGATAAATACCTTAACCAAGTTTAATGTATTGTTCTTTCCTCAAAATATATAAAATATTGATAACACTAGTTTAGAGTCCAATTCTCACTATTAACTAGTTTCTGTTTATTAGTACTTATAAAACACATATTAATGCCCTATTCTTCATGACCATATTCTACATCCCTTAATCCTACCCAATACCAAAACTTAACAACTACTTTACCAACTATTAATAAGCAGTAATTAGGAGTTTATTGAGGAAAACGTGTAGTAAATGGTTAGTTAATAGTGAGAATTGAACCATAATCTAAAATGTGACCAAAATATTTAATCACATATATTTAGATGCTTTAATCATTAAAACCAAAACCAATATCCCCTCCAGACATCACTTTTGGCCACTACTGTAGTAGCATGCAAAGTAGACATTGACAAGCTGCATATTTATCTTTGTGTTTCTCTCTGAAATAATCAGTATTAGTTTTGGATGCACAAAAATTGGACACTTTCCACAGATTTCTCCCAGTGTCTTCTGTTCAGATTGTTCCTGGAGTCTGGCACCACGCTTTTTAGACTATTTTTAGTGGAATCCTCTATTTAGCCTGCTCCTAAATGCACGATAAAAACAAAGCATACTGTAGTTGATTTTGTTGATATGTCAATCAGAAGGTTATCAGCCAGAAAAGGCTGATTAAAGCAGACCAGACCTGTTTTTAAAAAAAAATACTGCGTAACCTGCGTAACCTGGCCTTAAAATACAGAGGTCACTGCACATGCAGCCACAGTTAGGAACAATGCAGACGTAATGCAATCAAGGGCAATTAGCCTGACAATGTAAGTCTGATGAAGCAGGTCTGTCATCCCTGGACAGACTCAGGCTGTGGGTAGTGGAGACAGATATAATTAGTGTTATCGCTGCAGATGGCAGTGATAGCCCTGCGGTGACTTTTTGACATTAGTCAACATACCTTCTGCCGGTCCTCTATCTCACGTTGCTTTTCTTGTTCCAGCTTCTCTCGCTCCAGTCGACAGCGGATCTATCAGAACAGAGAATAACGTAAGCATCGGTATGTGTTAATAAAACAGACTTGTGGCAGTAACAAGAAAATAGGTTTACCTTTTCTTCTTGCTTTTCCTGACACTCACTCTCCAGACATGTGCTCTCCGGACTCTTATCCTGCTTCCCAGAACTGGTTAAAAAAGTGTAGTCTTCCTCTTTACAAAGATCTCGCATGCACTGAGTGGATAGTAAGACAATGCACATGAAATGAGATATTAATGTAGCTTTTTTATGTTTATGGTATAGATCTCCAGCTGGTCACAAGCTAAATTTGCAATCAAAGCAGTTTTGTCTTTTTTTTATTATTTTTTTATGAATCAGATCCTCATAGACAAAACATGCATGACAAAAGCAATAGAAACATGAAAACCTTAGACATGGTAATTTGAGAAAATCTCTTTGCATGAGCCATCCTAAAAGAAACAAAGAAGAAAAGTCACATTTTTTACAGCCTCGTCTTTCATATAACTGCATAATTTTTGTCAAATTCATTCGGATGAGAATATCTCGGCCAGCTCACCTGGACTGAAGTTGTCCTGAAGTTGCGCTCTCCTTCGTCTCCGTTCGTAAACCTCATACAAATGGTAATATACTGTGACGACGTGCAAAAGACATCATAGTTATTTCTGCACAAGGCTGCTAAAAAACCCACTGTGGTGCTAATAAAACCCAGTGTCCTTTCACTTTTGATTAATTGAATTGTCCCATGTCAATCTGTTTTCCTTCGCACTTCTGAACAAGGTTTCTGCACGTACAGCTCGACAATCAGCTTCCCTGACTCAGACCATAATGTAGAAACCATAAGCCTGATCGCAGGTCAGTATAAATGAACAGCACCTTCTAACAAATGCAATCAGCCTGCAGAAAAACACAGAGGTCAGAGTTGTTATCTGTGATGTCATCGGATCTGTAGGAATGCATATAGGCTTCAAAACATGATTTGATGGAGATGTGTTTGACATTAAGAAGGTGGTGTGACATAGTGAGGCACTTTAGGAGAAACCAGAGATGTGAGCAGCAAACCGAAACAAGAATGCAGATCATATGATGAACGTGTCTGTTGTGGAAAAAATGTATAGGTTGTAGATTTCAGCCAGAGGAAAGGTACTGGATTGTTTTACTACTTTTAACCGCTACAGCTTTCAGAGGGGCTGTGGTTTAGGTGTGAAGGTCAAGGGTTGAAACATCACTTTTGTCATCCCTTTTAAGAGCTGAAACAAGTTACTGCCAGTGAGTTTATTCATTTAAACACTCCTAAAAAAATATTTGGACACTTATAGGTCAGTGCAGTGTTGTTTTGGACCCCACTGACTTTCCATTGTATGGACAAAAACAGTTCAAATGTCTTCTTTTATATTCTACAGAAATAAGTCATGCAAGAATTTTATGATTTTTGTGCCTTGAAGTCATGTATGAATGTTACTGCATTAGAAAATGTCGAAACAAATGGCATTTAAAGACAGAACGAGCTTAAAATTAAACTGTAGATTTAGTTAAGTATTGTAAATTGTAAGTACATTTTTAATTTTTAAGTACAATCAACTTAAGTAATTTCAACTTAAATTGCATTAAACTGACTTAAAAATGTAGTTGAATCTTGTGTAACATAAAAAGTTGAAAATTGCTTAACTTATTTTTAGTTAAAGCAATATAAAAACACATGTTGTCATAACTTATTGATCATTTAATTTCATCCACTAAAACTGATCAAAACACCAGTTGATTAAGATAAGATGTCTCAGGAAAGTAAAGTTAGCTGCTGCTGCAGCATTTGAGCTCAGATGTCCCTTGTTTTGTTATCTAATGCAATGACATTTACATAAAAGTGTGACTTAAGTGTTCAAAAGGTGACTGTACCCTATATTGACAGCTGGATATTACTCTGATATGGACATGTAAACAGAACGCTAGTGTTTGTTATCCTTTCACCTCATTTAACTTTTTTTCAGCAGTGATTTTTCAAGATCACTCCGGCTTTGCTCTTAAGAACACACCGCAAGAGGATTATATGCTAATTAACCATCGCCCAGAGCTATTTTCTTCCTGTGGGTTCTGGCAAATTAATGTATTTATAGGTCACTGAAGGTTGTTTAGTCCTATGTGCCTTCCCATGATTCCTCTGGTTTTAAAGAGACCATCAATGTTTGATTAGAAACACACAGATCATCTGACGATTCAAGGCTGGGAAACATTCTTGGGTTCTTTTCTGCTCATTTGTGAATGGTTGAAATGTTTAACATACAAAGAGAGATACGTATTAAACCCTACAGATGACAATATTCATAGATTCCCAAAAGGACGTAATCAGCAGGAAGATTAAAAAAAAACTTTATTCTGACAAATCTCACACAGACTGCCTTTGCAGCAAAAAGAGGAGGATGTTGTAGGCCAGATAAACAGCACTCCTTCAAGTATCAGCATGAGAAAGACATTTCGAGAGACATTACCATTACAGGAAAAGTCTCTCTCTCTCAAAAAAATAAAATTAAAAAAAAAATACAAACAATGGGTAATGGGTATAGCCAAAAGAAACTACTTCACTAAACAACGACTGCCAAGCAGACAAGTCTTTCTTCTTTACTAAAATAAGGTTTTGCATCAATTTTGACACACCGGAGATCCTTTTCATGTCTGAATATTATTAAGAAGCATGTAGTCCTTAAATAGAGTCTGGTGAGTTTTGGCACAGTTTCCTTTTCAGCATAAAAGAGTTATCCAAGGGTTTCAGCAATGGCCGTTGGTCCATTATAAGGTCGGTTGTAGTGGTTTAAAGCAGCATGAATCCCACACAGTATGCATGACACCAGCAGGGCTTTTCAAGACAGCATAAAATACATAGGAATGTTTCAGTTAAAGTCATCCAAGACTAAGCAAAGACAAAATCGTTTAGGGATCCTCGTGTTCCAGTGTAATAATGCGTGTTACAGGAAAGGCAATGCGTTTGGACAACTGTGTGGGCCATTCCCAGCAGTATCCTTCAAAGGTCCTGTGTTCAGCTTTTATCCTGTTTTTTTCCACAGAGGGCCGAACCGAAGCGGGACATAATCAGCCGGAATATTGAATTCAAAAAAGGTGTGTTGTATCCTTGGTGGTCTGTTAGTCTCAAAACTTCACACCCAATACAAGCACTGAATATCCGGTGCCTTTATCTAACACCCCTCTCATGAAGCATGAAAATGCAATAAAACTATTTTTATATCTATCTTTTTATAGCCACATTGCAATAAACGATTGCATGCTAATAAAGTTTTATGTTCGGACTTGGAGGACAAAGTCTTGGCACTTCACTTCATGTAGTAATGGGTTTGGACCTCATTCTGGCTTATTTTGCTATGCTGATAGAGAAGTAAATATGCGTTGGTAACTCAAAATAACACAAATGCTGGGATCTATATGATGTTCCTTGGGGACACTTGGACAGTTTGTCCGATCAGAGGGTGACCTGAATCATGTGTCACAAAGATAAGCCTGAACAAAAGCCGGGCCGCAACTGCCTGGCTTTTATAACGCTCTTCATATGACCCTAAACGTGCTGTCTATTATGCCTCTGATGCTTTGCTTGGGTATATCATATTTATTGTGAAGCGGTATAAAGCATGATCTACTCTGACATATATTAAGTAAATTTGATGAAGAGACTAACACATTTTGTCAAGTCATTGCCTATCGCACATCTTAGATAGCATAGAAATCTCTTGATGACTAACGATTGAGTAGGTCTCCTTATATAAATATAAAACTAAGGAAAACATGGCAGGCCTTTTTATAGCCACAGCACACCGGTGAAATGCTTATCTCCTAAGATGAGTCTGACAAGAGGGAAACCCTCTTAAGGGGGAGATTACGTGTTCAAATCCCAGCTCTGCATGTATGTACATCGTCTTAAGGCAGCTTTACCTCTGTGTAAGACTACAGTGTCATTAGCAATGGCCCATTTAGTTGTCCTTTTGTTTACATGCTGCTCTTTAAAGGTGCAATAGGTGATTCTCTACGGAAACATTTTTGTTATGCTGGTTGAAAGTCTCCTCATATCCTGATCACTGTTAAGCAGTCTAAATTTATTTTTTACAATATATATCGTCTGTGGAAGGTGCAGGACCATAAAATGTCCGTTCAATCAAATGATAACGTGTTTCCTGTCAGTCAAAGTGTTTGCATACCACTGCTCATACGTCATCAGCACGTTCACATACGCTGTGCAGACGAGAATGGCAGGCAAACAGTTGTTTGCGTTTGTTATTGTAGTACTGTTACTCACTGTACTGTAAAGTTCTCTAACCGGTGAATGACACATGATGTAATCCAACAATGTTGTCTCCTGTCGTCTCGCTTCTGGCATGTGTTTTGGAGGAGGCGTGGCTTTGGACATCGATTTGCATGGAGGGTAGGATCTCATGCTTTCAATGCTAGCAGGCTAAAGTTAGCATTTCCCAAAACACATATTGCACCTTTAAGTTCATAAAGTTATAGTGGGTGATTGAAAAGAGGCTAAAAGTGCACTAAGCTTATTTCTGGTGGTCAGATTGGATTCTGGCGTGGTGGGCGTGCCTTCTGAAGAAGGGCGTGGCTAGTGGGAGGAGTCTACAATGATGATATATTGCCAAAATACTTTCAGAAAGCTATCTAAAATCAAAATACTGCTCAGATTGAATTTGTGAAAAACGAAACCATATTTTTTACATCACCTTTTGGTCGATATATTCTGATTGTGACTAATATTCCTGTGGTTTGCTTTGTTAGTGGCATTTCGATGTTTTCATGGTGTACAATACGAGTGCTTAGAAAAAAATATATTTCTTAGGTATTTCATGCAGTTTCGTTACACATATACTGTATGTTTACATATTTTCATACAACATCCGACTGTGATTCGTTTTCCCAGATACGAAGAGGATATACTGGCAGCTGTTTCAGTTGAAAAACTGGTTTTCATGAACAATACTGAAGTTAATATGATATTGAGTGATCTGTGTTTTCCATTGCAACTGTTCCCAAGGTCCAGGTCTAGTGGAGTGTCCTCTGACTCTGATACGTGAGCAAGGCACATTTCAGCATGCAATGCTCCTGTAGCTTAGCGGCATTGCATGTTTTCGTAAATCTCTCATTCTCTCTTTTTTTTTTTTTTTTTTTAAGATTTTCTTTGCAAACTTAAATAAATAACAAGTATATTTATACATTATACATAGACATGTATAAACTATATGCATTCCATATAACTTAAATAATAATTTATATTTATATATTTACAGGGAACAATAAAAAGACAGTGGTTGAGTTGCTGCAGTGTTTTTCATGTCCTGCGGTGTTTGCGTGAGAGCGCGCAGACGCACGAGGTATCTATCCGTATCCAGCGCCAACCCACCCCAGAATTTTCTTGAGTGAGGGCGCGCACGAAAGACTGTGAGGTTTTGCACTGCGAGTTCCAGTGCTTCTCGTCAATACCCCGACAGCCGCCCTTGTGGTTCTTGCCGGTGTCACATTTTGTCTCATAAAAGTACTGCTTTACGTCCGTGCGTCCCGAGTTAAAGGACCCTAAAACCGTGACCTGTCGTCCGTGAATGTCCATGGCAGTGGTCTTGTCGGTCACCCACTGGCTCCTGCTGTCGCACACTGAGAACTCACCCTTGTAGCTTTTGTGCTCGGCGTAGCGCTTCTGCCGCGTCTTGTTGCCGTCCTGGTTATTGACGAAGTCGTTCATTAGGTAGAGCGGCGGCGGTTCCAGCGGAGGTCTGTTGCTCAGGAGCACGCGTGGCGAGTTGTAACGCTTGTGCTGACGCAGCAGCTCCGATGAGATGTCCGTCACGGGCTGGTAGAAGGCTGAGCTGACTTTCTCCCTGTAGTCGGTCACTGCGGGTGTGTTTAAGGTGGAGGGAGGAAGGGCACCCTCGTTCTGCTTCTGTCGGCTACGGCTGATGTCGGCCTGCAGGAGCTTTATGATGAGTGTGTTGATGGGGTCCTGCGTGGGCCGCTGCTTGTCCATCGTAGAGGCTGATATACCATAGAGGTACGCGAGGAACATCACGTACAGCAAGATGGACATCACTAGATTCACCTGTAAGATCTGTGAAGAAACAGAAGATGCTTTTATAAGCACATGCTGGGGCAAAATGGTTTCCTTGTAGCAAACAAAAGCATTTATTTATTTTTTTTGGTCCTGTGACAGCACTGTATTCTCATGAAGCTCACTGTTGACATGTTATATGACAAAAATAATGGCACATTTATAAAACATCTGCATGGCGTCAAAGCACACAGTTAATGGGCCTGCGGTGAAAGATGGCCTGCAATGACATGAAGTTTGCAGGGCCTCCCTTTTGGCATATTTATTTGGGCACCTGCCGCATCCATTTGGCCCGGAGTGTGTTTTGTTACATGACTGAGAGCAATGGCATGAAACAGAAACCACAAAGTGCAAAACTCCCCGTGGCAACCTGTGATTAAGAAGAGTCTGCTAAAGCAATGGAGTGCCATTAGCGTACATGGTATAAAAGATTAGACATTGTTTAAAGTGGAATCAAGCTCTTAAAGGAATTTTTTTATGACTTATTCACCTTTATACGTTTTATTTCTGCACTGGTATTTTTTCCCCATGCAATTATAGTTAATAGGGACTAGAGCTTTTCAAGAATGACTTACATTTCGATTAGTTCCTCACACACTTAAAAAATACAGTGTTAAAAAAAGTCAACTTTTATGATACTTTATAATGCTTTTGAAGGATTCATTGAAAAAGCATGGGAAAACCCTAAAAGAAAAATTAAGTTCCATTTGTTAACATCAGTTAACTACATAAGTTAAACAGTTAGTTCACCCAAAAATGATTTACTCACCCTCAAGCCATTCTAGGTGTGACTTTCTTCTTTCAGACGAATACAATCGGATATATAATAAATAATGTCCTGGCTCTTCCAAGCTTGATAATGTCAGTGAATAGAGGATTACATTTTGAAGCCCAAAAAAATGCATCCATCCATCATAAAATATATCCACACAGCTCTGGAGGGTTAATAAAGAGTTTCTGAAGTGAAGCCATGACCCTTTAAGACAAGTCCTTTCACTCGTCGACCATCTTTGAAACGCCTCCAGGGCATGCAAGTGCTGCTCTTTGAATGGGGAAACAACAAATTCTCCAAAACTGTTCACCAAGCTTACAATTAGATTTCATATTTCAAATCACCAATTAAATCTGACAACAACTGTCTCATACATTTTGTTTCTAAACGCTCAAATCATTTTCATCCTGGACAAAGCAACCAGAGCATCTAATGGCAGCTGCAGTGACGTGATAACTTTATTAATCAGCGATTGGCTCTTTCATTTAGAAGGCGGGGCTTATATTCGCCATATTGGGCATTGGACTTTCTCCCATTCATAAGTAATTGGAGTGCACCATCTTCCTATATGTAATAATGTCTATATGTAACTCTAATGTCTGCAAGTTGACATATAATTACAAAGTTACTTATAGTTAGTAGAATGTCTGAAGTGGACCATCGTAATAAAGCGTAACCATATTATTTAATAACCCTGAGCCAGCATGAACTAAGAATAAATGGTTGTTTTTAGAACGTTAACAAAGATGAATAAATACTGTAACAAATCTATTGCTCATTGTTAGTTAATGTATGCACTAATATGACTATTGTAAAGTGTTCTTTTAACACATTATTGTCTTTTTCCAGCCTTTGGGATATTTAGTGCAGATTCTCATGCTATATAAGGTAAGACTTGTGGTCTCCCATATAAAACTAACAATTACATTTAATAGCCTTTCCATTTTCCTTTCAACAGTAAGCAAGTGGTAGGCCTTGCTTGGCAATTATCAGATGCATTACTTTCCTAGTATGACGTGGGTCAGCTAGGCATTAGTAAAACTATGCATTCCTCTGTTCTACCTGAATAACCAAAAAGTGACTTGTTGCTTTCATGTTTAGTTTCAGATGAATGCCTCCACTGTGACAATATCTCAAAATCATATTGATAAAACAAGTTAATATGAGCCACGGCACCCGCATCTTAGTGTCAAATCCAGAGTAGTTAAATTGTAAGTAAACTATCAACTTTAGTGCAAAGTGCAATTGAAGACTAATGATGACACTGATACTGTGAGACAGAGGTGATGCAGACAGTCAGTGGTTACAGCTGCTACATCAAAGGGCCATTTGGCAAGAGGTCTAATGAAAATAAATATCAAGTGTGCTCCCTGATCTTTACGCTGCCCCAGGTGCTTCTATATCTTTTTTATGAACCACATGTCTTGCCGTCAAAGAACCGCAGGGTTTGGGAGGTCTTGGCATGGTAGGTCATAATGTCATGGGATGCTCGGTTTGTTACATAAACGATTGGTTTTAAATTAGTCTTTAGTGACGAAAACGAACACAAAGACTTCTTGTTCTGCAGGAATGTTTGATCTGTTATCATTTGACATTGAGTTCAGTGTAGTTCACCTTATGGGCAATTATCTAATTCATCATTGCTGCCACAAGCGCAAGTTTGCAGCCAATTCTGCGTACTTTCAGCAATGACTGGTATTGTTTGTGCGATCTCTTTAATGGACAGGACGAGCATATGAGGAAGGGGGAATCAGATCCACGGCGCTCAGAGGAGATATCAGTTAATCACTCCGTGCTCATTATCGGTCAATAAGCATTGCTAATTTCACTTTTTGGCAGAGGTGATGCCTGCAATTACACGTTGATGCTTCAAAAGAGGGGCGCGACAAAGTCACCTTACAGGCAGCGGCGTAGAAAATGAAGCACCGAGTTTTATTGCCTTTACGGTTTCATTTTTCTGCCTCTGTAGCTGTTGGGTGAACGTGATCAGATTTGAGGGACAAGTTTATGGTTTATGTCAAGTTTAGGATCACAACCAGGGTTAAGTGCTTGTTGACCTATCATTCCCCTCTGATCTCAGGGATAAGGTATGGGTAGAGTTGGGTTTAAGGGTAGGGATACGTTTAGGACTAAATCTGTGGACAGGAATGTTGTTCCAGGAATCAGCTAAATATGCATGTGTCTTATATGGCAAAATCACATTGCTAGATGTTCACAAAAACCACATTACTGAAGTTGTGATTGAATAATAATATTTAATCTGTAGTAAAGAATTTAGCAGGGCATCAGCGTAATTCCAGGGCGAGCTAATAAGTAAATTTGATAAACCAAATCTAATTTTCATTTGCAGGAAAATAAGCTAGACACAAAGGGATACAATTTGCACTAAATTCTCAGGCAGTAAGTCAAGAATCAAAATAAGGCCACTATACAAAATCCCCTCAATAAAACTCCTTTTATGAGTAATTGTTCAAAATAAAATGTATTATTTTACCATAACAGCTCTTTAATAAAAGAGTTACGTGACTATCCCAGACGGCCTGTGACAATGAATGTGTATTGATTACAGATTTGTTGTAATGTTTATATGCATTTGCAGTGAACTACTTCACACCATCTCTCTGTGCAACATTCCCATGTGCACTTTAATTGAGAACAGAAAATGCTGAAATTTGCTTCGTCCTTGTCTACACTATTCGCGTCTACCTCATAAAATGCATAGCCTCTGGGGGAAAGTGTACAAAAGCACAAGATTCTGGAATGAATGACAATTACTCTTCCCATTTGGGCTCATTCAGGTTAACACAGGGTGGAAATTTACTTGGAACTTTAGACCAGGGTTGAACAGATAATCTTCTTCATCCTCTTAAGTGCGATCAAATGCTCGGCTATGTTTGTATACGTCCAGTAAGCTTTTAAAAGGGTTCTTCTTCATTAAGCTGCAAAAATTGCCCATAATGAGCAACTTGGTCACGTTAAAGTCAACTGGCTTCTCTTAAAGCGTAATTTATAGCACAACAAATGATACGATAGAAGCACATGCACTCGAATCTGTTTCAACCATGTTTGAAAAGATAATCCTTTGCATCCTCTTAACTGCTCTCAAACACTTAGCTGTGTTTCTTCATGTGCAGCAAACATTGTCAGAGACCTTCTGGGAAGCACAGCTAATGCAATCCCTCGCTAAACTAACAACAGTTTAAGGTTTGATCCATTCCGAGGGCCTTTTCCTCTCAAATTCACATTAAAGATCTCTGACCCTTTAAAAAAGAAAAAAGAAAAAGACATTTCTTTATGTGCTTTGCTCTGTCATGTTGCATAAACGCAGGAAGTTCTTGTCTCACAGGAGCACAGATGTGCATTCATGTCTCTTCATGGATGAACAACAGCTTAAACATTCTTTTTCGGGAAGGTGCCAAAAAAAGGGGTTTGGTAAGGGGAGATGGGGCTTTTTTTGTTCTCTTCTAACATCACAAATGATAGCAGATCAGCCTGAGACACTGACTCAAGCTACGCTTCTCAATTTCTATGCAAAAAGTTGCAGTAGGCTACGCTAATGCTATTATAAAGTAGCTTACATTCATTTAATGTAAATCTCCATACTAGCTGTATATCAGACATTCAGCTTTAGTCCATTTCTACACATTTTAACATAAATATCCTTTTTTGTGTGTGTGTGTGTGTGTGTGTGTGTGTGTGTGTGTGTGTGTGTGTGTGTGTGTGTGTGTGTGTGTGTGTGTGTGTGTGTGTGTGTGTGTGTGAAACACAGAAGGAGAAATTTGAAGAATCTGTTTACAGCATACAATGACTCTAAAAAGAACAAAACACTTCTTGAGTCACATAATAGCTTTGTCTGAGGAACTGAATGAAATTGAAGCCGTTTAAAAAAAATGCACCGGTACAATTTTGTGCTGCTGAGAAGATAGGAAAGTTTTGAATGAATTGTGCTTTGTTCCTCACACAACTTAAGAAGACTTTTTTACTACTTTTATATGTTTTATATGAACTATTGTGTGCAAGGATTCCTCAAAAAATCATTTTGTACTGCACAAAAAAACGACAACTGCATATTAGTTTGCATTTTGCAATGACGTCAGGGGAGAGTAAATATTTTTAGGTAAACTTTTCCTTTAAAGTTCAATTAAAAACAGGCAAAATGTTTTCCAGCAGCACTTAACATTAATAATTTATCACATGACTCGTTTTTATGGCAATTATGTAAAATGTTAACAAATTTAAGGCTAAGTAATTTTGTTGGACATATGGTTATGGTTAATGCACAATAATATAAGTTATAAATCTTTTTGATAAAATAATATTTATATTATCATAAAGGTCTAAAGGATATTTAAAAGGGGTTACAACATTTTAAACAGATGAAGCAAAGACAAACTTACTAAAGTGTCCAAACTCTCAGTGGGCCTCGATGAATCCCTTAATGCAGTTAAAGTCAGGGGAAAAATACAGTTCATGCCCAAAAAGAATGTAGGTTAAGTTACTTTTTATTGGATAAAAGTTTTGCATTTGGTAACATTCCTGGTTAAAAACGCCGGCAAAGTGACGACCAGCGGTGTAAATCACTCAACAACCTCTTTTGCTTGACCCAAATTGTGCATAACATGTGGTGAATGATTTCCCTTGGTGGCAGTTCCACACACACAACCTCCAAACCAAACCACACCAGACTGTTTTAAGTGCCTGGAATGACACTGTAAGTTCATGTGATTGGCCTAGTCAGCTGATAATGGACTCTAGGTTGCCTTCTTCGGAATGCCCAAAATTGTTGACGCTCCTAATCCACTAAACCTAGGTCGGAGAAGGGAGAAGCTGTCTGCGTATTTTGAATAATTAAGAAAAGACAGAGACAAGATAAGACTTTTCACAAGGTATCAAGTTCGAAACACAAATTGCAATGATGAGCTGTTGGGCACGTACTGTACAAGCTCACCCATTCAGGTGTTTTTTCAATTTTTGCTAAGACGTAATTGATGGGCAGTGCTGATAGCGATGTTAGCACCACATACGGCACGTGTACTGGCTATAAAAATTATGCAATATTTGAATTCTTGATTGTATGTTGGGTTGGGGCTGAATCAAGAATTGCTCTAGGAGTGGACTGATCTTCAGCAGATCAGAGGGATATTGTTCTTAAATCACCCCGGGTCCTGTTTACTCTAGTACTGCTCCTCCTCAGCCAAAACCGATGCGTTAAAGGCGATAGATAACAACCCAACAACCTCCTCGACTAAATGCTTTGTGCTTCATCCCAAACACAAGAGAGCATTGTATACAACCTCACAAGAATATAGCCTCAGAAGTAAATTACCTCAGAAAACTACATCAAGAAATTCCTTTCATTTACACACAGCTGACTCTCACACGAACTGTCCTGCACAATCAGTTTGATCTAAGCAAAAAAGGAATTGCTTTTTATATAACCTGAGTCTTGTGATATCAATGCATGAACCTTTTCTATATTGGTAGCAGTTTCTCTTTACTGGAAAACAAAGGTCCTGGCCAATCTAGCCAATATTTCATAATGGCATAATATCAAACTATAAAACGGCACTCTCAGTGAACTCGTATTCCAGGACACGGGAGCATTAGGCGTCAAAATCTGGTCCTTGATCTCCTTTAACTGGTTTAGGCCACTCGATTGCACAGCTCTGCACTTGCCTCGGGATTAATCCACATAAACACTTGTGGTTTCCTTAATTTTAGAAACACCAGTCGAGTCAAGTTTTTGATGTTGTTTATATGTCTATGTGGTGTTTTTATGCTTTGAGACAAACTATTTGGTAATTCATAAGTCAACACCATTGACACCAAAGACAATCGCAGGTGTTTCTGACGTCACAAATTACCTTGTAACCAATCACGTCACAAGGGGGGCGGGCTTTAGCATATCATTAACTATGCTCTGAAGCAGTGGAGTCTCAAGAGAAGCCATACCGGTATATTTTTCTGTTGATATGAAAAATCATGTACATTTAGTAATATAGCAAGTGAATTATGTGCACAATGTATATTATGATGTTATGAACTATATGCCTCTCTCCATGAGCGTATCTAAGGATGCTGATTTTTAGAAGGCAGACTGAGATGGCGAACAGGAACATGGTTTGTGTAACATTAGCAACATATTATTAGCTGTTTGATAACGTAGTCAAGCCAAAAGCTAATCATATTAATTACCGTTATGTGTCCGACGTTTTGAGCGATACCATTGTGCAGTTTACCTCAGTAACTTGAATAAAAGAGCTGGTGTGAGTGAGTGGAGACAGGGCTAATTTGCATATTCTTGAATCCGCATATACTAAATGAAGAAAGGGTGTAGAGGTACATTCAAGCTATTTTAAGGAATGAAGAATATTTTTTCACAGAAAAAAAACATAATTTTAGTGATCAAAGATGAGTTTTAAGGGATAAAATTATTGATTACGGGGGACTTTAAAAATCATTTGCATTCATATTTATACCTTGTTTTCAACTACAGCTGAAGTTCAAACCTAGTTGTGAATCAACAGAATAGCATGTCCATGTAAGACAGGTGTTAATCTCCCACAGCACTGTGTCAGTGGCCTCGACGTCGGGGCTTCTTCACCACCTACGCAGATCATCTAAGGCTGGCCAAGGAGGCTTACAACTCCCTGAGCTTTTAACTCCTAGAGGATTGGCTTGAGATTAGCAACAGCCTTCACACCACCCAGTGCACCATTTAACACACCGTTCAACCAGGCTCGCGGCGCACCTCAGTCTAGATAATAGAGATACTGGAGTTGCACAGTCAACATGCACAGGACTATTTTAGCATGCATTGACTAATCCGCACATCCTGATTTTGCCGAGTTAGCCACGTTCCTGGGTCAACATATTTTGTACTGATGTATGTACAGACATTCTTTTCTGAAAATTTTATGTTAACCATATCCCTACCCCAAAACATAATTCATCCCTAAAATCAGACAGGAATGAATAATACTGATGTAGAAGCACTTACCCTGGTTCAAAGCCTAAACTTGACATAAACTTTAAATTTGACCCTCAAATGTGATTGGTTGATTGGAATGTTGTTCGAGGAACATGTTGCATTTGGTGAAATCAGGTTAATCCACTCAATGACCAGTTTGCATTGACAAATTGACATATTTACACCAAGTATAAATGTTCTGCTGTATCCGTCAAAATACAATACATTCAGAATCTACAGCCAGTTTCCCATTCTTATGGTCTTACGTTCTGTCAGACTGGGATTGAAATCTTGAAAGGAGCATTAGACCTCGAGCATATGCTAGGCCCATGTGTCCAACTACAGAATAGCAAGACAATCTACAGTGAATCGTTGCCCTGAGCTAACAGATATACTTTGTATACTTCAATCACATGGAGTAGGGTTTTAGCTTTTGGAAGAAACCGACTCAAAGAGTTTTCCATTCAGGCACATGATGAACTGTCTGGCTATTGTTTGAGATCGAAACATGTGCATACATGCCACTGCAGAAATAATACTGACTAGAAATAGTACAAAGAAACGGAGAATACAATATAAAAAGGTAAAAAGCAAACTTTTAAGCTGGTGCACTCAATGCACACAACTGTCAGCAGTGCATTAGCACATTGAAAGCATCATGCAAAATGACATGCTATCCAATGCATCTTATGGAATGAATCAAGAGGACATGACATTATGACCGTACATATTTCTCTTGTGTTTCAGAAGACCTACCCAAGTTGATGGACTCAGGATGGCTTAGGAGGCAGCATGCCAGCGGAAGAAATCCACCCAGGATTTTCAAAGAAGAGCGTCTAAACCCTAATGCTGTCCAATTGCCTCCAGATGTTCCCCTAAAAGAGTGTATAGACCCCCGTCTGGACACTCTCCATCTCTGACCTGCATTAACTTCCATCTGGATTCATGCTGTGCTCGCACACAACTCGGGTTAGTTCTGAATGGTTGTGGTTCTGAAGTGGTTTTTAATGCAATCAACAAAATGTACACAGATACATGCTGACTTCGCACACTACATTCAGAAGACAAACAGTTGCGTTATGATTTATAGGTGGGTTTTGTATAAAGTTTTCAGACTTTCAATATCGTAATTAGATGAGCTGTGTAAACTGTCAGTACATATACACCAGCATAAGTTTACTCCAGTTCACATTTAACATGTTTTATGAAGCATGCTAGCTCATGTCATGTTGTCAAAGTTCAGTGCCTCATGATGGAGTCGTTCAGTGTAAGGGACGCATTGCAGCTGTTTGGCCATCTTGGCAGCTGGTGTAAACGCCTCCCTTCACACTGTTCTTTCAGTCGACATGTGTTTCTAGTAAGCTCTGATAATCGGCCAACGCATTGAATGGTATATTCTGTGACAAGTGTGAGTTAATATAATAATTGTGCATGTCAAATTAGAGTGATTACAACACCAGTAAAGGTCTACATTCCTTAATATTTAAGAAGTTATAGTTACCATCTTGGTCTCACAAGCA
Organism: Paracanthobrama guichenoti; assembly: GCA_018749465.1. Taxonomy (NCBI): domain Eukaryota; kingdom Metazoa; phylum Chordata; class Actinopteri; order Cypriniformes; family Gobionidae; genus Paracanthobrama; species Paracanthobrama guichenoti. The sequence goes on from CM031946.1 coordinate 835,411, forward strand.
GGCTTTAATAATAGTTCTTTACATTACTTTCTTCGAACAAATTACCTTCCATACATTGCAACTGGTGATGAAACATTTTCCTAAAACCAGCCATGATTTAATTGCTAATTAAAAATACAAAAACGTCAAAGTCAGGTGTCTTGGAGCCATAACAGACTATTCATGTGAAGTCTGGGAGTCGTTAGCGATTAGCCTGGATTTTATAGTCAAAATAAACACAGAAAACGCTCTCTGTTTGACACGAGACTGCCAAACACAACAGTGTAATAGTGTAATTAACACATCTTGCAGTTTGTAATGTGATCATGTTAGATGGTTGTTTTGATGTAATGTGATAGACGGATGTTTGGCAGCTAACAGCAACACTTTGTCAAGGATACAAACTACAAAAGGTGTAGCTACTTCCACTCAGCAGGGTTGATATGTCTACCGTGGCTTCATGTTTAATGCATCTCACCTCATGACACTTCCAGAACACATGTTAGAAGAGTTTTGGAAAAACTGATGTATTGTGGGCATGTTCAGGCACATTTACGACAAGACATTTTTCTTTTTGGGGAAAAATGGGTCTTAAGTATTCAGTTTCTATTTTACATTTTAAATGCAAGTATAGTTTTTGCCACATGTAATCGGTCCTACTTGACCTTCTCAGAGCGTGATTCGAACCAGGGTCTCCAGTGCTAGTGTTAGTCGCTAGCGCACCTCTTGAGATAGGGGAGTGAGGTTTACTCGCACAGCTCTTAATGGCCTATGTCCGTTACACTCCCCTAAACCTCACTCCCATCCAGGTCATGGCACCAAATGTTACCAGTCCTACTTGACCCGCTCCAAGTGGGATTCAAACCAGGGTCCCCGTTGTGGCAGGTGGGCGCACTAACAAGGACGCTAAAACTTACCTTACCTTAACAACTCTTACTAGCTGGCCTCCATTACACACACACACACACACACACACACACACACACACACACACACACACACACACACACACACACACACACACACACACACACACACACACACACATGTTGGGTTTCCATGTTTGATGGGGACTTTCCATAGATCTAATGATTACTTTTATACTGTACAAAATGTATATTCTATCCCCTAACCCTAAACCTAGCCATTACAGAAAACTTTCTGCATTTTTACATTTAAAAAAAAAAAACACATCACTTAGTATGATTATAAGCTGTTTATAAGCAAAAAATGTCCCCACAAGAACAAGGATTGCCATCTTTGTGGGATGTTTTGTCCCCATAGCGTAGAGTTTACCTGAACCACACACACACTCATGACCACAATATCAATAATATATATTTTTTAAAATATTGGTAACAGTATTAGTTAAATTTCTGGAGCAATATCTCACTTGTGATTAAGGATGGATGCTACTGTACAATCCTCAGTACAGGATTCTCACTCTAATGCCTCTATCCATAGTAAAAGGGTAATATTAACAGCCACATATGGAAATGCACAACCGAATTCTGCTATAGTTTCTTGTCAAAACAGCATTTGCTGGTCTAGCCGGAATAGTGCAAGTAAAAGCATAAGTATGAAAGAGATTACCCAGCATGCCATGCTCCAATGTTCTGCCACACAGTATTGATGCTGATAAGGTAAATGTGACAGAAAAGAATGGAAATGCGATTGCAAATTCTGCGCTAACCTCTGAAATGTATTGATGCATTATCACTACCTCAATCATAGGTTTTGTTTTCTATACAACAATCAATAGTGTACAAAATGAAGAGTTACTAAGAAATGCTCCATTTCTTTTAACCTGGCCTTAATAAATGATGTATTTAGGCCTGGCTGCCATCTGTCATTTCAATGATGGGTCTGTCGGTGCAGTGAACTGACAGCTCAGACTCTGTAACCTGTTAGCATAGCTTACACTCAACCTGTTAGCATATGCTTTCTCAAATATGAAACCAGCTAGGACATGTTTATCAAGATGAAAAATATGATTCAATTTGTTATGGACAAACGTTGTTATGTTCAACTATCTGTCTGCATGATTTGGCATACATAAGGTATTCTATAATGAGACAATCCATATATGGTCACTCTTGTGAATTTCCCACAGTTTAAACATAGTGACCAAAAAAAAAAAAAAAAAAAAAAAAAAAAAAAGGTTTTGGGTACGAGTGACCCATGATAAAGTTGATGAGACCCCCTTGACAGCCAGCCAACATTTTTATGACGTTCCCATTTTACAGTGATAGGGAGCTACACAGAAAAATAAGGATGTGCTGCAACTGGCCCCGAACATTTACCCCCACTGTTTTTAGAGCCACTGCACAGATGAACTCAAACCACTGAAAGTAAACCACAAGCCTGGAAGTGTTTCAAAGCCGCAATAATGGAGAAAATCACATAAGTGAATTGGTTATCCTGTTATCTAGTCTATTGTGTACAAGCGGTTTAAAAATCTTGCCTAAATAAGGTATTTATTCGCATTTACTTAATAAAGAAACTGGAAACTTTGCATATAAAGTGTAATTTATTAAATTCCATAATGGCTTCAGACTAGAGAAAATGCTGTAAATCCTCAAATAGTGCCAAGGGTTCACCGCAGTCATGTCACATATTTCTTTTGACACATGTTCACCAGTAAGTTTAAATTATTTGCATTAACCCTTTAACCTCCTCGTCAGTGGATGCCTTGTGTCAAATCGTTTATTTGACAGATGCTTGTTTCAGAAGCATGCCTGCACAGGACTTCCCTCCACACACACAGCAGGGAAACATAAGCAGAAACACACAGGCTGGAGGAAACAAGGCTATCAAATACACAAGTTGGGGGGACAAAATATGCCAGCAACTTCCAGTTGAGGAACAAGAAGAGCAATAACTTGAACTCACAGAAAAAACCTGAAGGGCTTTGAAAGCACTGGCCAATAGCATCTCCAGCACAGATTTATGTGGATTATCTATTTTAGGGATTGTCTGCCAATCTCAGCCAGCTCTCGGTGGAAAGACGAAAGCGCAAAGTGTTTCTTAGACACATTTAAGAAGATTTGAAAGTTTTAGTGTTTAATGCTTTGAATGCATCTTTTTTTATTTTTTTATTAGTGCTTCTGAAAATATTTCTATAGGTTCATAGATATAAAGTTATGCATTTAAAGTTGCATCACACCGATACAGAGAGATACAGACACATACGCATTAGAAGATCGTATTAAAAGTCTCTTTGAATAGGAAAAAAAGTTTTCTTGCAAATCTATTGTTTTGTGCATAAAGAGAAGAGCACTCTGTGAAAGGTAAGAAGTGAATTTGCCCGTACTGGTTTTCAGTTCAGCCCGAGGCGCATAGCAGTTCAAATTCTTCCCAAATACACAAATGCGCTGAAAGTTCCAAAGACGCGTTAACGCTACTATTTATGAACAGCATTCCAAATTACGCTGTTGTTTTTCCTAGAAAACGCCTTGTTTGACAAGCACAACTTTTTCAGTGTCAAATCGCACAGAAAACCGTCCTGGAGAACAAGCGCAAATGCGCACCCGTGCCAGGAGCCTTCCAGATTCCCACCAAACGATACATGGAAGCAGTTCGAGCGAGCAAACTTTGAAAGGATACATACCGTAATAAAGGTAACCATAGCATCGATGAGGAAATATGCAGCAGTGCCGACATGAAGGTAATGAGTTTATAACGAATCCTTTTCGAAAGTTTCCAGATAGAAAGCGCGCGGTGCGTGCTGAGAGTCCTACTGAGAGGCGAGTGCAGCGCGCAGATCTCTCTCTCTCTCTCTCTCTCTCTCTCTCTCTCTCTCTCTCTCTCTCTCTCTTTATCTCAACAAGCATAATCTTCTACTCTCCTGTGCACATCCAGCATGGACAGATGGCTTTTATAGGGTTTCTGTGCTTATCCAAAGTGATGCTGTTCTCATTAGTCAAATCATGCATTGGTAACTCTAATGACGTTCATGTTATTAATAATAATATTAATAAGCATTTTACAGTACATAATGCCCAGTTACGCATTAAATGTAAGTTAAATGCTAGTAAGTTAAATACATTGAAATTACTTTATTTATATTCATATTGAATATGCTATGCATTTTATGTTTTGTGATGATGACTGCAACGAAGATTTCTTAAGGGGGAAAAAAGTGCATCAGACGTCTCCTATGTGGCAAAATAACCAGTTAGAGTAGCTTATTATAGGTTTAATTCTTCATATTTGCTTGGTAACTAAAGAAACCTCATACAAATGAAAAGAAATTGCATACTTTCTCATCTACTCAAATTGGTGTAAATCTTATTCAAAAGATCCTAATAACTAGGTATGGCAGCCAATTGAAGAGAAAAAAAAAATGTTGAAAAATTAATGCACAGTTTGAGCTCACGGGCATTAAGCGTGACTCAGCCGAGATAATCATAGTTGAAAACTGTCATAGTATATGCATATTATAAGAGCAGACTGAGAACACGAATGATTTTATAATGGGCAGGGACAGGAAACACTCAAAACCCCTCTATAATCCACTCCTTTCTTCTGTTGGTTGACCCTTTGTTGGAGATGTTTGTGCAGAACGACATCTTGAGCTCTTCAAGCATTGCAGTGATGACATATTAGGTACCCAATTAACCGTCTGACAACAAACACATTAGGAAAGTCAAATAGAAAAAATAAAAGACAAAGAATTTATGTCTCTCCCATGTCTCATCATTTCTTTTGCTTGCTCTGAACAGTCATGATCAATAGATGATCCATATTCATATTGTAAACCAGAACATTAAATACTGCAGGGGGTTCCATCTTTTCTAGACTGAGCCAATCACCGGAGCCGTAAATGCAATGTGACATTAAGGCAATGTGAAATTATGTCATAAACTAATGAGCAAAACCTTCACCTCTTGTACAGAACCCTTTTTAAAATCAAAAGGCACTAAAAAGAACAACTTACCTGTTAATACTTGATGTGAACTTCCTGGTATGTGAGTGTGTTCCTTTGTTTTTTAGTTTTTTTTTGTATGGCTATGGGACATCAAAAGAGAGAGGTTTTTGGCTAAAGGGTTATAATGTTGTCTCAATGTGGGACAAATCTGCCTTTATGATGTTTTATGTTAATGACACAACCAGTAGTTGCACCCCCGGAAGTTGTAAAACTTCCTTAGTCTTTTCCCCAACCAGGAAGCTGATGCTCAATATTAAATGAAGCAATCAGTTGAGAACATTTTTAGGAATATTTTACAAATGAAGTCACATCCTTTTAAACCAGTCCAAGAGGAAGATACCATTGATGGAATGTGTCATTGCTTTTTACATGATTTCAGGAACATGCAGTTTTCAAAGTTTTCAAGTAACACATCACAAAGTCTGAGCTTTACAGATGTTCAGCAATGAAGTGCCTCCGGGCAGCTATTTCAGGTATCCAAGACCAAGTCCAACTTAAATAGGTGAAATCTTAAAACTCAAAAACTGCTTGCAGAACTCATAATTAAATAACATTTCAAATCAGCAACAAAATCTGGCCTAAACGGTCCCATAAATCGTGTTTCTTAACATGTTCAATAGTGTTAAAAAAGCTTATTTGTCAGCAGCTGATTCTAACAGCAATGACTTTACCAATCAGTGAATGGCTCTTTTATTTAGAAGGCGGGACTTATTCTCTGTAAACCCAAATAAGTTAGCAAAACTCAAAAATAAAATAAAAACAGTTACATACATTTTTTTAAGTTTAGAAATTTAAAGTAAACAGAACTTGCAGATTTTTATTTTGTACTCATACATTTTAATTGCTCTTAACTTTAAATATTTTAGTGAGTTAATAATTGAAATATTTTTAGTAGTGGAAATTTGGCTAGCTTTAACAAGCTAATTCAATAAATGTACTTTGCTGATTGGTAACATAATGCTTTGATAGCATTAGCATAGCATAGCAATTGCTGAAAGAGTATGGCAATATATAACATTTAACATATATCTGTTCTCAAACTAAGCTCATGCTCCACTTCTCACCGCCAAAAAAAAAGCCAACATAACAGAAACTCTTCTAAACTAACATAGCTAAACATTAAACGCTACTAAATCTCCACTCTTGAGTAAATATTATATAACACTTTATTTTAGCATTTACTCTCCCTTTTGAGTGTCATGGCAAAGCATGCTGGGAGAAAATAGAAATCCCAGCCCAGTTTAAGTTACAAACAGGTTTATAAAACTCAAAACAATGAAACAATTCAGATTACTTAAAATGTGTCAGTTTTGTGAACTCTAAATTCTAATAAAAGTTTGACTGAACTAATTTGTTTAATTTGAGTTGGCTCAACTCAAATCAATTAGTTATTTTGAGTGCTAGGGTTTACAGTGTGCCATATTGTGCAGTGCACTTTCTCCCATTCATAATATGAGTGCTCTGTCCTTGTATAGCTAAAGTCTTTGCTATAAGTAACTTTGGACCTACATGTCAAAGTACATGTTTGTTTTTTAATAAATACGTCTAATAGATAACAAAATAGCTGTCATTGAAAATGTAATAGACATCTAACCATAGCTCAAGAACAAACTTGTCTAGAACATGAACATGCCAAAGAAATTAAACCAGACACCTTGTAATCACTGTCGACTTTGGGAATATCAAACATCTCGCAAGTTATTTTGGCAAAAGCGGCATGTAACCAAATTCAAGCTTATTTTGGCTACAAACCCGTTTCCAAAAAAGTTGGGACACTGTACAAATTGTGAATAAAAAAGGAATGCAATAATTTACAAATCTCATAAACTTTTATTCACAATAGAATATAGATAACATATCAAATGTTGAGACATTTTGAAATGTCATGCCAAATATTGGCTCATTTTGGATTTCATGAGAGCTACACATTCCAAAAAAGTTGGGACAGGGGGCAATAAGAGGCCTGGAAAGTTAAATGTTCATATAAGGAACAGCTGGAGGACCAATTTGCAACTTATTAGGTCAATTGGCAACATGATTGGGTATAAAAAGAGCCTCTCAGAGTGGCAGTGTCTCTCAGAAGTCAAGATGGGCAGAGGATCACCAATTCCCCAATGCTGCGGCCAAACATACTGGAGCAATATCAGAAAGGAGTTTCTCAGAGAAAAACTGCAAAGAGTTTGAAGTTCTCATCATCTACAGTGCATAATATCATCCAAAGATTCAGAGAATCTGGAACAATCTCTGTGCGTAAGGGTCAAGGCCGGAAAACCATACTGGATGCCCGTGATCTCCGGCCCTTAGACGGCACTGCATCACATACAGGAATGCTACTGTAATGGAAATCACAACATGGGCTCAGGAATACTTCCAGAAAACATTGTCATGAACACAATCCACCGTGCCATTCGCCGTCGCCGGGTAAAACTCTATAGGTCAAAAAAGAAGCCATATCTAAACATGATCCAGAAGCGCAGGCGTTTTCTCTGGGCCAAGGCTCATTTAAAATGGACTGTGGCAAAGTGGAAAACTGTTCTGTGGTCAGACCAATCAACATTTGAAGTTCTCTTTGGAAAACTGGGACGCCATGTCATCTGGATTAAAGAGGACAAGGACAACCCAAGTTGTTCTCAGCGCTCAGTTCAGAAGCCTGCATCTCTGATGGGATGGGGTTCATGAGTGCATGTGGCATGGGCAGCTTACACATCTGGAAAGGCACCATCAATGCTGAAAGGGATATCCAAGTTCTAGAACAACATATGCTCCCATCCAGACGTCGTCTCTTTCAGGGAAGACCTTGCCTTTTCCAACATGACAATGCCAGACCACATACTGCATCAATTACAACATCATGGCTGCGTAGAAGAAGGATCCGGGTACTGAAATGGCCAGCCTGCAGTCCAGATCTTTCACCCATAGAAAACATTTGGCGCATCATAAAGAGGAAGATGCCACAAAGAAGACCTAAGACAGTTGAGCAACTAGAAGCCTGTGTTAGACAAGAATGGGACAACATTCCTATTCCTAAACTTGAGCAACTTGTCTCCTCAGTCCCCAGACGTTTGCAGACTGTTATATAAAGAAGAGCGGATGCCACACAGTGGGACACATGGCCTTGTCCCAACTTTTCTGAGATGTGTTGATGCCATGAAATTTAAAATCAACTTATTTTTCCCTTTAAATTATAAATTTTTTCAGTTTAAACATTTGATATGTCATCTATGTTGTATTCTGAATAAAATATTTCCACACTTTCCAGACTTCCACATCATTGCATTCTGTTTTTATTCACAATTTGTACAGTGTCCCAACTTTTTTGGAATTGGTTTGTAGAAGTGGGTTACTCACATCTGGACTATATCGGGTCTATAGTTAACCGAAATGTCAAGTGAAATGATGGCTATTGCTTGCTGGAATTCTTCTTACCCGAACCCTAACACCTATCAGTCTACTAATACTCTAATGAGAGTTGCAAAGTTACGTGGACCATCGACAATAAAGTGGTACCTGTTATCTATTATTTCTCATTTTAGATTAGTTTGACTGCTTTAAAGCTATATTTTAGCTTTCTTTTTCATTGGGGATCAATGCATCATCATACTTTTTCTTCCATTTTATTGGTTTCATTGGTAGTTATTTTGCATTTTTTAAGTTTTTCCTCAATCTACAGAGATGCAAGTTCATATTTGAAGACACCTATTTTCCATCAGAAAATGAATGATGATTCAAACCATCCTCCAGAGCACTTTTCATCAAGAGTTACCCAAGTGTAATGCTCCTTCTTGTGCTGCCCATGACTGAGTCAGCTTTAAAGTTGTACAAAATCGTCTTACAAACGAGTGAATCGGCAGCCGTCGGGTTAGGCCAGGTGGTGTGTGTGTGCATTTGTTTGAGAGGAATGCAGGGCACACCTTACTGGCATACAGTGGGTTCTGCTAACCTCAGCGTACACAGCTACTGCTGCCTTTCAAATAGTGCCACACAAAGAGACACAATGGAGTAAGAACAATGCCGGCACCTGTGGTTGGTTAAAGGAGTTTCCTGTTGTAAGCATGCTTTTTATTTAGTTTAATGACGGAGTACCTTTTGAGTAAATCTCCCCTCAGACAGTTCTGTAACCAAGTGTATCAAAACAGTGGCTGTTTGAGTATCTTTACGTCAGCATTAAATTATGTGGCCCGTGCAAAAGTGAACTTGTTGCCAAATTAAATATTTATATACTTGCATTTACAAGTGTGATGGTCTATTTGCACTGCGTTCGTTTTGTATGTACAGTACTCGGAAAGAGATTTTAGGAATTACATGGATGAGTAATTGAGAAGCACAGAATGAGTTATGTGCTAAAAGATCTGATTTCCTTGTGCGGGCACTTTGTGCTTGTTTAGCAGTCAATAAATGATTCTTGTGAAGTCATTACATAACTTGATTTACTCATATAAGGCCACTGAGAAGTGATTCATTGGATGTATATGGGCTAAGGTTGAACAAACATAAACAATAGCAGTGAAGTTAATGTTTCAGACCGCAGGAACTTTTCTACATGTTCCTTCCTTTTCCACTTTCGTCTTTTAGTCCCAGTCTGCATTCAGCAATTTCACCTGCACCTACAATGAGTCTGTTGTTTACAGTCCCGTTCGGGCATCGCTAAAGTCACTTTTCTCGTGATGGATGAGGTGTCTCCCACCTGGCTCCGAGGCCATCAGGGCGTTGATCTCTGCCCCTCGTCACAGTAAGCCATGGCTAGAGGGGAAGGTGGGAAAGGTGTATCAGGGAGATTGAAAGAAAGCGGAGGGGAGGAGGGAGCACTGCTGTTGGTGTAGGTCAGATCGAGTTTCTGCCCGATTACAACCATCAACCCAACCAACCCCAAACATGAATGCACAAATACAGTGGCACTAAATAGAAAAGTGAAAATGTGCTGAAACATGTTGTGCACTCTTAAAAACAAAGGTTACAAAAGTGTTTTGCAGTGATGCCATTTTTGGTTCTTCAAAGAACCTTTCAGTTCTTAAAAGAAGCAGTTCTTGCTAATAAAGAAATTAAATACTAAGCTGGATGATGAAATTATTGTCTTCTGAGAGCTGCATTATAGCTGAATCAAATTTGTGTCATAATTGACAAATTTTACAACACCACTTTTATTGAACTGACTTGAATTTGTTTTATAATTGCTGAAGGTGGCATCATTGATTCTGTTAACTTCCTGTTTATTACTGTGAAGCTGCTTTGAAACGCTCTGTATTGTATAACACAGCATATAAATAAAGGTGACTTGACTTAAAGGGATCGTTCACCCACAAATACATTTTTTTGTTGTTTCATGTCTTTTAATGACATCTGACAGATTTCTGTCCCTTCATTGACAGTTTACACAATTACCACTTTGACACTTCAGAAAGTTCATAAACAGATTGTAAAACTAATATACTATATGAATTGAGTGGTTTAGCCCAATTTTTCTGAAGTGACTCGACTGCTTAATGTGATGAAGAGATTTAATTTAGGCTTTTATTTACATATAAACATTCATCAACTCGCACATTAGATGTGGTAAACGGAAGCTCAAACATGTTTGCTTGACATGCGAGAACCAGTGAGGTTCATTCTTGTGTTACGCATCACGTTTGAGCTTCTGCAAGAACCAATGAGATTAATTCTTGTATCTTACACCGCACATTTGATCTCCCGCTAGAACCCATTAGGTTCATTCTTGTGTGTTACACAGCAAGTTTGAGCTTCCTCAAGAACCAATCAGGTTCATTCTCATGTTATGCATCAGATTTGAGCTTCAACAAGAACCAATGAGGTTCATTCTCGTGTTACGCATCACGTTTGAGCTTCAGCAAGAACCAATGAGGTTTGTTCTCTCGTGCCAAGCAGGTTCAGTTGAGCTTCTGTTTATATTTGCTGATCAATGTTTATATGTGAATAAAAGCTTAAATTAAATCTGTTCTCTTCAGAAAATTTGGACTAAACCGCTTAATTAATTTTGATCATAGATTAACTTTTTGAAGCATCAAAGTGGAAGTTGCATGGACTGTCAATCTGTCAATGGATGGACAGAAATCTCTCAGATTACATTTAAAATATCTAACGAAAGTCTTATGGCAATATTTTCATTTTTGGTTGAACCTAACACCTTTTAACATATATTTTTAAGTGTATTAAAGTTTAAACATGTTGTGGTGCAGCTCGGCTGTGGAAATGGCTTTGGCTGATGGACTGGGCCTCCCAGTTCCTGCCTCCTCACATTTATTTACTTTGTTCTCACACTTAGGCGTTCACTGGTGGTCTTTCCTCCTCTCTCCCTGACTTGTATCCTGTGGAAGTGTTGAATCTTTGCTGTACTGTTTCTCTTCCCTTGGGTCCCGTACCGCTTCTCCTCCCTTTTTACATCAAGCCTCTTAAGCATCCATGCTCTATTGCTGCTTTGAGTCAACTCTTCCTTCTCGCTTTGTCTTTTAAAGTGTTTCTGTTCAAACGGACCAGACCGCTGTGCTCACGCAAACACCAGGGAGTTCTCACTGGGTCCAGACCGCAGAGGGGTTGCAGACAGGGCCTCCCTTGTGCTCTTTGTGCGGCGAATCCGACAGCGCAGACCACTGACCTGAAAAGTGAGCCAGGGAGTGCAGCGTAACTCAAGGCCCGGGGTTCAACTTACCTGCTGGGCTGCTGTGAGAGCGGAGCGGAGTGCTCTCTTCGCAGGGTTAGATTGCCCATTGAGATAAAGGCCAAATACCATACGAGAGTTGTTAAGCAATACTGCTACAACACAAGAGACAGATAACACGGCGGTCAGAACCCGCTGGGGAATGTTAGCTCGCTGTGTTAAGCGGCACTGAAATTGCATCGAGCCTGCAGAGGGGGTTTTCCATTTGCCTCTTTCAAAAGAGTCTTATTGTTGTCAAGTGCCATGTCTGAATATAAAGTCAGTACACTATAGAGCCAACACGTTATATAATATTTCAAAGCCAATTGAGCAAAAATTTATCAGCCTATTCAAGTGTATATTCCCATAATGTTCAAATTAGCACTGTCAACTCGATTAATCACATCCAAAATAAAAGTTTGTGTTGAAATAATATATGTGCATGTGTACTTTGTATAATTATTACATATATATAAATACACATATACATATATATATATATATATATATATATATATATATATATATATATATATATATATATATATATATATATATATATATATATATATATATATATATATGAATATATTTAAGAAAAAAATATATTTATATATCAAATATTTACACCGATCAGGCATAATATTATGACCATTCCTAATATTGTGTTGGTCCCCCTTTTGCTGCTAAAACATCCTGGTGCCATGTGTTCCTCAGGTAAGAGACGCACACGCACCCGGCCATCCACGTGATGTAAAAGAAAACGTGATTCCTCAGACCAGGCCACCTTCTTCCATTGCACCGTGGTCCAGTTCTGATGCTCACGTGCCACTGTTGGTGCTTTCGGCAGTGGACAGGGGTCAGCATGGGCACCCTGACTGGTCTGCGGCTATGCAGCCCCATACACAACAAACTGTGATGCACTGTGTATTCTGACACCTTTCTATCAGAACCAGCATTAACTTCTTGAGCAGTTTGAGCTCCAGTAGCTCGTCTGTTTGATCGGACCACATGGCCCATCATGGAGCGAGTTGGACCTTGTCAAACTCGCTCAAATCCTTATGCTTGCCACTTTTTCCTGCTTCTAACACATTAACTTTGAAGACAAAATGTTCACTTGCTGCCTAATATATCCCACCAACTAACAGGTGCCACGATGAAGAGATAATCAGTGTTATTCACTGCACACTGTAATGTTATGCCTGATTGGTGTTATAAATTATATACATATACACTCACCTAAAGGATTATTAAGAACACCTGTTCAATTTCTCATTAATGCAATTATCTAATCAACCAATCACATGGCAGTTGCTTCAATGCATTTAGGGGTGTGGTCCTGGTCAAGACAATCTCCTGAACTCCAAACTGAATGTCAGAATGGGAAAGAAAGGTGATTTACGCAATTTTGAGTGTGGCATGGTTGTTGGTGCCAGACGGGGGTCAAACACAGTATTAGTGTGGTGTTCCTAATAATCCTTTAGGTGAGTGTATATACAGTATATACACATGCAAATATACCTAAATATTTACACATGAATGAGTGTGTATTTACAGTATATATACATAATAATTATACACAGTACACACACATATATTTCCACTAACAATTCTTACAAACAATTTTAGAGTTTGCAGAAATGCAGTTCCATAATCAGACTTTATACTAAACAACAATAATAATAATATATGAATGTAATCCAGCCATTTGCCATGTGACTTACAGTTGTGTGACTCGTATTGCTTCACTGCCATTCACAAATCCTCTCCTGTGGCCTCATAGACATCAAAGTTTACATTGCACTTTGGTAGTAGTAGGTCATCCTGGTACTGGTCATACTGTGAATTTGGACACATACAGTTTTTGCCTGCTACATAGAGAAATATGCATATTTGGGTGCAGCCACTGTCTAGCAACCTAGACATAACAAATTGTGTTGTTACCATATTTTACCTTTATAGGCTACATATATTTTGGAGTGTGCATCTTTTTTAGTTGTTTTTGGGTGTGTATGGCATGCTTCACATGATTTACTTTACCTACAGGTGTAAGTTAACCAGGAATGAAAAGATGATAACCAGTCCACAGAAAGATGTTCTTAGAATTATTGACATTATGCATCTACTCTTTGTGTGTTAGTTTCTGAAATATTATTTCATTATTTCAATTTCATTGTCCTCTCAGCTATTAGTTTGAGTACAGTAATTTCAGCTTCGTTTAGTACATTTTACCATGTTACATTTTCCTTCCTAAATCATGGCATGTTTGAAATCATACACCCTTGAAATGAAATGGCGCTCTTTCTGATGAAGATTTCAATTAAAAAGATGCATTTACTCAAATGTGAAATTACGTTACCAGTAAACATTGTTAATGTATTTAAAAGTAAATATCACTCAATAAAATAAATGTCTGCACCAAATTAAGTTTATTTTCAACACTTATTTAAAGAGTAATCATCTGTAAGGTTTTTCTTCCTGTCCTAGAGCAATTTAACCAGTGTGTGGACAATATAACAGTGGTCACGTTGGTAGCAATGTCATTAAAAACCACCATATATGTTGTTTGTACACTTATGCAACACTGATAATCTGACACAGGTGAGCCTGTGACTGTCCGTCGGTTCAGGAGAGGTCATCTCAATCGAGACAGGGAGTGTTATCTTAAACACTAATCAACCGTCAAAGGATTGTCTAGAATTTTAGCTTTAAGGTACATGACATAGTTCCTGATGCTTTTACAAATTAGTGTCAGGCTGTTAAGCAGTGCGCGCAAGGAAGTAAATTTCCACAGCACCCATTTAATTAATTAATAATTCTTGTTAGTTTTACGTAGGCGAGGTGTGTATCCGTATGGTTTGGTGTCATATATACTCTACATGGTGGGCAAGTGGGTCTTTACCTGGACTTGACAGGCGAGAGCAATTCCACGAAATGTAATCCGAGGATCAAAGCTTGTCCTAGTCCAATCTGTGGTCAGAACGTTCCTGATGCCTTCCAAACTGCCATATAGGGTCGTCTTTAGGAGCTTCAAGTTTCAACTCAGTTCAAAGTTGGAGTTCTTATGATTCACTACGTCTTAGAAACGTTTGGCATGCATCAGGATTAAATTTCATGTCTTTTTGCCCTCAGGTGTTTAGATGGTTCACAGTGTGCCCACATTAGACTGGGAGTGACTATAATTCCAAGTTGACTGATGAGCTTGTGTGCAGAAGTCTGCATACTAACTATGCATGCTAAACAATTAAACAAAGACTGATCAGGTGTCGTCTTATGGTGCAAGCACATATGTTTTAGCAAATGACCTGAACATGAGGCTGCTCCTCTATGCAGGAGTGGCTACCATTGCATTTTGCTACAAAGCCAAGTGTGGAAACTTGAACACAGATAATTATAGATTGTGGCAGGTGCAGACTCCGCAAAATAGTGTGGAAACTGAACTGTCTGCCTGCTCTAACTTATCATTAATTGGATTTTGCCAGGGCAAAACCATCAAGACATTAAATGGGCCTATAACAACAGCTACTGTCTGCTGGATTTGCCACAACTGCCAAATCACACTTTACAACTTGTGAGGTTGTTTTAAACAGAAGTGTAAAGAGTACCTGAAAACCACTCGAGCAAAAGTACAGATACCTTACAGTGAAAATGACTCCATTATAGGGCCGATTTCTTTAATCAATATTGTGATTTTAATCACAATTTTGACACGGACAGACACACTTTACCTTCAAAAATGCATTCCGTAACAGACATAAGGCAAAATAACCGATAAGCAAAGGTGTAACAAAATGTTTATTCCAGGGTTACCTGTTAACATGCAGGCAGCCTATGAATTTAAATCATTAGAAAGGTCTAAGGATTTATTAGAAAATATTTTATTATATTATTATTATAAAAATCTGAGACAATAATTAAGGTATGCAAAATCAAGTCTATGTCTATAATATTAAATATGAGCCTCTTATGCATAAAAAAACTCCTGTACAGTGGAGAAAAACATACGGATTATCACATACTTTTTTTTAGAGAAGTATTATTTTTCTTCTTTTTTTCTTAACCCAAAATATGATGAAGTGATCATTACTGAGTGATAAACATAGGGGTCGACCGATATGCGTTTTTCAGGGCCAATGCTGATACCGGTTATTACAGATCAAGTAGACCGATAACCAATATTTTGAACTGTTTGCACACTTTAGCTTTATTTTAGGAGACACAAAGGAGGCCTAATCCA
The DNA here is from genome assembly GCA_018749465.1 of Paracanthobrama guichenoti. Taxonomy (NCBI): domain Eukaryota; kingdom Metazoa; phylum Chordata; class Actinopteri; order Cypriniformes; family Gobionidae; genus Paracanthobrama; species Paracanthobrama guichenoti. Next base: position 851,206 of record CM031946.1, read on the forward strand.
TATGGATTTCTAGATATAGTGGCCAAAGATGGTTGGTGATTGTTTTGGGGTTTTTTGGGGTAAAGGAGGATGAATTTTCACAGATGCTCAGAGGTTAACATTTCCTAGACGGTATTAAAATTACCGCTGCGTTAACATGTGATTGTTGTAACGTTACAGTATGTTGAGACGGAGGAGCCAGAACTGCAACTGATAGAATGATCTGTAGCATGATATTATTATATTTCTTCAAGATCGTGGAGATTAATCATTTTGCAACTTCAGCAATGTCTGCTGCTGCCATTGAGAGACAGCTGATGTGTGATCACTGTTAGCAAGTGCTTTCGGTGTGAGAGTGCATAATGTTCAGTCCCTTCAGCCTACCGCGTTGATTGGCTGGATTCGTAACTACCAACAAATCAGATGGGCGGTGGGCGGGCATAGGTCTAGGCCACAGAGTAGGGAGTTCCGACAGCAGATGTGGCTGTGTCAGAGCCAAATAGCGCATTTCAAAATTTAATTATTTTATCAGCAAATCGGTTTTGAAAATGACCGATAACCATAAAAATGCTTAATATAGGTGCTTAATGTCGCCCCCTAATAAACACACATCTGTTTCATTCATACCGGAAGCCAGAGGGTGCCCTCGGGCATAAACTCCACATATCTCTTAGAGAAGTAAAAGCATGTTTTCAGGAAATCCCTAATGTGAAGCTAGCGCTGTAGCTGAATAAAAAGATGATAGAAATTCTTTGATTAAACATGAAGACAACACACGACCGCGACAATATATGGTGTATTTGAGTTCTTGGGTATTTTCATAATAATAAAGTATATTTATAATGCAATGCTAATCGACATAGCCTTTATCACTGAATAGAATACTATCTAATAATAATAATATTATTAATAATATTTCTGCCTAATTCTGCGATAAGAAGCCACATCAGCTCACAAAAGGACATTTCAAAACTCAACTGATGATATGAAGGGAGTAAAACATGTTATTAAACGTTGTCTTTTGCTGGGCAAGAGGTTTATAAACACTTTGCATTATAAGTATGGAAAGATGTTTGACGCATGTTGCTTTTTCAAATTCAGAGATTGAGCAGTATTTAGTATTTATCACAGCGTGATTTTTTCACTAGAACGCTGTCATATATTTTTTATTTAATTTATTTTTCGATTTCAATTAATCGTGCATTATTTAATATAACTCTGATTGTATACATCTGAAAGAAGAATGTCATATACACCTAAGGTGTCTTGAGGGTGAGTAAAGCAGAAATTTTCGTTTTTGGGTGAACTATCCCTTTAAAGCCCCGTTCATACCAAGGAAGATAACTATAAATATAACAATAAAGATAAGAGTTCTAAAAAAATTCTCAATATTAAAGTATAGCAGAGCCCTCACCACAGCTTTAACAATAACAGCAGAGAAACAATATCGTTGGAATCACTTTCAGAACATTTTTTTTTTCCAGCTGATGAACGATAAAAACATTAACAGCCAATCAGAATCCATTCTGCAGTAACGAGCTTGAGTATTTAAAGCGGCAGACAAGCACACGCTTAGAATAAACAGAATGATATTTTCCGCTGGTGTATAATATAGTTATCGTTCTTGGTGTGAACGGGCCTTCAGAGCATCTGATTTTAACAGTGCTAAGTATTGTAAGTATTTTACTCATACTGAATGTAGGCTCAAAGATGCACTAGTCCTTGATACCTAAGCCACTGTCAGGGAAAATTAGAAACAATTGATTTGTAAGATAAGAAATCATGTTTATGTGTTTACAAGATATATTACCTTAAATGCCTTTACATGACGATATCGCTTCTTTATAGCAGAAACAAACTGCTGCAGAAAATGTTAGGTGCCATGCAAAATGTAATTGGAGTACAAAGTACATTTACTGTAGTCAAGCAGAGAGTAAAAATACTCAGTAAAACTACAAAGTAGCCAAAAAGATACTTAAGTACAGTAACTAATTATGTTTACTCACATACTTTACACCACTGGTTTTAAACCGGTTTTAACTTTTGGCAAAAGTTAATATGGCAGCATATAAATAGTTGTTGTTTTTTTTTTTTTTTTTTTTCATTACATCTGACTGTTGCATAAGCAGCTTGATGTTGAATTAAACCGCTTTGGATGTTAAAATATTTTCTCTCGTCACATGCAGCATTAGGCAAAAATCATTTTTGCTGCTTGATTTCTATACATGCTATTTTTACAAAATAGTATAAAGTGATTCCTTATGACATGACCCATTTAAACTCAAAGAAAAGTGAAGAGGGAGATTAGTCTGTTGGAGTGGTACTTTAATTCACAGTCAGTCAGTTGCCACAAAGGCAAATGTTTATGTTGGAACTTGAGCTGAAAGTTTATTTCAACACCCGTGTGTGAAGGAATGTCATTCGCCAGCCAGCAAGGTTTAATTTTACTGTATCTTTGTAGCTTAATGCCAAGAGCAGTAGGCAGTTTCAAACCACAAATCAACACTTCTAATATGTAAGTGCAGGCTTACACTGGAGATTATTATTTAGACATTATTAGCCATTTCTCATGCAGATTTATTCCATCAGTCGTCAGGTGCCCTTTTTTTTTTTACCACAGATGCCTGATAATCCAGCGGATGGCACTGAGGGTGAAAAGAAGACAGCAGTGACACCAGGATCGATGGGCTGAATCAGAGGTTATAGATGACTCGGATATTGTCAGCGTGTGACGTATAGTAAACTGCATCATCATCTTTGTCCATCCTCTTTTATGAGCTTTATTTTAGGAGACACAAAGGAGGCCTGATCCATATGGCTTTCTGGATATAATGGCCAAAGATGGTCGGTGATATTTTTTTTGGGGGGGGGGATGCTTGGTCTGAATTTCTACAGATGCTCAGAGGTTAACATTTCCTAGATGGTATTAATTTCAAGTGTTTTAAGCAGTTTATACAAAGGGTGAACAAAGTTGATGGAAAAAGCTTCCCAGGTTTCAAAGGTTCCAAAAGGCGGTTTTCAAACAAAGGAACAATTTTTGGTTCCAAAAAGAACCTTCTTAAAAGAACCATTTGAAAAGAACCAACTGAAGAATAATTTAACACACCGAACACACCGACTTTTTGGGACTTCAGCTTATTCACCGTATCCCCCAGAGTTAGATAAGTCCATACATACCATTTTTATCTCTGTACGTGCCATAACTCTGTCTGACGCACCACTGCTAGCCTAGCTTAGCACAAAGACTGGAGGTAAACGGCTCCAGCTAGCCTACTGCTCAATAAGTGACAAAATAACGCTAACATTTTCCTATTTACATGTGATGTGTATAGTTACATCGTAAGACCGACAGAAAAATTAAAGGTTGTGATTTTCTAGACTGATATGGCTAGGAACTACACTCTCATTTCTGTGTAACCTTAAAAATGAATTGGGTTGTTTAATTCATTATATTGGGTTTAGTTTAATTCATGTTGTGTTAAAGAGAGAAGAATAAGAAATTGGGAAGTGGATGTGAAGGATGTGTTATGGCGCTTTTCCACTACACAGTATCAGCTCGCCTCGACTTGACTTGACTCGCCTTTGTTTGTTTTTTCACTGTGTAAAAGTTGTACCTGTACCTGCTTCCAGATACTTTTTTTGTATCACCTCCGGTGAGGTTCTGAGCGAGCTGAGGCGATACTAAAATGTGATGTGAAAACACGGCAGACTGCTGATTGGTCAGAGAGAATCGTCACTATTTACTGCGTCATCATTTTTTACCAACATAACCAACATAACCAACGTGACAACCTGCTTGCACAGAGAGCGTGCTGGGGACTATTTTCAGGCGCTGTGTAATATCATTGTGCCGCTGCACCCATGGTATCGCAGCAACTTTTCATTTTCCGTCAGTCTTAGTATACAATGTAACTATACACATCACAACATGAAAATAGGAAAATGTTAGCGTTATTTTGTCATTTATTGAGCAGTAGGCTAGCTGGAGCTGTTTACCTCCAGTCTTTGTGCTAAGCTAGGCTAGCGGTGGGTGCGTCAGACAGAGTTATGGTATGTATGGACTTATCTAACTCTGGGGGATACAGTGAATAAGCTAAAGAAAAATAAATATAATTTAAAGAATCTTAAAGAACTTTTGTTGATCCATTAATGTTAAAAGTTCATCGATGCCAATAAAGAGCCTTTATTTAAGAGTGCACCTCAAATGTGGCAGACAAATCCACAGAATAACACAAGTGTGAATGTTTTAGTTGAGTGGCTGCCATTTGAACCAGCTCTCTCTCTCTCTCTCTCTCTCTCTCTCTCTCTCTCTCTCTCTCTCTCTCTCTCTCTCTCTCTCTCTCTCTCTCTCTCTCTCACACACACACACACACACACACACACACACACACACACACACACACACACACACACACACACACACACACACACACACATACATACACTTAAAACCCCTCTACAGAGTTGACTGACCCATGCCAACCACCTTTGGCATCTAGTCTGGTGTGAATTCCTGGTTCTTTGTGGTTCAACTCAACCAGGAATTCACACCAGACTAGATGCCAAAGGTGGTTGGCATGGGTCGGTCAGCTCTGTAGAGGGGTTTTATGTGTGTGTGTGTGTGTGTGTGTGTGTGAGTGAGTGAGTGAGTGAGTGAGTGAGTGAGTGAGTGAGTGAGTGAGTGAGTGAGTGAGTGAGTGAGTGAGTGAGTGAGTGAGTGAGTGAGTGAGTGAGTGAGTGAGAGAGAGAGAGAGAGAGAGAGAGAGAGAGAGAGAGAGAGAGAGAGAGAGAGAGAGAGAGAGCTGGTTAAAATGGCAGTCACTCAACAAAAACATTCACACTTGTGTTATTCTGTTGTTCTGCCACATTTGAAGTACACTCTTAAATAAAGGTTCTTTATTGGCATCTTGAGTGACTGTGAATAAGAACCCCTCCCTCCCACTACTAGAGCAGGAAGTACACCATGATTAACTGAGGGTGTGTTGTTGTTGTTGTTGATGATGATGTTGATGTGTTGGTTTATCATAATTCCTTTAACAAACATGTTCTTCCACATATTGGCTGCCATTCTGTTATTGTAAAAAAGTTCCATGGTAACCAGCCACACCAAAATACTATATTTATTAGTATTGTTTCTACTCTAAAATTTCATAGAAAATTTTGCAGCAATAAAGGTCTACTGTCAATAGGGATGTATGAAGCACAGCTCACACAGAAGTCCTTTTCAAACCAAACAGATTTTTGTTGGTCAGTGCTGCAAATTCACACAACCAACATGAACCTGTTGCAAAACGTATGTTAAGAAATCATTCACCCAAACACGAAATTTCCAATCTTGTGGATTTCTATTGAAATGGCTGGAAAAGTTTGCTGAACAACAATAAATGTGAGTTTATTTCGCAACTCAGTCTAAATTAGTAACGCCCTGCTAGACTTTAGTGCAATAAGTTTAAAACTTAAAGCTTTGAAAATCTCCAAAATTGCATTAACTTATGCTGATATGATTTTAATACATTAGACTGATGCACAGTGAACATGCTGTAGGCTGTAAATGTACTGCATTCTTTTCCCTTTTGTTGAAGACAGATGAATGGTGCAGTGAGGAAAAACACTGGCAGCCTGATGCATAACAAGAGGTTTTTTAGATCTGTCTTATGAGTTTTTATAGTCTCGTCTAAACAGTGTCTGTTGATGTATCCGTTGCAGCTGTGTGGCACTTTATCACAGCCTGTTGTGATTCGATTTTCTGCAATTCTAATGCTTAATTTAACTGACTTCTATTTAACCTGTGATCAATAAGACAATTTACTGTCTACTGAACTACTTTTTCACATTTGATCTTGAGCTTTCAGATATTCTCCATTCTCTTCAGATATTCTCTAATATTTTACAGGGAATGCAGGATTTGAGCATGTGCAATTAATTTGTTAGTAAAAAAAAACAAAAAAGGGGCAAGCGTAAGGATTTGAACGAGTTTGACAAGGGCCAAATTGTCAGACTGCCAATTGGGTCAGAGCATCTCCAAAACTGCAGCTCTTGTGGGGTGTTCCCGGTCTGCAGTGGTCAGGATCTATCAAAAGTGCTCCAAGGAAGGAACAGTGGTGAACCGACGACGGGATCATGGGCCGCCAAGGCTAATTGAGGCAAGTGGGGAGCGAAGGCTGGCCCGTGTGGTCCGATCAAACAGACGAGCTACTGGAGCTCAGATTGCTCAAGAAGTTAATGCTGGTTCTGATAGAAAGGTGTCAGAATACACAGTGCATCTCAGTTTGTTGCATATGGGGCTGCATAGCCGCAGACCAGTCAGGGTGCCCATGCTGACCCCTGTCCACCGCCGAAAGCACCAACAGTGACACGTGAGCATCAGAACTGGACCACTGAGCAATGGAAGAAGGTGGCCTGGTCTGATGAATCACTTTTACATCACGTGGATGGCCGGGTGCATGTGCGTGGCTTACCTGGGGAACACATGGCACCAGGATGCACTATGGGAAGAAGGCAAGCCGGCGGAGGCAGTGTGATGCTTTGGGCAATATTCTGCTGGGAAACCTTGGGTCCTGCCATCCATGTGGATGTTACTTTGACCATATACACCATTTCATGGAAACGGTATTCCCTGGAGACTGTGGCTCTTTCAGCAGGATAATGCTCCTGCCACAAAGCAAAAATGGTTCAGGAATGGTTTGAGGAGCACAACAACAAATTAGAGGTATTGAGTTGGCGTCAAAATTCCCCAGATCTCAATCCAATCGAGCATCTGTGGGATGTGCTGAACAAACAAGTCCGATCCATGGAGGCCCCACCTTTCAACTTACAGGACTTAAAGGATCTGCTGCTAACATCTTGGTACCAGATACCACAGCACACCTTCAAGGGTCTAGAGGAGTCCATGCCTCAACGGGTCAGGGTTGTTTTGGCAGAAAAAGGGGGACCAACACAATATTAGGCCACAATGTTATGCCTGATCGGTGTATATAAAAATAGCAGAATGCATGCCATGCATGCATAACACATATTTGCATTAAAATGAAAGAATAAATCCAAATGTTTAGTTTGGCGCACTTGCAGTTTATGAATGACATATCTTCGCCACTGATCTCATAACTAAACCATAACTAAACAGCTTTGAGCATGTTGCAAAATGAAAATGTCAGAAGTAATTTACAGGTTATTGATTTTATAAAATACTCATCTCTTCAGAAAGTACACTATCTATAGACCAAATTACCATATTTCCAAAAAGATGCAGATATTGTCCTCAGATTTTGTCTAAAAATCTATTCCACAATATCTATTCCACAAAAATACATCTCTCGCTTCACCCCTGACTTTTTCATGCCCCATGTTTGAACTCCCCTTTTGATAGATATAACTCAGGCCTTACATCATTAGGCAATGTCACATGTTAGACACGTTTGGCTACAGTATATGATTTAGAGTTTTTTCAAACTGCATGTGTGTGCATGTGTGAATGTGTATGCATATTTGTGCTTTAACGGTATGTTCGCTCATCTGTTCCAGCTGTCAATAATTAACTTGTAGTGTAGGGTAATTTAGCCTAAAGGATCACTGTAGAAGTTCCGAGAAAGCAGGCATGGCATGTAGTGTAGCGTTTTAAACAAATAAATAGTACAAAGCATACTGTATATGTCCCATTCTACACACTGACATTTACCTTTGTGCACTTGAGAAAAGCACATTTTGGAATTATGCGTCCATGCGTGTAGTTCTATGCTTTATCTGGATTATTTATCTGGGGTTGAAGCTTAATGTATCCCATGGTGCAATTATATGAAATTTATAAGAGAGGAATGTGCCATAATGCCTGTTTCAGGTTTTATTTTTGTATTTCTCTGTTTTGTCTGTTATCCATCTTATTGGATAGTAATATTACATTAGTATTATTAACGCATTTGTCATGCGGTCGGTGTGCCACAACAAGTTAATTCTATCCCATATTACATCATGATTTCCTGTGCTTTTACTTGATTGGCTATCATTAGTCATTCTTGGGAAACACAGGTTCCATTTATGCCAGAGAACAACAGGAAATGTATATTTGGAATTAATGTATGCATCTGTCAAGTTTTGGTTTCAGTTTCAAGGACTTTTAGTTTGTTATCAGTATTTACTTTGTTTCCCGTTTTCTTCCTGCTTTCACTTTGGTTGTCATGCATTGCTTCCGAAATCGAATACAGTACGCCAATCAAAAACACTACGCCAAAAGAGTAGTATGTCGAAAACAAACAACTGATTGTTGCCTCGCTGCCTAATAGGAAATGATTCTGCAGGCAGGCATTCTCTCTCTTGATCATTGTAATATCAAAGACATTATTCAGACAATAGATTAATAACTTTATAATTAGCTTGTATTCTGGTTACCGTATCCTGCTTTCAATTTACCCTCATTTTATCTCCATTAAAATGCAACCATTGAGCGTTTGTCCACCTCCACATCAGTGAGTCTGAAATAAAGGGCGGTGGAAACTCACTCCAGCAGTTCTGCTCCGTATTACTTACATTATTTGCATTTGATTATGGAAGATTCTCAGAGCAGCTCAATGAGAGGTCAGTGATGTGTACCTGACCGACCGAAGGGCAGGAACCCAAAGAACAGACATCATTGTTCACTCTTACAGCCAGAGACGGTTGTTCTTCAATGTGTGTGTGCGTGTGTGTGCGGATATCAGGATGTATTTTCCCGTCACTGTGGAGTCCCTCGGCTGCTTTATCCTCTTCAGAGGAAAGTGGTTACCTGGTGCTTTCGGTTTCCTCTGAGGACATCTAAAGGTGAAAGCGGAGTGCTACAAAAGACAGATGAGAATGTGAAGTTGTGATGTCTAGGCAACAGAGAAGTATTTGAAAATAGACCTGTTGTTTAACCGCACATCAGAACAGGAATTTGGGAGGCGGTGTAACTCGGCCTGGGGTCATCTCAGCTTGGCAAGGTTCCCTCAAAGATATGAACAAACTGTAGATTGATTTTTGTTGAGGACGTTTTTGCCGGGAAAATCAAAAGGATGTGATGTTTACGCACACTCCAGAGAGCTCATATAATGTGAAATGAATGCCAAAAGAGACATTCTGTACTGTAATGTCAATGTGTCATGCAAAGAAAAGGGATTCATTCAAATTATAGTCTCACATAACCAGATATACTGTATATATAATCTTAAAAATACTTTATAATCAAATCATAACAGTGTGATCCCACAACGGTGTGATCTGTCGACGAGCTTGTGCAAACATATCCACATCACTATGATCAGATGCTTTCTTAACTACTGTAATAAGGTATTTCCAACTTTTTTTACTTCTAAGCAATGAAGCTTTGCCGTGAGTATATTGGAGTCTCGAATCACGTTCAGTCTCTACTACATTATGGGCCCTAATTTAACGATCTGAGCGCATGGTCTGAAGCGCATAGCACAGATGCACTTAGTCCGAATCGACTTTTGCTAGTTTAAAAAATGTTCAGCGCAACAGGCGCATGGTCCAAAAGGGTTGTACCTAGTCTCCTAATGGGTGTGTTTTGGGCATAACGTGCAATAAACCAATTCCCTTTAAAAGCCAGTTGCGCTCGCACCATGGCGGATTTGCTATTTACATGGTGGAATTTGCAAGCAGAAAGACTGAATGGTTCTCCAGAAAGGAATCCTTTTATTTTTAATATTTAAAAATGTTAATGTGCTGCTGCGCATCCCTGTGTGTGTAACAAGCAGAGTGTACACACATTGTGCACCCGCCTATAGGCGCATATTACTAACGCTCCTTTTAAATAAAACAAAAAATACTGAGCTATTGACTTTAGACCAGGTTTTTGTTGGCACAGTCTTTTTCAGTTGCCTCAAAATAGCAACGCGCCAACAATGCACCTGAACACACCTCGTTTTTAGACCAGCACGCCCATGGGCGCACAGGTGAGTGTGAGTGCATTTGCTATTTAAAACGCGGTGCTGCATGTGAAAATGATAACTGCGTTGAGCCGAAACTAGCAAAAAACACATGCACCGCTCCTGGCATTACACTGGGTGTATGATAGTGCCCTACGTGTCCAAGAGTGTGAGAACGAGCAATAATTTGGGTTTCTGAATTCTATATATAGCCCTTTTAGTGTTAATGTAAAACATTAAAACATTTTTAAAAATTGACATTTCAAATTTTCAGAGAACATTCAAAAATAACATTTGTATAACTTAAATGGGAACATTAGCAAAGCATTCTTAGAATTTTTTGGGGGGGATCACACAGACATGTTGAAGAGCATATGGTGCAGATTAACTGGTGAAGGCATAAACCTAACTTCCTGTCATTATGCACTAAGTACAAAAAAATTATGCTTTTTAAAAACAAATAATACTTGTTTAAGTTACAAGATGTCATTGGAGCATTAAATCCCAGTGCCAAATTCCTCTGGCCCAGCGGTCTTGCAGTGTCACTCAATGTCTAAGGGGTCTGTGTGGCGTCTTCATCCAGTCTTCGTCCTTTTCCATATTCTGCTTTACTAAAAGCCAAGGGAGAGTGGGAATTTCAACGTGAAGGCTTTTTCCTATTAAACTGTCCGACTTTTGTCAGCTGACTCACTTTTTGTCAGTTGCTGTTTGAGCAACTTCTGTGAGATGGAGAGAAGAGAAACTAGGAGGAAATTATTTATAAATGTGTGTCCACTGTGGACATGAAGAGAGGTTTTGCTGGTTTTTCTGTTGCTGCATTAATTTAGCCTCTTTTAACCCATTTTAGGGTGTAGAGAGATGATATTTATATGAAGGAAGCAGCGATGTGCATGCTTGGCAGCAGGTTTTACCGCTCTCTGTTTGGGACAGTTGTGGGAAATTGCTTTTGGCTTTATTCTTTGTCGTGCAAAACATACTTAAACATGTCAATCTGCCTATAGAATCGGGCTTCCCCACCTTTTTTTTTTTTTTTTTGCTCAGCCAAACCTAAAACAAGTACATTATATACGATTTTAAGTAACTTTAATAAATAAGATATATTTTATTTATTATTATTTATTCATACTTTTATTTTGTCAAAAGTCAGTTTAATTAATGCTAATAATTATAAATAAATAATTATATTGGTAACACTTTACAATACGGGTGCACTAATATGCATTACTTCATGCTTAACTAATGCACAGATAATCATGTGTTGATGTATGACTCGTGAAGAACTAAACCATTTATTAATAATTACTGCATCAGCAACTAATGAAGATTCTATATGATTAATATATTAAGTAATATATGAACTGTTATTAGTTAAATGTGTTATAATGTATTAATTCCCTAATAACATATTATATTAACTAATAGTGTAAATTCATATGTTAATTACCACAGTGGGACAAAGCCATGCATTTCAACTTCCAGTTGTCTGCTTTAATTAATCATTAGCTAACGATTGACAAAGGTATCATTATGTTATGACTTTACTTGTTTTAGGCACATGACTATTAACTAGTTCAAAATTAATTCAAAACTCATAACCACAATGAAATATTACTTAATTAGTTAATAGTCAATAGTCTCAACAAGTAAAGTCATACCATAATGATACCTTTGCCAATCGTTAGCTAATGATTAATTAAAGCAGACAACTGGAAGTTGAAATGCATGGCTTCGACCCGCTGTGGTAATTAACACATTCATTTGCATTATTAGTTAATATAATGTTATTAAGGAATTAATACAATATGACACATTTAACTAATAACAATTTAATGATTACATAATATATTAATCATATAGAATCTTCATTAGTTGCTGATGCAGTAATTATTAATAAATGGTTTAGTTTTTCATGAGTCATACATCAACACATGATTATCTGTGCATTAGTTAAGCATGAAGTAATGCATATTAGTGCACCTGTATTGTAAAGTGTTATCATTATATTTATGCATTTATATGCGTCTCTCTATAATCTTAACTACTGATATAATTCACAGTATTAGGATGGATATTAGCCTCTTCTGTCCAAATAAATAAATGTATATATTTGGACAAAAAAAGGGTAATATCCATCAAATGCGGTGAATTATATCAGCAGTAAGTCATAGGGACGTTTTATAACAGAGATTTGTCTCTGTATGCAATTTCATCTATATTGATCATTCTAATATCAAAAATTATTCAGAAAATAGATCAATAACTTTCTGATTTGCTTGTGCATCCTGTATCCTGGCTACCATATCCTGTTCTCATTAGTCTCCTATGAAAAATGTTTATGTTACTGCTGGGAATAACAAAATTCTTTCCCACTGGCTTTAGATGCACAACAGGAACATCTATATGTGTATTCTTATTGCAGGAGTTACATGCTTGTGCTAACTTGCAGGTATTGGCACAAAATGAGACCAAACCACCCAAACATACACTTTCACTGGTACGAAGTGTGATTGCCTGATTCATTTCAATATTAGTCTTTTTTTGTCTTTCTCTGTTTATGTCTGGCGTCATATCCACGTCTTATTCAACTGTGTGTGTGTCGTTGCACCCATTTTAAGAGCAGGGCATTGTTTGCATGAGGAGGACTGGAACCTCCCTGAGCTTATGATTTTTACGTGCTTTGTGTGGTTAAGCACATGGGACAAAATTCACAATGAAACCATTAATCAAATACATAGTCTGCATTAGTTCCCATGCTTTGTTTATGAGTCCGTAGGGACCAACAGGCAAAGCGTATGTGTTTACAAGTGCAATCGTAAGAGCTATTTTAGCCTCAGAAAAATAAAAAAATATCATTTTGTAGGTCACATGCCAACTGACCTTTTAATAATTGATTTTTATCAGACTATTAAATTTCCATTTGCTGAATGCATGGGTGAAGCTCTTAATGTGTATATGACCTTTCCTGTAGATGACTCACTGAGTGGGCACGTCCTCTCGATTATAGTTATTATTACCCCAGAGAACAACCCTGTCTGCACTTGTCTGCTCTTTACATTGACATGTTATGATTGTACTTGCGTAGCTGAGTGACATGTAACTTCAGTTATACAAAGAGAAAGTTAATGAATCAGAAATTGAGCAAAAGCAATCCAACATCACTGACCAATCAACACGCAGACCAGAAAAAGTCCAGAAGTTCTTGAAATGAACTCATAAAAGTTAAAAATCAACTTAATAAAATGACCTATTTTGCTTTTTTTACATGTTCAACTTTCTTTGTAATGTTGCTGTTTCAGCATGAAAAAGGTCTGCAAAGTTATGAAGCACAGTCACTCCAATGGGAGTTATTCTCTATATCAGTGTGCACCTTTTCTGTACTTCCTCAAATGGCTTGATTGTGCATGAGATTTCTGAAACATGCTCAAAGCGGTTGACCAATCACAACACACTAGTCCAGCCGACCAATCAGAGCACATTGCGCTTTTCGGATAGTGGGACTTCATAGAGACGGGGTCATGGGAAATTGAGTCGTACCCCACACACCCCTTAAGACCCAGGCGGTAATGCCTGATCAAAAGTTGTAATTGTGATATCTTGACTAATTATAACCTATTTAATGTATGATGTTTATTACATTAAGTGCACAAACAACATGTTTAAAATATAAAATGAATGCCTATGTATTGCATAATAAAACAAACTGGAAATAATCATGCCTAACAATGCATTTTCTTTTTTTTATAAGGATAGGATTTACTATGTTCTGTAGAAGTAATTTAATATTAATTAAAGTGTGCAGAAGTCGCCAACTTTCTGCAGAGTCAATAGCTACAGGCCTCCAAATTTCGAGTGGCCTTCAGATTAGCTCAAGAACAGCGCAGAGAGAGCTTCATGGAATGGGTTTCCATGGCCAAGCAGCTCATCCAAGCCTTACATCACCAAGTGCAATGCAAAGCGTCGGATGCAGTGATGTAAAGCACACCGCCACTGGACTCTAGAGCAGTGGACACGTGTTCTATGGAGTGACCAATCACGCTTCTCTGTCTGGCAATCCGATGGAAGAGTCTGGGTTTGGTGGTTGTCAGGAGAACGGTACTTACCTGACTGCATTGTGCCAAGTGTAAAGTTTGGTGGAGGGGGGGATTACAGTGTGGGGATGTTTTTCAGGGGTTGGGCTTGGTTCCAGTGAAAGGAACTCTTAATGCTTCAGCCTAGATTTTGGACAATGTCATGCTCCCAACTTGTGAGAAAAGTTTGGGGATGACCCCTTCCTGTTCCAACATGACTGCGCACCAGTGCACAAAGCAAGGTCCATAAAGACATGGATGAGCGAGTTTGGTGTGGAGGAACTTGACTGGCCTGCACAGAGTCCTGACCTCAACCCGATAGAACACCTTTGGGATGAATTAGAGTGGAGACTGTGAGCCAGGTCTTCTCGTCCAACATCAGTGCCTGACCTCACAAATGTGCTTCTAGAAGAACTCCTAAACCTTGTGGAAAGCCTTCTCAGAGGAGTTGAAGCTGTTATATGCAAAGGGTGGGCCAACTCCATATTAAAACCTACGGATTAAGAATGGGATGTCATTAAAGTTAATGTGCATGTAAAGGCAGGTAAAATTTTGGCAATATAGTGTATATATCCACTACTTTAATGACAAGACAAGGCGATGTAGCTGTTGTGGAGAAAACTAATAAAGCATACCAGTCACAGCAGCAAACATCCTCCCCTCCACCATGCTTAAAGATTATGGCACGCCCAACACAGGAATTCAGGTATCAGAATTATCTCAGAGTTTTCCAGTGGTAAACACAACTTCATGGGGAAGGGTGTTCATGTCCCATTTTCGACTAGAAACTTGTATGTATGATAATTCTGATAGCATGAAGTCAGCATAAACAGAGTATTACAGACAGACTGGAAAGAGAGGTGCTGCAATAAAGTAACTATTGTAGTAAATCCCATAAACAAAATCAAGACTTTGTAAAAGAGCATATATGGCTTATATATATATAAATAATTTTATACACACACACACACTCACCTAAAGGATTATTAGGAACACATACTAATACTGTGTTTGACCCCCTTTCGCCTTCAGAACTGCCTTAATTCTACGTGGCATTGATTCAACAAGGTGCTGAAAGCATTCTTTAGAAATGTTGGCCCATATTGATAGGATAGCATCTTGCAGTTGATGGAGATTTGTGGGATGCACATCCAGGGCACGAAGCTCCCGTTCCACCACATCCCAAAGATGCTCTATTGGGTTGAGATCTGGTGACTGTGGGGGCCATTTTAGTACAGTGAACTCATTGTCATGTTCAAGAAACCAATTTGAAATGATTTGAGCTTTGTGACATGGTGCATTATCCTGCTGGACGTAGCCATCAGAGAATGGGTACATGGTGGTCATAAAGGGATGGACATGGTCAGAAACAATGCTCAGGTAGGCCGTGGCATTTAAACGATGCCCAATTGGCACTAAAGGGCCTAAAGTGTGCCAAGAAAACATCCCCCACACTATTACACACAGTGGTAACAAGGCATGATGGATCCATGTTCTCATTCTGTTTACGCCAAATTCTGACTCTACCATCTGAATGTCTCAACAGAAATCGAGACTCATCAGACCAGGCAACATTTTTCCAGTCTTCAACTGTCCAATTTTGGTGAGTTTGTGCAAATTGTAGCCTCTTTTTCCTATTTGTAGTGGAGATGAGTGGTACCCGGTGGGGTCTTCTGCTGTTGTAGCCCATCCGCCTCAAGGTTGTGCGTGTTGTGGCTTCACAAATGCTTTGCTGCATACTTCGGTTGTAACAAGTGGTTATTTTAGTCAAAGTTGCTCTTCTATCAGCTTGAATCAGTCGGCCCATTCTCCTCTGACCTCTAGCATCAACAAGGCATTTTCGCCCACAGGACTGCCGCATACTGGATGTTTTTCCCTTTTCACACCATTCTTTGTAAACCCTAGAAATGGTTGTGCGTGAAAATCCCAGTAACTGAGCAGATTGTGAAATACTCAGACCGGCCCGTCTGGTACCAACAACCATGCCACACTCAAAATTGCTTAAATCACCTTTCTTTCCCATTCTGACATTCAGTTTGGAGTTCAGGAGATTGTCTTGACCAGGACCACACCCCTAAATGCATTGAAGCAACTGCCATGTGATTGGTTGATTAGATAATTGCATTAATGAGAAATTGAACAGGTGTTCCTAATAATCCTTTAGGTGAGTGTGTGTGTGTGTGTGTGTGTGTGTGTGTGTGTGTGTGTGTGTGTGTGTGTGTGTGTGTGTGTGTGTGTGTGTGTGTGTGTGTGTGTGTGTGTGTGTGTGTGTGAGATGAGGCTTTTGAAATTATCCTTCCAAAATGTTCAGTTTCAATAGGAATGAAAATGTTGCTTGTCAATGTGTTTTATTGGCTCTTTGAACTCTCTTGCACATCTGCTCAACTTTCTCTCTCTCTCTCTCTCTCTCACACACACACACACACACACACACACACACACACACACACACACACACACTGTATAAGCCTCCACTTCCTCACAGAGTAATCCTGCCGGAAACGCAGAGGAAGTGTGATTACACCCCGTCATGCATGCATGGATTATAACGTGTAGAATTATGGCGCAGTTGTGCAGGAGCAGGGCGGAAGGGGACGTCAGTGTGGAGATTCACGCATGTAGTCCCTGCTCCTGTATGACTGGGATAGATAAATAATCCATGTCTGAACCGATGGATTGAGGGATTACTGTGGCATCACTCAGCCAGTTAATTAGAGAGAAATGGAAGCATCTCCGCTTCTGAATAAAGTCATTACTCGGTCACTGGGTGGGACGGAAATGGGGTTTTCCACAGGAATTTCAAATAAATGGTAAAACAACTGTTACACTGCATCATCATGGCACATCCATGCAATGCAGGTCTTTTTTATTTGTATTCATATATATTTTGCACAGTGGCATTGCTTTTTTAAATTATTATTATTTAATTATTGTTAAAGGTACACTATGTAACTTTTGGCCTCTAGCGGTTAAAACAAAACTGGAAGAACATTGTTTTGGTTTTGCTTTGGCTCTCCGTGACTGTGTGGATGAAGATAACTTTTTAATATTCTGAAAATCTTAAAACAAACAAAAAAATATATATATTTCTAATAGGCCACTAATCGCAAGTAAAATTATGTTACTTTTATACTGACGGTCAGATGTTCTTGCTTCCATTAAAACACAAGGAACATTTGCAAATCATCCAGGAAAACATGATCATCAGGTGGTTTTCCCACACAAAATACTAAGAAATTTGAATATTCATTTGAATCAGATTGATTTCTGTCCCCTGCTTGCTTAAAAACAACACCTAGGCGACCAGAAAAACAAACTCAGTCAATTGCATTAATCGAAGGTGAATTTCATGCTTGTCCTTTGCTTTTGAGACAAATTGGCCCCTGGGGAAATCATTCGTTGCGTAAATATAAGCAGAACTCGGCACCTTGCCAGTCTCAACAGGATCGTCTGCCCATTCGATCAGTAGACTAAATTCAGACCATCCCATAATCCTTTGGGAAATCTGCATCCAGCATTTTCTCAAGGTCGCAGAGATGCATAAATATTGCACAAATGACACTCAGGGGTTATTTGTGTCTTTGGGAGATATTAAACACAATAAACTGGAGCTGAAGGAGTTTTTTAACGACTGTTTGACTCATGTGTCTTTTATTGTGGTCATTTTCTTCACATCAGCACATATCATGGCAAAATCTCTCCTTATGTGGATTTATGAACAGTATAATGTTTTCTCAATCAACTGAAGAGGCACATTGGAGCCTGCTGAACACCACCACAATAACTCAGTCAATAACATATCTGTGTGGAAGACGAGAAGACCATGGTGATCTATGACTATCCAAATTCACAACCCTAATTGCAATGATTTTATCAGCTCAGCATGATCTTTCCCATTTTGTCAAAGAGGGTTAAAAACAAAGTACAAGTTTGTCATCTTTTCAAACGTGGGCTTCGCTTATGTGGAGAAAAAATTTGATTGTGATCTATAGCCTACTTGTTTATATCATGTTGGGGAAGTTTTTTTGTTATTTGTACAATAGGACATTTCTTGTCACAAACAGCTCCTAAACAGCACAAAGGCATTTGAGAGGTAAAGCTGGATCAACAGTGACATCTAGTGTTCAGCAATTTAAAAAAAATAAAAAAAATAAAAATTAATGCATTGCAATAACTATTAAAAGCTCAGTCACAAACCTTCTCTAGTTTTTTTCTTGCTCACATGTAGACATACTGCTGAATGCATTATCTGAAGCAATAAAAATGAAACGCACGTACACAGAAAAAAAGAGAAAGAAACACAATGGCCGCCATCTTTAGCTCTGATATAAACAATTGAGTGGGTACTCACCTAACTTAACTGCTGCTGCTGTTATAATCCGTTTTAGACCTTCGTAATGGGTTCATAACTTCATACAGCAGCCACTAAAAGCATTTGGACCTGTGGCCACATGAAAGCATGTGTCAATGTTGTTGTATTGGTATCAAGCCAAGCGAGATTTCTTAAGGAAAGATGACACTTGTAAGCAAACAATTATAAAGAAAAACGTCATCGTTTGTAAACTGTTGGTTGCTGGTGTCAGTGGGACATCAACGTGATTGTACACCTGTGAATAGTTCACGCAAAAATGAAACTTCTGTCATTAATTACTTACTCTGATGTCGTTTCAAACACGTAGGACTTTAGTTCAACTTCGGAACACAAACGACGAACTTTTTGATAAAATCTGAGCAAATTCTGTCCCTCCATTGACAGCTACTTGAGCACTTCAAAAAGTTCATAGAGCTCATATAAAACTAATCCATATGACTCGAGCGGTTTAATCCAAATCTTTTTAAGAGACTCGATCGCTTTATATGATGAACAGATTGAATTTAGGCTTTCACTCACATATAAACATGAATCAACTCATACATAAGTTGTGGTAAACTGAAGCTCAAGCATATTTGCTTGTGCAACCAATGAGGTTCATTCTCACGAGTCAAGCAGGTTCGGTTGAGCTAAGCTTCTGTTTATGTTTCCTTATCAATGTTTATATGTGAATAATAAACGTGAATATAGTCTACGTGAATAAAACCCTAAAATGAATCTGTTCATCATACAAAGCGATTAAGTCTCAATTCATATGGATTAGTTTTACTATCCTTTATTAACTTTTTGAAGTGTCAACAGAGAAAAAGGGTGTCAAAATGGTACTTTTAGGAGTACAACAGCTTGTCGCTGGTGCAGTACCCTTAAAAGGACATCTTTGTACCTATTTTACCATAAAAAGGTTCATAGTAGTACCTTAAGGTATGTATTTGTACTCTACTAATATGCACCTTTTAAGAGTAAAACCGGTACAAACATGTCCTTTTATGGGTACTGCCCCAGTGACAAGCTGTTGTACTCCTACAATTTTGACACCCTTTTTCTCTGTGTGAATTGGTCTATGGAGGCACAGAAAGCTCTCAGGTTTCATCAAAAAGATCTTCATTTGTGTCCCATCTTACGGGTTTGGAACAACATGAGAGCAAATAATTAAATGACAAAAAAATTTAAATTTTGGGTGAATTAACACTTTAAGGACTGACTTCATGCATCTAAAAAGTCACCCAAACGCCAGATGATTAAAAGACATCAAACTAAAATTTAAGTGAAGCAAGGTATTTAATTTGCAAGATTTATTGCTACTGCTATTTTTGTTACATGCTTTTGGATTTTTTTATAAATGTATAAATTGCACAAAGTCTGTTTTCTCACAAGAGGATGGTGTCGTTAACCAAAGTACCAAACCAAATGTAACAGTTCATAAAAACAACTATTTCTATGAAGTGCTCATTTGCCTATTCAAGCATGAAAGTTACAGAACAGGAACTTTATGTACACTGAGATCTCACAACACTCTGATGCAACACTGAAGCCACATGAGAGCGCAATTAACTCAAAGTTTACAGTATGTTCCCTGTAAAATGTACACAAACAGAAATATGGAAGGGACTGGGAACAAAGAAACCTGCGACCAGATGTGTCCAAAAACATTCAACAAAGTATATTTTACTTCTATTAAATTTTTAGCATTTAAAATTAGTGGAATAACAGGAGTTTTAACAGCTGATGGGCTCTTGTGGCTTAGGTGTGTTAAGTTGGTGTAGTGGTTGGTGTAGTTGGTGCTGATAGGTGTCATTGTATACCTAAAAAAAACTACTACTGTAGTTTCAACCTGTGAGAGTAAATAGCAGAAATAAGCAGAAACTGAAAAGTTTTTTTTTTCCATACTTGCATGTATTTTATTCTCTGGGGCGTCTGTGATCCTTCACTACTCATAAGCAACAAAGGTTGATAAAGAGAAACATTCAAAGCGACATTCAGTCGCAGGAGCGTTTAGAACAAGAGCATCCAAAAAGAGAAAAACTAAAAATGACAACAACTTGTATTATTCAGATGGCAAATGAATCATTTACTGAAGGAAAGATCAACAGAAGTGAAGAGAAAAGTGTTTGGCTTGATTGTGAAAAATTAAGAATGCAGTGCTGCAGCATTTCCCACAATCATTTAAAATTAAATATTTTGTGAAATGTGATTGTGATTTGCCTAGCTTTGGATCATATGAGTAAACATACACAGTGCATTGTAGTGAATACTGGTGACCTGAACATGCAGAAAGAACTTGTGGAACCATCATTCGATCGTGTCTGCCGGGTATTATTCCCAGATGTTTTGGTAGGATTTCATAAAAAAAAAAAAAAAAATTTATTGGGAGCATTAAATTATCCAATATGGTTCCTAAATGTAGATGAAGTCTTCAGGCATGTTTTGGAGTATCTGGAAGCATACTAGAGTTCAGAATGCATGTGCTTTCATGGTAGTTCGGGAGTGTCGAACCCAAATGTCTTCTCTGTAGTCGACAATACATCATCGGCGCTTCGTGGTGCTTCCTACACAGTTCATGCTTCTGCTCATCTGGGGAAAGTGCACGTTTGGAGTTCTTGCAGTTGGGCCGTAGAGGCCCAAGTTTCTCGCAGCAATGGACTTGCGAGGGGTTTTGATGCAGGGGAACGGCGAGAAGATCTGCTGAGATTTTGGAGGTTCTCCTGCCAGCGTTGAAGGGCTTCTTCTGAGGGAGCCTCCACTTTCTGAGGCGGAAGAGTCTGAACCTGGACGGCAGGTGGATGGGAGCAGAGCCGGGGCTGTGCGCTCAGGCTGAGGTTCTGGAGTTGGTGGATCAGAAGCTGGTTCTGGTTCCAGTTCCAGAGAAGACAGCTGGTTGTCGATCTGCTGGAGTTCCTCTCCTTCTCCAGTGCTGTGATCTTGCTGAGAGACATCTGAGCTTCCAGCTTCCAACTTCTCTTGCTCTTCATCCTCCAACTTCTCTTGCTCTTCATCCTCCAACTTCTCTTGCTCTTCATCCTCCAACTTCTCTTGCTCTTCATCCTCCAACTTCTCTTGCTCTTCATCCTCCAACTTCTCTTGCTCTTCATCCTCCAACTTCTCTTGCTCTTCATCCTCCAACTTCTCTTGCTCTTCATCCTCCTTGTCTTCCTCAAGTCTTCTCTCCTCTCCCTCTTCAGATGCTTCTTCCGTTTTGCTCACGTCAGTTTGATAGTCTTCTATCTCCAGAGAATCATCAAAGCCGAGCTGTGCCCGTGCCCTGGCGATGTTCTTGCGGTGCGCACGCACATGGGTCCTCCACGGAGAATTATGTATTGGCCGTATCATCTGATCCTGGTTGGGGGTGGAGTGGGTTTGGGGAACTCCACCATTATGGACGATACAATTCTTTGAGGAACGCTGACCGGATCTGGGCTTCCTACCCAAGAGAAGGTGGTTGACGACAGGGGAGGGACCAATTTGGGAGGCAAGGACACTGGTAGCTGGACACTTGTCTGTGAAGAATCAATAACAATGAGTGAGAAAACAGCAGTAATTGTAAACAGACTGCAAAGTCAACATGAAACACTTATTTCTGAGTTAAACCGGGTGCACACTGATATCAGCCTGTATGGTGGTCAAGAAGTCCAGAGTTTAACGTCATCAATCCATGACACGTTCGGTGACGGTGATATTACATAAGTGATTGAAATGGTGGCAGGCAAAGAAAAACAATCTCTAGCGTTAATGTTGGTCATGGCTTGCTTTGAAAAGAAAAATGGAAAAACCCTGCAGGACGGTGCCTCAAAACTTCGGACTCACAATGGTCATTAATTGGCTGTTGGCAAATATGCCAAACTAGCAATCAGAGACTACAGATTTTAGCCTAGGATCAGGAATCTTTTAGGATTCTCAAAATTTGCCAAATCGTACAGTGTGAACCCAGCTTTAAACAGGATATTCAAGGTGAAAACAGAATGGAGCTTTGTGATGTCGAGGAAAAGGATTTTAGAATCCGAAAAATGCAAAGAAATTTTTATTATATATATATATATATATATATATATATTGTTTACAATTAATCGCATCCAAAATAAAAGTTTGTGTTCAATTAAAGTTGGGTATTACAAAATGCGTGTACTGTGTATAATTATTATGCATATATAAATACACACATGCATTTATATATTTAAGAAAAATGTGCTATATTTAAAATATTTATATATATTTGCATGTATATACTGTATATGTATTTATATTCTTTTTTTCTTAAATGTATACATGAATGAGTCTGCATTTATATATGCATAATAATTATACACAGACAGTACCCATTTAATTATATATATTTGAATATATTTCTAAATATATTTTTAAATAGTTTGAAGTATTGAATTGTGCAAAACAAGATGAATATGTGAATGTGCGTAATGAAAATAAATATGACCTATTATGATTTCATATTGACTTTAAGTCCATTAAGCCCTGGCGCTATTGCAATCTTCCAATATTTCAATAAATAGAAAAAAAAGGTAATTAAGATTTTTTAGCATATACCAATCCCCTCTAAAGAAAATATAAAAAACATGATGAAGAAAATGCTTTGATTAATCAGTCCAGCCATCACCAAAAGGACAAATTACTGTGTGATTTATAGCATTATACACCAGCAGACCCAACACCGATCAAAACGGATCTACTGCACCATATATCTACAGTATAATGAAGATCAATACCAGTGTGAGTGTGCTGGTTCTGCTGTTTACTGAGCTGATGAGGTTCAATAGTTTCAGCTTCCACTGGAGGTCCTGGGAAAAATGTCACAATACACTGACTAACACTTCATATCCCGTCTGTCCCTTCCTGAACTCATCTTCGACAGTAAAATGCTTATTGGTCATGATATCAGTATGTTCCTGCTACCTGTATGAATGTAAAGTAGCCCGGCTTGCTGCTGTTGTTTTTGTTTGATGCGTGAGTACTGTTTCTTCAGCGCGCTGATGTCAGTGCTCATGCGCTCCAGCATCATGCTGTTGATGGCCGCTTGGTGCTCTGCCCGTCCTGCGCCCACCGCCCCGGGACTGAGCTCAGCCATGTTACTGCCGTGAGAGCTCTGCTCCGCTCTCTGATCTGCAGAGCAGATGAAAACAGAAAAGAAAACTGACACATTTTACAGGGTAACTTGAGTAACGGCTGTGTCGGCTTCTTTCCAAACGTTCCATTTATTATGTTGCATGGGAACTGAAGACTATAATTAAGGACAGCTTGAATGACTCGACCCACCTCATATACAACAAGAACAGACAAATGCAGAGGATTAAATCCATTTGAGGGTTCCATCTTGCCAGGGTTAGGTTGGCAGAGTGAGCTACACTGAGCTCATGTTTGCATTACTCCATGAAATCTCCCTTACTTTGATATAGCCAATATATTTTAATGACTCATAAAACATTAATCATTAAGAAATCAAACATCTTGTGCATTTTATAAACGTGGCCAGCCTGTGTTCAGAAGGACATAAATCATGTTTGTAACCGCAGACTGCACTATTAAAACTACTTCCTTTCAGACTTGTGAAATGTATTCAGACACAGACCTTTAAGGTGCTTTTGGTATCTTTGGATTTCAGGGGCCAGAAGCCCACCAAGAGGCCCCAGGCAGCCCAGGGCCGTGACAACAGAGTCTTCATCATCCATGTCAGCATCATCATCACTCTCCCATCCATGGAGTGCCAGACTATACAGAGAAAAAAATAATACAATTATATCATGCATGAAATAAAATATTAAATACAAAAATATAAAAAATAATTCATATAATAAAAAATAAATTAATTTAAAACGTTATTATATATTTATATATAAATAAACAAAAAAATAATAAATTGCATGAAACAAAATTAAACAAATAATAAAATTAAATGCAAAAATAAATTAATAATAAATATATAAAAATGTAATTATATTATAAAATAAAATATACAAAATAAACAAAAACAAAATATAATCCATGTAATAAAATATTAAATAAAAACTAAATATACAGTTTAATTGAAAAATAAATTAATAAAATGTAAAAATGTATTTAAATATTTTAAAATAAAATAGAAGAAACAAGTAATAAAATGCATAAATACATTAAACAAAATATTAAATAACAAATAATATAACATAAAATTTAATTAATAAATAATTTAATAAAATACAATTTAAACATTTAATTAAATATTTTAAAATAAAATATAAAAAGAAACAAAGTAATAAATATTTATTATATTTATATAATAAATATATAAATGCATGAAATAAAATATTTAAAAAAAATAAAAATTAAAAATAAATAATTTTAATAATGTAATTAAATATTTTAAATTAAAATAGAAAAAATAAAACAAAACCATGCATGAAATAGAAAAATAAATAACATTTAATTACTATAATTTATCCATACAATTATTTAAAATAACATAAATACAAATAGAGAGAATTTAAAAAAATTTTTTAAATAAAATGCTTTATCATTGCATCGATGCTCTCGGGCATTATCTCTAAACTGAGTGTAAACCTTGTCAAGATAAGGCAGAACATCTGCATGCCAATATACACAGGTGCCATAAAACACCACCCTGCAGTCTCGTAGTAACGTGTTTATATGGCTGCTAAACTCTCACGACTGCAGTCTGTGCTGTGGGCGCTGAGTGTCTCCAGCTCTCATACCTGCTGTTGGCTCTGACCGGGGCAGGGAAGGGGGTGATGTTGTAGGTGTATTTCTCCCTGAGCTCAGCCAGCTGGGGGAACGGGAACGGGGCCATGGAGTAGACCGTCTGTCAGGAGGAAAACAAGTGTTTTCACACACACTTTCAGCCCCAAAAACAGTCGGATAAACTACTTCAAGAAGCTTTCGGCATTTTCAAACACAATTCTGCAACATTAAAACCATTACTCTCTATCTATGATAAGGTTTATATATAAATGTCACAAATTATTCATGATCATTTCTATGCTCTGTCTTACCTGCATGAGTTCATTGGAGTCTATCAGATTGTGCTCCAGCATTTCCTGTGTCAGGCAGCCCATAGTGCTATAAAATTCATCAGCAGTCTGGCACTCCTCAATTCGCCTGAGAGGGTTGAAAATGTTTCTCATTTTTAATTTATGAGCACATAATTTTCTTTTGCAATCTAATCGACAGTGCAAGCAACTCTTAGTGAACTTACTCTCCGAGTTTAGCCCAGATGGCCAGAGCTACACGCAGCAGCATTTCAGAGCCCTCAAAGAAGACAGAGTCCCAGATCTTCAGCACGGTGTGATGGGGCAAACAGGTGGCAAACATGGTCAAAAACCACTGCATGGTGAAGACGTTGGTAAGCGGAGGCTCATAGCTGCCTGAAACACAATGCAGATGAGCCATTACAAACATCGGTCTTTCACATCCATACATATTTACAGGGGTGCTGCATACCTCCTCCTTCCCGATTGGCTACTTTCTGGAGGTGATGGAGATGCTGAGAAAGTTCTGGAAGCTTCAGTCGCAGAAGATCTCTGAACACGGCCATGTCCACTGAGAGGGCACGCAGGTTATTGGCGAAGTAACTATCGGGAAGCACCTTATCGATCAAATAGATCATAACCTAAACCAGAAGGATAATAAAGGATGATTAGGTTTAGCAATTCTCTTTGCTTATACAAGATAATAGCGGATTTATATGATTTGTCTGTCCAAAATGTCATGCCCATTTAAACTGAGGCAGCACCTGTTCATTTGTTTAAGTGGATTTTCAATTAACAAATCAAATTAATAATAAATTAATACAATTAAATTATAATTAAATTAATAAAGAGAGAATTCATAAAATTAAATAAATAAACTGCCCAATTGCTGTAGAACAAGTTGCAAATTCTTTATTTCGGCAGAGTTTCGTTGAGTTTTTTATTTTTATTAATTCATTCATTTCTGAGTCAGGACCAGTTTTATTAATATTTTGAATTAGCTTTTATATAATATTGTATAATTTTACTTTTCATCTTAAATTTTAGTTTAACTATTAGTCATTTCATTATGTGTTTTTGTAATTTTTTTCCTTCTTTATATTGCTATTTAGGTAAGTAATTTATAGTAATTTATTTTTATTTCAGTTTTAGTTTTCATTTATTTCCACTAGATTCTCTCCGCCGATTATTCAGAATAACATCTGCCGATAATGATAGTTTGATTTTCTTAAAGGTGCAGAGTGTAGTATTTATTAGGATGTATTGACAGAAATGCAATATAATATACATGCTATGTTTTTAGTGGAGTATAAAGATCTTACATAATGAACCGTTATGTTTTTATTACCTTAGAATGAGCCATTTCTATCTACACACACCGCGGGTCCCTTATAGTGAAATCGCCATTTTGCACCGCCATGTTTCTACAGTAGCCCTAAACGGACAAACTTCTACAGAGCGCTAGATATTCTCTGCTGTCTCAGCCGACGACATCTTTGTCCTGTGTCAGCCACCGTAGCTTCTCTATGTGAACAGCGTTGGCCAATGGTAAGCCGGCGTTTTGGTGCTGCTTACACTGTCAACGGCGTAAGAGACCGGCACAGACGAGAAGAGATAGTTGAATAAAGTCGTTATTTTTGGTTTGTTTTTGCGCACAAAAAGTATTCTCTTCACTTCATTACATTAAGGTTGAACCACTGGAGGCACATGGACTATTTTAACGATGTCTTTACTACCTTTCTGGGCCTTGGAAGTGGTCGTTGTGTTGCTGTCTATGGAGGGGTCAGAGAGCTCTCGGATTTCATCAAAAATATCTTAATGTGTTGTGAAGATGAACGAAGGTCTTACAGGTTTGATACGACATGAAGGTGAGGAATTAATGACAGATTTTTTGGGTGAACTAACCCTTTAAACTTATTTCAGTTTATTGACAAGGCAACATTTCTAATTTTCATTGATTTAAGTTTTCAACTAATATTTATATATTTGATTTTATTTCAGCTTTGAAATGTTTTGAACAGTTTTAGTTAACAATCATGTTCAGGATTCAACAAATACACGATACCCCTGACTGAGATTAAAATAATAATTCACTGAATTTATGGAGAGCTAGGCAAACCTTTAATGCATCTCCTTCGTTTCCCTCCGTGACCTCCAGAATGAGGGCAGCCAGAACATTGAAGCCCTGACAGTAGCCGACAGTCTTGTTCCAGCGGGCGTATGCCAGAAGTACCCGCTTCAGCACCACCCGGTCCTGCTCCGCCTCCTGGCCACAGTAGGAACTGCAGCCTGTCCTGTGCAGGTCCTGAATGAGGAGAAGGGAAAACAAAGTGTGACTTACCTGTGTACACAAGCACACTGAACTTTGCACACAAACACATCCTGCTCCATTACCCATTTAACTGACGCACTGCAATGAGCAAATATCCTGTGCCATTTAACCTTTTATCTGACCGACTTCCTTCCATTAAATATCTCTAAAACCTCCATTTATTTGCTTGCCTCATAATGCTGTAGCCTTAAAATAACTGCAAATATCAACCTTCACTATTTGGATTCCCAAAGAGTCATCATCTGGATTGCTGCGATCGTTGAAGGCAAATCTCATGGTTTTCTCCCAGTCTATGGAGATGCTGTGGAGGTACTGGTCAGCCAGGGTCAGCCATACCTATATCAAAGCAACCAAACATTATACAGTGTGTAAAATGTCACGGATATGAAAACAGTGACATTTCCAGCTCACTTACCCTCTTCCTCCACTCTTTGGGAATACCCACAGGGAGTCTGGCCACTGCTTTCAGGGCGTCGTACCACTGCAAAGTAAAGCAACCCGTAACAATCAACACAAAACAAACCAATTTGTTGGTTTATTGCTGTTTGAGGGTTTTATGTCCATAGCAGGCATCTAATACATACTTGTTGAAAGCCGTTCTTGCCTAGAGAGGGCTCGATAGTGAACTTCAACCTGGTGTCCACCCCTACAATAAAGACAAAATGATGCACAATCAGAGGCAATGACGACCATATAAAGACGTCTCTTCTGTCGACGCAGGTGTGTCATTAACGGATGGATGAAGGGACGTTACATAATCACAACTCACGATTAATAATATAATTAAATTAATTATAAATAAATTAAAATTATAGCAGGACAAGTTGCAATTCTTGTTGATTTTTTTTTTTATTAATTAAAAAAATTGGTTACACTTTACAATAAGGTGCCATTAGTTGTTAGTTAATGCATTAACTAATTTAACTAACAATGAGCAATACAATCTTATTCATCTTTGTTAACATTAATTAATAAAAATACAACTGTTCATTGTTAGTGCATGTTCATTATCTAATGTTAACCGTTACAATCGTGTATTAGTAAATGTTGAGATTCTCATTAACTGAGATTAATAAATGCTTTAGAAACATGTGTTTCATTTGTTAGTTCATGTTAACTAATACTGATTTATGAAACCTTATGTAAAGTGCTACCAAAAACTTCAACTGAACTCAAAACAGATACAAGAAAAGAGGCATGTTTTGGTTCTTGATATTTAACATTTATATTTGTCATTATATATATATATATATATATATATATATATATATATATATATATATATATATATATATATATATATATATATATATATATATATGTGTGTGTGTGTGTGTGTGTGTGTGTGTGTGTGTGTGTGTGTGTGTGTGTGTGTGTGTCCTTTTATCATCCCCACTTGACCCATTAATAATAAATAAGGTTTGTTGTCACTCAATGGCTCATTATTTATCACAGGCAGGTAACCCAACTCTCTTCTTTGTCTAACAGGAATAACCACTGATAAAAATGCAACAGAAATGGCTGGAAACGAGTGTGTTATCGAGCACGACGCAGAAACCAAACGCGGGATATCGAACAGTTGATAAATGACGCTGTCCATTGCGGAGCGGTGCTGAATCTCACTTCCGCCTACAGTTTCTTCCGGATACACGACACCATCCAGTCTCACGACGAAATAAACTCGGTTTTTCCCATTGTTAAGACGTCGTGTTGGTCGTGTTGAGCGTTAAAGAGCTACAACAACAACAAGCCGAATTCTCTGAATTGATGTAGCCATTAGCCATGGCTAAATCCTGTCAAACATGTAAACAACTCTACCCCATCAACACGATGCAGCATTTCTCCTACACACTCTCGGTGCATAAGAATACCAATACCAATAAGAAGACCAACCTGAGTCCATCTCTGTCACAGTTTCGTGGTGTAAATCATAAACAGAAGTGGCAGCATTTCTGCATGTATTTCACTCGTCAGCCGAGGCTGTTCCGGATTAACCTACATGATTCCCATCATCTCTCATGTTCTCATGTTCTGCACAACATGTGTCTGGATGAGATGCACGTGCAGTGTTATGTACTGACTATCTTAGACATTAAAAATATATATATTTTTACTAAACAATTATCAATTAATAACTACATAGGCTAATATTTAAACGTGAGCCTAATGTTTATAAAATAACAACCGTGGTAAAAGTAAAATACCAAAATGCATGTACAGTATATTACAAATACATTAACATATTTACTGACATATCGCTCGAGATTTGCTAAAATAAAATATTATAAAGGCCGAATTGCGCTTTGCATACTTTTAAGCATAAAATGCGTTTTAATATCACTAGGGGTAGTATTATTTCTGTGTAATATCCATCAGTCTTTAAATTAAAGATATTTAAAGTGTAAATAAATAATTTATGTGTAGTATGCTATAATTAGCATAAAATATTTTTTCTAAAAATATTAAAGGAAATTGTTTAATAGCCTAGCCAAACTTTCAGGACACCTCAAAGCTAAAATCATAATATTTCTCAGTTTAAATGTATTAATATAGTTCGCAATTATATCAATATAGCTGATTAAATATTTATTAATAAACAAGCGAAGGCCCTTTAGGTCACCTAATTATCACAGAAATGCCATTCTGCATCCAGCACCAGTGCAGATAAATGGGCATCTCAGGAATAAACCGTAAGAGTTGTATCTATAATCACAGGGCAAATGAATTATAATAATGATGTTAAAGCATGCTGTATTCACCTGGCTCTAGGGTGCACAGCAGGCGCGGCGCTCTTCTAGAGATGCCGTTGCGTTTCTTCAGCACATTACTGATAATATTACCGACTCCTCCAGCTGCATTCTGCCGTTTCATACACACCCTCGATCTCTTAGTGGAAACAAACCTTTCCTGCTTCATCTGGAGAAAAACCTGTGAGGACGAGTTCCGTTTGACCGCGCATTTAAAACGATTCTCTCATCCCGAGAATCATCTCATCTAAAAAAAATATACCCTACTCGTTATGATATCAATGAAGCAGAGAAGATCATTTATCCTCATACATGAAGATGCATGTCTGTATCTGAAGTATAAGAATTATAAATAGCATTAAAAAAAGAAAAAAAATTTAAGGTGATCGAAACGAACGCGAAGGATGCTATGGGAGAGGCGCGGTGATGCGCGCGTCTACTCCCACATACGAGCGTCACATTCAGGGGTTGTGAGAGAGGCGGGACCGCTGGAGCTCTGGAGGAAGGGCCAGAGACAGCCGAGGAAAACAATGGCCAGCACATGAATGACTAGTGCCATCCATGCACTTCAGCATTAATCTTTAAAAACAAGGAATAAGGAAATAAACACTCTGTATCCAAAAATCACAAGAAAATCTAGTGGTAAACAGAGTCGTAGGACCCAATAATAAGCTAAAATCCCAAGATAAGAATAAGGATAAGATGGTTGAACCACCATTAATTCAGTCATACAGTATTTTGCATTCAGTGATCTGGATGATTTATTAAAGCGATAAGCCCCAAGAAGTCCTAGTTTACAATGAATTTAGAACAGTTATGAGGCTAAAGTAGCCTAGCTGTTATACATTCACTTTACACCAATGGGCTGTTGAATGCTTGAATCTGATTGGCTGATGAACATTCTAAGACTTGCAATTATTTTCAGGGAAACGCGGCAAAAGTAGTTCCAGGCTGTTCTTGACCACATTACAGTTCCATATCATTTCACCAGATTATTTTAGTTATTTCAAATGTCTTTACAGCCTATAAAAAGGAAATGCTCTACTTTAAAGCACTTGGAGGAAATAGTACTTTTTATTTTTATATAAAGTTAGTTCTTTATAATGTAATGTTTTAAAGGCAGAATATGTAAGATTTTTGGATTAAAATATCTAGAACAGTGTTATATATTTTGTTGACTTGTGTACTTGCATTATCCCAGATGTTTCCAAGAATGTCTAAATCCAGTGAGATAAGCCATTTTAACCAGGACACGGAGCGTCGTCATATATCATATATTAATGTTCGTCGCCGAACAATGACATCATACCCACGTTACCCTCGTTTTCCGGTTTTATTTTGTAGAAACCATGGAAACACTAAAGACAGTTTAATATATTATGTGTTTTATTAGACAGGTGAGCAACTGTTTGGACACATTCATCCACAGAAAACTAATTATTGTTATGTAGCTCAACACAGTTAGTCTTATTGTTTAAATCCCATTTTCTTGATTTACCGCGAGTACCATGTTTTACCATGTCTAATATCGATTTAGCTCACTGCAGTGTGAACAAGTGTCTCATAGCAGCCGTCGAGCGAACACACTGAGTACGAACCCCACATACACGAGCGGAAGAGCTGTGGCGTGAGCGCTCGTCTGTGGCATAATAAAAGCTCTGCGAAATCCAGACGTCATGAAGCTACGCCTTTGTTTTGAGTAAGCGACGTCTAGCGGCGAAAAATTACATATTGTGGCTTTAAAGCATCATGACAGAGTGAGAGAGATAAGGAAAAATAAGTAAATAAGGAGGCTTCTTATTTTAGGCAAAATGACAGTATGTCCAAATATTCCAAATTAAAGCATCTATCCATCCATACAATATACAGCAGGGCAAAGTCAAGTAAATTTGACCATTTTTAACATTGTATGATTGTCCAAAATTGTAAGGAACTCCTTAATGTGGCTAACAAGAGAGACAGGTGTTTAAACATTTCTGGCAGAAAGAATGATAGTCCTGATATTTTTCCATTGGACGATAAGCATTCAGGTATTTGACAAAACAACAGTGATACACAATTACTCATGTTTACAAAAATAAACGTCAACAAAAACCATAACCGTTCACATCTACCTTGCATCAAGAATAAACATAGACTGAATAATGGCAGCATGTAGTGCTATAGTTTTGATGTGATTTCATACTGTACCTGTTTGACAGTGCTTGTCATGCTGCATGTAGAATAAAATGGAGGAAAAAACATTAAGAGATGCAAAGCCACATTATCTGTTGGTCTAACACAGACTGCATCCACGACTGTAAGGGAATTACTGATTGACTAATTAGGGAGCAAAATTCTAATTGGAACTCACTACAACATTACGGTGCTAATTTGCATATCAGTGTCATAAACTCATCACATGAATGAGTCGCCCCTGAAACCGGTGGTGATGTTGAACAGAGAGTTTTGAATCTAATGCAAATAACTGAGTTGTAAAGGTGAGGAGGAGTCAATCCTGCGGTAGCGGGAAGATACTTGAGAATAATGACTTCTAAAATATCAACTGAGAGAACTAGACTAAGGTGAAGCAAAAATGCATTTGAAATATGTGAGCCAAAGCTTTTCAACAACCATTATCTATGTAAGCTATATTACACCTAACCGCATCCTCTTAAAACAGCTGAAGGATAACAGACGTCCAGCATCAGTGAAAGCTAAGACGTGCAGTCCCTCGAGAATACATTAGTCTTTAAATAGCTGAAAAGGCCTTGGGTAATTTAAAGGAGGCCTATTATGCTTTTTCACATGTTCAGCTCTCTTTAGCGTGTAATGTTGCTGTTTGAGCATGAGAAAGGTCTGCAAAGTCCCTCCGGCGGGAGTTCTTCTCTATATCAGAGTCACTGTTTCTGAACTCCTCAAACACCTCCACTGTAGTCTTGAGTTTTCTTGCGGGAACGCACACGTCACAAAAGTCCTCATTTAAATAATTCCCACCCAAGGTATATGCAGAATAAAGGGGCGGGGCCTGTTGAGTTAGTTAGTAGT
The DNA here is from genome assembly GCA_018749465.1 of Paracanthobrama guichenoti. Classification (NCBI taxonomy): domain Eukaryota; kingdom Metazoa; phylum Chordata; class Actinopteri; order Cypriniformes; family Gobionidae; genus Paracanthobrama; species Paracanthobrama guichenoti. The sequence goes on from CM031946.1 coordinate 884,591, forward strand.
GCATTGAAACTCATCCTCTTAACCACCATAGTACGATGCATCATTGGAGAAACTAACTTGATAGTCACAACTGCTTCTCAAAAACATAGTAACTTTGTCGCACGTCTGTCGTTCAGGCCACGTTGGTTCAACAATACAGCTAACGATGACGTTACACAGGTGGTGGAGTAACAACGTCTTAATCCTTTCTATATCGAACTAATGTCAGATTATTGCTGTAAGTTACAAACATGGCATTTGAAGACTTCTGTTTTGCTTTATTTCCAGATGTTTCATTCAATCGCACGCACATGCACGCACTTTAATTCTTTTGACAAACTAATGGAATTTGTATGCATCTGGAATGAAAGATATAGAATGTACTGTGTGCTGCTTGCTTATTTTGCTCAAGAGCAGGATCGATTTAAAGGGATAGTTCACCCAAAAATTAAAATTCTATAATTTACTCCCCCTCAAGTTGTTCTAAACCTGCATGAGTTTGTAGTTCTGTTAAACACAAAAGAAGATATTTTGAAGAATGTTGGTAACCAAACAAAGCTTCTAACCACGGGTGGAGGGACAGAGGTCCAACCACACAACTTTACGATGCTGTTTGCGAATGTTCATGGAACTATGGTTTCGGGAAACACTTGTTGAACTATGTTGGTAATGCCTATTCCCAAAAGCATTGTTTGACAAGTTCAGAGCGCCAGCCAAGAGCTGCAACAATGTCAGAATGTGAAAATAATGTGTTCTTTTGAAAAATCCAACATGAAAAAGGGCATAATAGGTCCCCTTTAATACAGCTCATAACGGTCAAGACAGCAAGAGGAGTGAAACGAGAGAATGATTTGTAATTACGTCTTTTCTGAGAGACGGCTTGCAGGCAGGCGGTGACTATATCACAGTTCTTCTGAAACTTCTGCCACAGTCGGTCCTTCCTCTTGACCTGACGCACCAGTTTGGCCGACTGCACAGCGATGCGATACTTCACCTCTTGAACGATCCACTTCAGCTCCTCTGGACCTGAGCACAAAATAAAGCATGTTTAAATGTGCAGTGAGATTGCAAAACACACCGCATATGTAGACAGATTAACATTGTGTATACAAGTGTACCAAAACCTTTGTATGCAAATCGTCACTATGGCCTACAAAGACCCTGAGCACCTGAGACAACAGTTAAATTACTTCAGCAAACACAGGGTTAAGATTTAACTGGCTTCCAGAGTGGCATTATAGCTCATGCAGTATCTGCAATGACACGCTATATTTAATCTAAAAACACCCTAATCATATTACTTAAGAGTAATGTCACTCTTTATTTGTGTGTACATGGAAATGCTCATTTAAATTATGAAAAATTATGAATCTTAACCCTTTTATTTATATATTCATATTGCATGATTTAAAAAAAAACAAAAAAATGGAAAAACAGAAATTATAACAGAAATTCATGACGCACAC
>CM031946.1:893535-1071035 GCA_018749465.1 Paracanthobrama guichenoti
ACCCTTCCTTTGGGGTGGAAAAACATGTTTATAGTCTTTATCATCATGTCATGCTGCCAGATCTGAATCAGCTGACATCATCCATGTGTGTTTCTCTGCTTCAGTACGGAAGTAAACAAGCTGGAGGAGTGGAGCATGTTCCTCCGGGCTGGGACCACTGGTTCGCCTTGGTAAGAAAAAGACAGAAGCCGATCATGCTTTTTACCGGAGCTTTAGGGTTGTCCTGCACACAGAGAGCCTTGAGGGTCACGAGACGTTAATGATTTAGTAGAGATGACAAGCTGGAACACATTGACAAGCCCGTCAACCTTTCCCATGAGCCCTGCAAAAGTCTAATTTTAGCTAGAAGGTTACGAAAACAGTTAGTAGCCTAAAATGTTGCATGCTTGTGAAGCTGGTACAACAACTCAAGTAAATGTAGGCACAGAAATGAATCCAGAAGAGAAATGGCATGTTCTCTGGAGCCATGCTGATTATTCTTTTAATAGCAGCTCCCATGATTCAAAGCTCACGGGGGCTTTGAGAGCAGATTGTAGGTCTCTGTGATAAACTGCTTGGAATATAAAAGCCAAACAAAGACATATAGCATGGATAAGAGCAGGGAGAGCAGTGATAACCCCCCTTAGGATAAACAGAACCGAACCAATATAAGGTACTGCGAGGTCATTAATGTTCTTAATGACAATCATTTAATGTAACAACACAGTTCGACGAATATCAGAAGGCCAAATCCTCACTGGATGACAGGAGGAGCTGGGGATGGAGGAGGGTAATGATCTCTTGAGCAATGCGATAAGCTGCTGATAATACTGAATGGACCCTGTATGTAGATATGCTGTGATAAGCGTTGCATTCCTATAGTTAGGAGTGAGTCAGCTGATGCAAGCTTGACTAACGTGACCTGCCAGAACTAATGCTATGCTTGATTATGTTTCTTAATTCAGGTTTTTAATTTAATTTGTTATAAATTCTATATATATATAATAAACATTTGTTACAGTATTTATTAATCTTTATGTTAGTTAATAAAAACAGTCGTTCATGTTACTTCACAGTGCATTAACTAATGCCAACAAATACTAAACTTTTGGTTTTAATAATTTATTAGTAAATATTGAAATTAACATTAATTTAGATGAATAAATGCTGTAGAAGTATTGTTCATTCTTAATTCATGTTAACTAATGAAACCTTATTGTAAAGTGTTTCCATAATATTTCATTTTATAATATTAAAAAAAGATATATAATATTTATTTCTTAATTTGATGTTTTTTTATCACTGTAATTTATTTATCCTGAGACCAGATTTATTTGGAGTGATATCTTTTTGAAATGATTTTAATGTTTTCCTGCAGGAGAGAAACTCCAAATACTACAACTACACGCTGTCTGTGAACGGCAGGGCGCAGCGGCATGGACAGAACTACAGTGAGGATTACCTTACGGATGTTCTGGTAAGAGCAGATCTCCCCTGCATTCACGAGATTACACAAAAACCTTATGCAACAGAAGTTAAGTGACTTGTACATGTCTGATTCCATCCAGGCCAATATTTCCATTGACTTCCTGGAAAACAAGTCTAACCGCAGGCCTTTCTTCATGATGGTATCCACTCCGGCCCCGCACTCACCCTGGACACCGGCTCCTCAGTACGAGAGCAGTTTTCCCAACCTCAAAGCACCAAGAGACCCTAACTTTAACATTCATGGGAAGGTACGGGCCTTTGTTTTAAGGGGCTTTTGCACCAGGAACTTATAGGAACTCAGTTGTAGGAACATGCCACCAAGACTGTCCCTCGAGAACAATAGTTTCCCCTAGGGCCATTTTCCTGGTTGCATTTGCACTGCCAGTAGGAAGTGATGTAAGTCGGCTGGCAGCGACGCCATTTAAGTGCGCCAGTCCATCTATCAATGTTTCCATGTTTGTGTACGTAGTATAGAAATTGCAGGTGTTTCGTATGCGTACACTTAAATCACTGGTAATTCCTGCTGTCCTGGGAAAAACCCTAATTTAGTCCCACAGAAGGCGTTACTATAACTAAAATCCTTCCCAGTTCCTGCAGTGCGAACACGCCAAAAAGCAGGTGCTTGCGCCAATAGTTCTCCGGTGCAAAAGCCCCTTTAGGTGTTCTGATTGGATGTTTTTGTCCATATCTAACAGCATTGAAACCTGATTTTTAGGACAAACACTGGCTCATCAGGCAAGCAAAGACACCCATGACAAACTCTTCAGTGGAGTTCTTGGATAACGCCTACAGAAAACGGTATTCAGAATTGTAGTTTTTGTCTTAAATCATTTTAATACTGCACATGGCGTGATGCGCTACTGCTGATCTGTTCCACTAGGTGGCGCACTTTACTATCAGTAGACGACCTGGTGGAGAAAGTGGTGAAAAAGTTGGAGGTCAGAGGCGAGCTTAGCAACACCTACATCATTTTCACCTCCGACAATGGTTACCACACAGGTACACGATGAGTTAAAAAGTTGAGAAATCGTTTTCTTTAACTCTACCTGTCTTTTATGCAGTCATGTGTCCGTTTCTTCCTCTCAGGCCAGTTTTCTCTTCCGATGGATAAGAGGCAGCTCTATGAATTTGATATCAGAGTTCCTCTGCTGGTGCGAGGGCCTAATATCAAACCCAACCAGACAAGCCCGGTAATATAAACAAGCTTTTATATTATATTTATTTCCTTTTTTAAAAAGAAATCTAATGTGCGTCATTAATAATTTATCTGTTTTAACAGTTACTTATAGCAAATGTGGATTTGGGTCCAACGATTTTGGACATAGCAGGATATAACGTCAATGAAACTAAGATGGATGGGATGTCATTTCTTCCTATCATGGTAAATCCTGTTAAAACTAAATAAATAAATGCATTTAAATATTGTTATTTTTTGGTGATTTTGGGCATTACGTTTTTTCTTTCTTGCTACACATACAATATCATTTTAAAACCTAAAAATGTTTGCATTTGTTTCAGACCGGTCAAGGGAACAGCAGCACATGGAGATCTGATGTACTGGTGGAATATGAAGGAGAAGGAAGCAACATCTCAGACCCAGCCTGCCCTCTGCTGGGCCCCGGGGTCTCGGTGAGGGTCTGCGTGCTACAAATAAATGGTCATTACAGTAAACGTAAAAATTGAGTGCTACAACAGCTGTTTTCTCTGCAGGAGTGTTTCCCTGACTGTGTTTGTGAAGACTCATACAACAACACATACGCCTGTGTTCGCACTGTATCGCAGGCCGCCAACTTACAGTACTGTGAATTTGATGATAACGAGGTAAAAAAAAAACTCTATTAGCTCTAACTCTTATATGTGTATATACATTGATCAGGCATAGCATTATGACCACCTTCCTAATATTGTGTTGGTCCCCCTTTTGCTGCCAAAACAGCCCTGATCCGTCGAGGCATGGCCTCCACTTAGACCCCTGAAGATGTGCTGTGGTATCTGGCACCAAGATGTTAGCAGCAGATCCTTTAAGTCCTGTAAGTTGCGAGGTGGGGCCTCCATGGATCGGACTTGTTTGTTCAGCGCATCCCACAGATGCTCGATTGGATTGAGATCTGGGGAATAACTCAACACCTCAAACTCGTGCTCCTCAAACCATTCCTGAACCATTTGTGCTTTGTGGCAGGAGCATTATCCTGCTGGAAGAGCCACAGCCACCAGGGAATACCGTTTCCATGAAAGGGTGTACATGGTCTGCAACAATGCTTAGGTAGGTGGTACGTGTCAAAGTAACATCCACATGGATGGCAGGACCCAAGGTTTCCCAGCAGAACATTGCCCAAAGCATCACACTGCCTCCGCCGGCTTGCCTTCTTCCCATAGTGCATCCTGGTGCCATGTGTTCCCCAGGTAAGCCACGCACATGCACCCGGCCATCCACGTGATGTAAAAGTGATTCATCAGACCAGGCCACCTTCTTCCATTGCTCAGTGGTCCAGTTCTGATGCTCACGTGTCACTGTTGGTGCTTTCTGCGGTGGACAGGGGTCAGCATGGGCACCCTGACTGGTCTGCGGCTATGCAGCCCCATACGCAACAAACTGTGATGCACTGTGTATTCTGACACTTTTCTATCAGAACCAGCATTAACTTCTTGAGCAGTTTGAGCTCCAGTAGCTCGTCTGTTTGATCGGACCACACGGGCCAGCCTTTGCTCCCCACGTGCATCAATGAGCCTTGGCCGCCCATGACCCTGTGGCCGGTTCACCACTGTTCCTTCCTTGGAGCACTTTTGATAGATCCTGACCACTGCAGACCGGGAACACCCCACAAGAGCTGCAGTTTTGGAGATGCTCTGACCCAGTCGTCTAAGCCATCACAATTTGGCCCTTGTCAAACTTGCTCAAATCCTCACGCTTGCCCATTTTTCCTGCTTCTAACACATCAACTTTGAGGACAAAATGTTCACTTGCTGCCTAATATATCCCACCCACTTACAGGTGCCGTCATGAAACGATAATCAGCGTTATTCACTTCACTTGTCATAATGTTATGCTTGATTGGTGTATATACACTGTAATAGTAATAACTCACTATCTTTGCTTGCAGGTGTTTGTGGAGGTCTATAACCTGACAGCAGACCCCTTTCAGTTGAGTAACATCGCCAAGAGCATCGATCAGGAAGTCCTGGAGAAGATGAACCACCGTCTAATGATGTTGCAGTCCTGCTCCGGACAGTCCTGCAGAACGCCAGGCGTCTACGACTCACAGTCTGTGCTTCCTGACCTTTTTAACATTCAGCATTCACTGGAAATAGTTGTCAAATAAAATATTTCAAACTGTGGAAATGTTTTCATACTTAGATTTCGCCTGTCACTGTCCCACCAGGTTTAGGTTTGACCCTCGGTTAATGTTCAGCAGCCTCGTCCCTCGCAGGAACAAACTACGACAGACGCTGAAGTAGAGCGTGGAGAGGATTAAAGGAAGAAGACCAATGGAGGGAAAGAGTAAAGGGCGCTGAAAAACAGGCCCTTGTTGTTGCCTTTATATCCTGACGTTCACCCAAAGACGCCCAGTCTCTCCTCTTCAGATGAGGTCATCAGGGTTCGCCAGGGTACCAAACACACTAGACACTTTCAGACAGGACGGCCCTCTGTCATCATTCACATCAGATCCGACAAACTGCCAGCTGACACACATCTGTGAGAGCATTCACATCATGTTCCAGTTTGTTCTGAATTAATCTTGCTGCTTTGACTTTAACAGTAACACTGAATATTTCAAATATTGTCTTATTTTAATTGTATGCATGTTTTGTTTTCCTTTTTCTTTAAACTCACGCACAGTTTCAAACTTGGATTATTTGTTTGTTTGCCAGACGTGTCTGAAACATTTCACTTCTTGTCCTTGTCTGGTCAACCGCAAGGACAGAAAGTTGATTTATTATTCTGATTTAAAAATGGTAACAAGTTAATTGAGATCAGTCTTTTATGATAAACACCTTCAGGCCCAAAATACTATTTATAGGTGAACTTTTTTTTTTTTTTTCATGCACAATTTTACTAATAAATCATATTTTTCAGTTCCTGTCACTTGCATATGGCAACACACACTGTTGGGACAGATGTTAATCTTGAGTAATACCACAACAAAATGATTCACCAACTAAGTGCAACGATTGCATTTCATTATTGTCTTTAACTGTTCTTTTTCTTGTTTCTTGTGTTTTTGACGTCAGTTGTGAATGAGCCAAAGGTGTGGATCACAGCAGGTCATTGACATCGTTTAGCCTCAGTTTAGTACAAGAAAGCAGTTTTTTGTTTTATGAGGGGAAATCCTGTGGTTGGGTTGCTGTTGCTTTGCTCTCGAAGATGTTCGCAGCAACCCAAACTTGAAACATTAAGGGACTTTTACTTTCAGACTACTATGAAACCTTCAACAATCTTCTGCTGGAATCGGCAATATCTCAAATCACCCAAAATGATCTGAGAAGCTTTGGACAGGCATAAGAAGTGCGTTTGAAAAGTTCTTTTTTTCCCGCAATACTTCAATATATCCGTTCAGTGAAGCACTTTCCAGTCTGTGATCAACATGTCTGACATGTTCTGCACATAATTCTTTCATTATATTTGTTAGTAGCATTGCTATGGTTGGTGTGGACTTTTGTCTTGTGTTTGATTGATAAAAGCATTCTGAAATTATTTTTGCTGCTGTTGTTTTTTTCTGCTTAAAGCGTTTAAAAATGTATTTTAAAATATTTGAAAAGAATAAACAGGACAATTGATGTGACTCACAATTACATGATTATTAAATAAATATTAGGGCGATACATACATGATGCATTTTTAAATGTTATATTTGGGTGGTTGCTTGAAAGCTCACTGCATTGAACTTTCATGTTATTTCTATGTTTTGCGTAAAAGAAAACCATGTTAATTTTTAAATGGGAACAGCTATGCTTACATTTCTATGGCCAGTGCATTTTGCAATGCAAAAAAACAAACAAAACTTTACTAATACAGTTAAAAGGTAAAGGTCTATAACTATAATGGCTTAACTATACTTAAAGAGGCCATATTATGTCATTTTACAAAGTGTTGATTTTGTTTTTGTGGTCTGCAAGAATATGTTTTCATGCTTGAATGTGCAAAAAAAAAACCATTCAATTTCCACATATTCCCAGTCTGTCTGTAACACTGGCTGCGTCTGAAATCGCATACTCTCTTGAGTAGGTACTTATTTAGGGAAAAGTATGTTCTACATAGTATGAATGTAATCTGGACGTACTACATTTGCCATGTTGTCATGACCATGTGACCATTCATAAATCCTCTCCTGTGGCCTCATGGGACAGTAAAGTGTCCATCGCATGCACACTTCAGAATCTCGCTGGAAGTAGTAGGTCATCTGGGTACTTTATGCCTACTCTTTTATAAATAATTGTGAATTCGGATATACTTCTTTTGTCACATACTGTTTTTTTCCTACTGTATAGTGTGAAGAATGCGATTTCGGATGCATCCACTACTAACTAACTCAACAGGCCTCACCCCTTTATTTTGTGTATACCTTGGCCGGGAATTATTTAAATGAGGATACTGTGACGTGTTTGTTCCCGGATGAAAACTCAAGACTACAATGGAGGTTTTTCAGGGAGTTCAGAAACAGTGACACTGATATAGAGAAGAACTCCCTTTGTGTTTTGTAACTTTGCAGACCTTTTTCATGGTTTTCAAAACATAACAGGTCCTCACAGAATTCAGTTACGACAACATGTAGTTTTCTCACAAGACTTTAGTGCATTGTTAAAATGTACAAAAGGTTATCGAAAGTCCTATGTGTAAGTCCACCTGTAAGAGAGCCTGACGGTCAGCTCCACTCCTCCAACACGGCAAGAAACGGCAAGTCAGTGCTGCCCAGATAGTAGTGTGCCCCCTGCTGGAAGACATCGCTGACGGCCCACGTGAGGCTGCCCGTGGGATCATGCAGGCTGTCAATCACCTCTCCATCAGGCCCCAGCTCCAAAATCAGCCCGTACTTGGGTAACAGAGCGTTGTACCAGCTGAGAGGAAGGAGCTGCAAGAGTGTTCACCATTGAGATTTCACTTTTGTCACTTCTGAGCTGACCTAAATTCCACATATTTAACATTTACCCACCTTCACTAAGAAGCGTTTAAGAGCAGGATACGGACCAATCATATCCAAGAACGGTGGGAAAAATCGACCGTGGAATCTGACACTGGTTACACCTACCAAAAATGTGCCACGGTCACTGAGGCGGATGTTATCGGGATAACCAATCATGTTGTTCAGGACTATCTCTTTAGTGCCTGCTTTAGGTCCTTTCAACCAGAACCTGAGAAACAGATAGGAAGATTTCCTCAGGATACTTTAACATGCGGATATATAAAAAAATGTAAATGCTCTTACTTAATAATGTGTCCGATACTAGTCTCAGCCAGAAGTAGGAAGTCCTCATCAGGTGAGAAGGCAAAGCCATTAGGCATGTGGAGAGAATCCAACAGTGTCCGAATGTGACCGGTCACGGGGTCATACGAGAGAAGGCGACCCAGACAGTTCGTCTCCAAAACCTGCAGAGAGAATGAGTCTTTAGTTCACGTAAGAATACTGTGCTGTCAATTTTCATGCCCTGTTCTTCTGTCACTCACTCACCTCATAACGGACATGACGTCTTCCCCATTTACTGCTGGAGTCCGTGAAAAACACGCTTCCGTTTTTAGAAATCTCCAGGCCATTTAGAAAGCCAAAGGGAATCCCATCAGCTCCTTAGAAGAAGAATGTGAGGGGGGGTTTAAAATATGATGCTCTTATAAATTGCAGGAAGGTAACATTGGAATCAAAGTAAATATTTTTTTATTAAGTCCTCAACTTTGCATAAAGCAGCAAATGTAAAGTACAGAGATAAAGAGTACAGTAGTGCAAGTACAGTAGTGGCCAAAAGTGATCTTCACCCTTTAGATATTGTAAGCATATTGTGTAGTTGTGCTTGGAGTCTGTTGTTTTGTTTGTGATAAAGCAATGAAACATGCCAAATTGTGCCATCATAATATTTGGCCAGGCTGTCATACAAATTATAAACACATGCAAAAACAAGAGAGAACCAATGAAATATTAATAACTGATTATGTTACAGTCAATGTATGCTTCTTCCTGTAAGCTTTTTTTTTGCATAGTAAAATAGTACATTTAAAAAATACTTAAATATTTAACTTAAATATTAAAAAAATACTTTCCTCATATTTTGACGGTTTAATCGAACTTGTAGGGTCATAAAAAACAAATATCCCCTCCACTATTTATATAGGCCACAACTATATAAATTAGTATTATATATATATATACACACACACACACACACACACCGATCAGGCATAACATTATGACTAATATTATGTTGGTCCCCCTTTTGCTGCCAAAACAGCCCTGACCCGTTGAGGCATGGACTCCACTAGACCCTTGAAGGTGTGGTATCTGGCATTAAAATGTTAGCAGCAGATCCTTTAAGCCCTGTAAGTTGCGAGGTGGGGCCTCCATGGATCAGACTTGTTTGTTCTGCACATCCCACAGATGCTCGATTGGATTGAGATCTGGGGAATTTGGAGGCCGAGTCAACACCTCAAACTCGTTGTTGTGCTCCTCAAACCATTCCTGAACCATTTTTGCTTTGTGGCAGGGAGCATTATCCTGCTGGAAGAGCAGCATTAACTTCTTGAGCAATCTGAGCTCCAGTAGCTCGTCTGTTTGATCGGACCACACGGCTCAGCCTTCGCTCCCCACGTGCATCAATGAGCCTTGGCCGCCCATGACCCTGTGGCCAGTTCACCACTGTTCCTTCCTTGGAGCACTTTTGATAGATCCTGACCACTGCAGACCGGGAACACCCCACAGGAGCTGCAGTTTTGGAGATGCTCACTTGCTGCCTAATATATCGCACCCACTTCATCTCCCGTGATGAAGAGATAATCAGTGTTATTCACTTCACCTGTCATAATGTTATGCCTGAACGGTGTATATGTTTGCGGGCCTTTAGGAGTTTACAAGTCAACAGTGCAAAAAAGCAAAGAAAATATACAGAAATTGAGATAAAAATGGCCAGTTGATTACGACACTGGCCAAAGCAACCAAAATATATTAAAGCTCCTTTTTTTGAGACCTCTGAAAGCACACATTTCTTAACTCAAGTGTTTACAGACCCTCTTTGCTGGAATGTAGCAATGTCTTCTCTCCAGTCCAAGGGTCAACCTTGAAAAGACCCTGGTAAGAGTCGGCCACGATAAGCTGCCCGTCACGGTTCAATCGTAGACCATGTGGACACCCACATATAGGCTCATAGTCCGTACTTGTGCCTATACGAAGAACAAAATGACATTATGCAAATATAGCATGATAACTTACCATCTGTACCAGGAAAACAATGGTATCTACTAACTGACAGGCACATTTTGTATTCTGCTTAGTGACACTAGAGAATACCTTAGAATTAAAAAAAAACATAATCTCTAGCTGGTTAAATATAGTATAGGGAGGCATCAAATGTTCATAAGCCACACCATAAGGAATGAGAGCTCTAATGAAGACATCAGCATTCAAGACTCTTTTGAACAGCTGAGCCTTTGATGCAACAACACTCAGGTCTTTGTGAATCACTTCAGCATGTCTAATGTGCGATGGCAGCACGACACAGGGACTGTCGGGTTTTTCCACACGTGTCAAGCCAGTGAACGCCTCCATAACAGCCGATACATATTCATCCAGACACAGAGGGCACGTGAAGTGAATATGAATTGCTCATAATCAGACTACAGCTCGCTTTTTATCGATTACATATTCCCACAATGGCATTAAATTATTCATAATTCTTTGATTCTCCCAACTACCTTTTTATCTCTTTAAATTTTTCTTTCTAAAAAAAGCATGAAAAGGTGTTTTCTCAAAACTCAGCATATCTAATCAACTCCTGATGAACACATTCATTATTATTTCAATGATCAGTCAAGTCATTTAACCATGCATTACTGTCTTTGGAAAGCTTTTGTTTTTAAACACATTAAAATGTACAAATATATATATATATATATATATATATATATATATATATATATATATATATATATATATATATATATATATATATAGTAGTTATTTTAATAGTTTTTTCGTTTTGTTTTTAATAGCTTTTCATTAAACTCATGATCCCCAGTCTGATGTAATATTTAATGCACTTCATGTTGTTGATAAAGAATGGAATGTGACCGCAGACCACAAAAGCAGTCATAAGTCGCACGGATATATTTGTGGCAATAGATTGTATGGGTCAAAATTATCGCTTTTTCTTTTATGCCAAAAATCATTAGGATATTAAGTAAAGATCATGTTCAATGAAGATATTTTGTACATTTCCTACCGTAAATATATAAAAAATGTATTATTAGTAGTAATATGCATTGCTAAGAACTTCTTTTTTTGACAACTTTAAAGGCGATTTTCTCAGTATTTAGATTTTTTTGCACCCTCAGATTCCAGATTTTCAAATAGCTGTATCTTGGCCAAATATTGTCCTATCCTAACAAACCACACATCAATGGAAAGCGTATTTATTCAGGAGAGGAGCAAATCAATTTTAAAATAATTGACCCGTATGACTAGTTGTGGTCCAGGGTCACATATTTTCTTTTTCTTTGTATTTTTATATCAATATGGTACAAGATTATCCTGTTCAAATCAATGTGATAAACGAGTTAAAAAAGTAATCTAAAAGTAGTCTGATTACATTGCCTTAAATGTGTAATGTAATGGATTACATTACTAACTACAATTTTTGTCATGTACTTTGGAATCAGTAACAGACAACAATTTGTAGGTAATCTACCCAGCCCAAGGATTCAGGCAGAATTGCACGAGCATTTTCTCGTCTTCTGCTGGTGCAATGGTTGTTTTACCACATTCAGGGATGTTCCGGCCCATCTGAGTGATGAAAGTGAGGGATTCCTTGTTGATTCTCCACAGCTTCCCATCAACAGTACCTGTGTAGACGTTTCCTTGAGAGATACAATGAAGAGATCAAACTAGACTGTATTTCTCAATAACAGACGAAAGCAGAAGAACAAGCTCACCGTTCTGGTCTGCCGTAAAAGACTCCGGGCCTTTGAGTTGACCAGAAAACAGCCGCCGACCTCTCTGCAGCCGTGTGTTCACTGCCAGAGGGCCCTCCAGAGCAGGCGGGGGTCCCTCAAACCTGGAAAACATTCATCAGCGGGAAAACATACATCACTACAAGACTGGAATCTCTTTGGAGATCAATTTATGCTGAATTCACTGCAAAGTAGAGAATTACAAAGAAAAGGCAAGTGAGACTCACATGTACGGCTCAGGGTCAATAGGGGAGGGAATGAGATACAAACCAACTGCAACTGCCAACAATACAACCCTTACAGAACTCTGCCCTTGCCTGCATAAATAAATAAATAAATAAATAAATAAATAAATATGGCAAAGACATCTCACATGTCATTATGCAAATTAAAGAGCACATTCTGAGCTTTCCTGTAAAAACAAATGTTTGGGATTGTGGTCTATATTAATTACATTATTACCTTATAATGTAACATATATATATAGTAACATATATATATATATATATATATATATATATATATATATATATATATATATATATATATATATATATATATATATATATAAAATTTTAAAATGTTTTAAAAATGTAATATAAAATTATATAAGAAAATTAAATTTACAATAGTGTTGTCAAACAATTAATCGCATCAAAAATAAAAGTTTGTGTTTGCATAATATATGTGTGTGTACTATGTATAATTATATATATATATACACACACACAGATATTTATTAAATATATACATGCATGTATGTATTTAAATATACGTAATAATTATACACAGTACACACGCATATATTACGCAAAAAACAAATTTTTATTTTGGATGCTATTAATCATGGTTAATCGTGACAGCACTAAAATAACATAAAATAGTATTAATCAATCAAATATGATTATATATTTATATATAGGCAAGTGATATATATATATATATATATATATATATATATATATATATATAAAAAAAGCCAAGTGATATATATATATATATATATATAAAAGCCAAGTGATATATATATATATATATATATATATATATATATATATATATATATATATAAGTAATATATATATATATATATATATATATATATATATTTTGTGTAATATTTTTAAGTAAATATTACATAATGATATAATAATATAATATGTTCAATTAAATATTATAATGATAATATATATATATATATATATATATATATATATATATATATATATATATATATATATATATATATATATATAAAAAAGAATGCTGGCATTCAGGAGGTTATAATGGTAACCCATCAAAATATATCATGACATTATGTTTTGTGAGTAAATATAGCCTATATTAAGATTTTGAGGCAGCACAGAATCGCGTGCTATCTTTCATTAATGAGTATATATCATAATCAGAGGTTGTAAAATAACGTTTCATTAACACAAATGATGCGAAAGCACCAAAGAAAGGCGATTTTCTCACTGAACACAATCACTACAGCTCACCGGCTCGTGAGAGCTGTGAATGTGAAGAATGTGAAGCACTGAAGTGCGTCTAGAAGTGAAGAACAATGAAAAAGACGACGTTTAGCTATCCAGGGTGAGCGTTTGTAAACTCCTTCATTGTTAATGTGATATTCTGGCTTTATAAATGGTGTGAACTTACATGTTTAAGTCTTGGTGCCTTTTTGATAGTTGTATAAAGTTCAGCGTGTGTTCCAGGACGCCATGAACGAAGAGTGCGGCGAGGCGTCCAGGACCTGAGGAAGGGTTCATGCAGAGGACACATCATTCACGTGTGTGGCTGCCTTGAGCAAGTCTTGTCCTCAAACAAATCTTTACAGTTTAGCGTGATGTTGGTGTAACCCTGTGTGCAGTGGCCCTCTTACAAGTATAAGCTACTTAATGCATTTGAATAAAAACGTGTTTGAGTTGCAGATTATAAAAAATAAAAAAAATAAATTAAAAAAAGCTCTTTTTGAGCTTATGCCAAAGTGAGTCTTTTCCACTATGATCCAAGAGCACATTTCTTCTCACACACAAACAGATGAGGCTGCAGTGAATTGAGAAACATTTCATCTTTATTTAAAGAAACCATGTCTTTAACAAGAAAGGCCACGATTGGTAACAATACAAACCCTCAAAGAACCTCCATCATTGTCTAAAATGCATGACATCTGGATTCATATTATGCATATTTAGTGAAGCTCTTCTAAACCATGCCAAGACAATACTCATGCCAACAGAGTCCTGACTTTATCTTCGATATATGTGAAACTTACGTCATTCATTAAGCACGTAACTTACAACTGTGGAACAAAATGAGAATTTTTGGCAAATACAGAGTATGGGATTTGTGAGCAAACTGTCTAACTATGCTGTTAAACAGAAAGATCAACAGCACTGGCATGTGATGTCCTAAAATAGCCATAAAATATGCATGAATTAATATAACACATGCACGTATACTTATAAGTATTGAAGCAGTTCACTCGTATCCACACTTTACTACATGTGAATACAGTTTAACATTCATTCACAGTCTTACTCTACAAACAAAAGCTTGTTTATGAAAGAAAGAAAAAAAAAAAAATCAAGTACTGAAACAGCTTTAATTATTTAAAAAAACAAAACAAACAAACAAAAAAAAAAATACATACAACATGACTGAGCTTCCACTAGATGCAATTGCGTTTAAAGACAGTGGAAGACAATAGGCATCTGATGAAGACTAATAAAACAAAACTCCCTGAATTAAAACAAAGTGCCCAAAAAGCATTTATAAAATTACTGGTCTTATTCCCCTGACGAATCCTCTTCGATTGCATATATTGAGACTGTTGTGATGTTACTTTCATACAATAACTACACAAATTACTCTAATTTATAGTTAACCCAGTGTTTACAATTAAAGTTAGATACTGTAATTTAACCTCAGTTTATTGAGGTGTACAAACTGATTGCACCAGGCAATTTGTTTCAAACTTAAATTAAACTATGCATTTTAACTATATCTTTGGTTAGAGGTCATAAAACCAATAATAACAAAGAAAAAGCACACAATCCGCGTCTAAGACAATTGAATTAGCTGACACAGGTGAGACTGCAGAGATGTAGTTACAGCAGTTGAACACAAGGTGTCGCTACCTCGCTATGCATGTGTCACAATAGACTTAATGTTGCAGTACCCATCAGAAAACCGTCATGCAGCACTAGCATACAGAAATTCAAATATAAATGTGTATACATATTAAACCACCTACTGATACACAAGTATCATTTAAAATCATCGCCATTAGTGTTGAAGATGTGTGCTGCTGTGACAAAGGGAGCACTGACCATTAAACGTGTCTGCGTTTATTTTACTGTACCTCACAACAGTAACGTTTTCAGCTACATCTCAATGCCATGAAGAAATGCATGTAAAATAAACTTTTGGCAGAACTTTGCATCCTATGGCTACAGCAAATTAGGTCAGTGTGATTATACATATGAAATCACAGAAAGAAAGGAAGATCACACTACCATTTTCAGGCTGTAGCATCAAAACAAACAACTTCATTACTTATAGATTCAGTCATTTGTCCCAAAGACGTCCTCTTTAACGCATTTTCCAGGGTTGATGAGATTACTGAACAACGAATGCCCTGTTGACTGATTATCTGCTCAAAGCAGAGGTCATCATGACCCATCATTCACTGAGAAAGAGCGTCTGACCCTGACCAACATCAGTCAGATCTCCAGCTCTGCGTGACACTTCCTGCATACTTTCCAACATCCTCTATGCTCCTTTGTCCAACTTCCTGAAATCCGTTTGGTTCCAATTCTAGCACATCACCTAAGAACGCTTATGCATACTTTTTCTGATTTAATTCGTTTTTTAATTTGCATTTAAGCCATCCGTTCAGCAACTAATGATTATGACATGCTACATTGCTTTAGCCCTCATTTCCTGCCCCTACATCACCACATTCAATCTCGTCCATCACAAACATACACTTCCTGTCCGTTTGGCCTCACATGGTTTTCAGGTCACATCCGTTTGTCCTCAACAGCACATCAATTGCCAACACTATCTTTGGTAGGGCACATTATGACTGAATTGGTATTTAATATAAAACAAAAATAATCCCCAATCCCATCAGTTTCTGGTCGATAAGAATATTTGAAATAAAATAAGACTCTTTCAGTAAAATAAACAAAAGAATAAAACTTCACCCATAAATTAAAACAACAAACAGAAATATTTACAAACCACAGCATCCAACAATTAAATAAAAACAATTTCACGTTTGCATCATTCACAACTTCACGAGGTAAAATAACAGAAAACATGAGAAATAACTGCGACGGCTAAAACCGTGAGAGATCACAAGAGGGCGGAAGGGTAAATATGGCACCTGAGGTGCATTTTGGGAGGTCAGTGCTCTCCTCTGAGTTCTGAGACAGGGTGTCCACTTGGCACAGAAACGCCTAATAGTGTTCATCACAGACAGTGACCACTAGAGGCAGCAGTGCTGCAGTTTGTTAGCTTTAGCCCGGGCCGCCCGCTGCTCTCATGGCCTCGTCCAGTTTCTCTCTGTAGGCGTTGTAGCGTCTGGTTATCGAACAGATCTGGTCCTGCTCCTCTTTTTCCAGGATACGGAGGAAGTTATGCAGTTCGGGGATGGAAAAGGCGTCCCACTGATGAATGAGAGGAAAATGCATGTTAATGCCCTCATTTTATTCATTTATTTATAATTTTTTTAATGCCATGTCAGCATCAAGGCAATCTTCATGCGAGAACAAAGTCAAACAATTATGTAAAAACTATACACACTACTGTTGATAAATATCGATAAGTCTTTTATGCTCACCGAGGCTGCAATTATTTGATTAAAAATAAATTAAAAACAGTAAAATGTTTTTACAATTTAAAACTGACTGTTTTCTGTTAAAAATTTTTTTAAATGCAATTTATTCTGACATGTCAGCATTGAACAGCACTTATTTGAAATGGAATTCATTATAAATGTCTTTACTGTCACCTTTGATTAATTATAATGCTTCGTTGCTGAATAAAGTATTGATTTCTCTTTAAAAAAAAATACGAGTCAAAAATTCTAGGCTACACTATTTTAAGGTGACGTAGTTACTCAAATAAGTACTCAAATAACTGTACTTACTCAAATTAGTACTGAATAATTTATGGTTAGGGTTTGGTTTAGGGTTAGTTAATTTACTGTTATTACTATAGTAAGTACATGTAGTAATGTTTAACTATGTCACCTTAAAATAAAGAATTACTAAATTCTAAAATAATTTCAGATGATACTTTTTCCTAATACATATCTGAATAAAAATGTTAGTGCACTCCAGTTCAAATATATTTTTAAAAGTCATTAACAAGGAAGGCCCCGATCACACAGAGCGCGTTTTGCAGGCTTTTTTGAACAGATTTCGGTTGGCAGAGCGTTTTGCACGCTGCTTATGCGCCCCAGGCACCTCGCGTTTTAGAAGGAGTGCTCTGAGCGCACGAAGTAAAAAAAAAAAAAAAAAAAAAAAAAAAAATCAACTCTGAGCGGAAAAGCGCCCGACGTCATCGCGTTTTTTTTTTCTATTGTCCAATCAAATGAATGAAGAGGCGGGCCTTCCGTTGTGGTGACCGTTACCTTGATTAGAATGACAGGACAGCTGATTCAGGGGTTTCCAAAAAAGGCAGTGCAGTGCGCCTCGCCTCGCCTTTTGGAACCTGAAAAACTCGTTCTGTGTGATTGGGGCCGAAGGCATGATGGGGGTTCTTTACCGTTTTAATAAATAACCAAAGTGAATCTTTGAATGCCGCAAATGGCTTTTATTTATTTAAGAATCACTGTAACATAGAAACTAGGGATACACTGATACAATTTTTTCACAATGATCCATATCCGATACCTACATTCTGAATATCGTATATCAGTTTTTTTTTTTTTTTTGGATCATCATAGAATATCTATACTACTGTGTGTGTGGAACTGATGATCAATCTTTTATGTGTTAAACGCAATGCCAAGGACATCACTAAACCTACTTTAGGGAGGCCTAAAATATTCACTCACCACCCCCTCTTAATCTTTCTTACTGTGTGTAAAATATAGAGAAACCTCACCATGACTTCGCCGGTTTGCTGCTCCTTCAGGACAAAGCTGAGCGTGTCAGTGCTGGGTCCTGCCACCAGCCGCAGGAACAGAGGGTGTTCTTTCTCTGACAGCTTACAGGTGTACACTGCAAACATACAGACACAAAACCAGACTATTACCATCACAGACATTTCATTCACAGAACCTAAACAATGAACAGTTCAACATCAGGCAAGAATTAGGGATGCATCTTTTTTTTTCTTTCGGCACTGTAACCTCAATGCATTTGGGTCCATTTTTGACCCGGAAGAAATAAATAACAATTTGTAATAAATGTATAGTTTTTAGTATAGGAACAAAACTTTGGAAATGTGTCACATGACTCTTTTTTTTATTTCTTTAGGAGATAAAACAAGAAACTGGATGAAATATTCTTAATGATATCAATGTACAATCTGACTTGTGATGCAGCCTGGAATTAAACCAGACCATGTTGGTTCGTCTGGCCAGAGGAGAACTGGTCCCTTGACCAGTGTTGCCCAGTCCATGGTTTTCCTGCGGAATCGAGCTACTTTTAAGTTGTTTACACGGGTTAAAAAAATCTGTGGGTTGATTTTCACCCCTATAAGTATGATTTTGATGCTCCAACACCCCACAGATGTACAAATGCAGTGGAGAATTCGGCCGCCTGACTGAGAAAATCGCATATTGGGCTATTTTTGTTGCACAGACCTGGCAACCCTGCCCTCGTCTGAGCCTGGTTTCTCACCTTTTGGCTTGCTTAGTCGGGGACACTTAATATTCTGCAATATTATTGACTTGAATGCACTGACTCTATTGAATGAGAACTCAACTGAGCTAGACGGACGATGGCACCAATTCATCTATAAAGCAGTTCTGAAGAAAACAGTGAACGCTACATCATTGATGAACTTTACACAGTTATTGAACCAAAATTAATCAGCACTAAACTGATTTCACCTGAATAATGACTGCTTACTATTTTCTTTTTAGATCTGCTTTATAGCAGAACTAAAGTCTGTTTGCATCACTGATCAATATATTACTGTTATCACTGTAAAGCAGCTTTGAAACTATCTGTATTGTATCAAATAAATAGTAACCTCTCTGAAAAGTTGTATTTATACATTTGTCATTTAAAGGACTTGCAATTGTATTATAATAATGGCCTGCCACACTAAAAAGAGGAAGACACTCCAAACTACACCGCTGCTCAATGTTGATCTCATGCCAAATTTCGCAACAAAAACAAACTTTAAGCACGAAATAAGGAAGAGCACCACCTCATATCAGGAACAAAAGTTAATTCTCTTGAACGTCTGAGTTTACTTCAGCATTATGGGAGATTTTCCTCCACTCAGAGTGTGAAAGAGGGCGCAGACCTGCATTTCTTCATTCTTGAGGAATCCTCTCATCTCACTTCCTGTTTAACAGGGGCTTTCTTCTGCCTCCGGTGGGGGTTAATCAGAACATGCAGGGCTGTTATTATGTCTACACTAATGCGGTTGATTCATGCTCTTTTATAGGCCGTACCACTGTGATATCACACATGAGGGTCTGTCTGTTTCTGTAATGAGCTCTGAGATGGGAGTTTATCAGCATCTAAACTTTAGCATTTCTTAAAGTCATCTAGTCTAGACGGGCTGTTAAAGAGCTTAACGGCACAGTAACACGCATTAAAAACAGCTGTCAAACACAACGTCTCACATATGCATGTGCTGGAGATCTCTCACGGTGACGAGACCTCATGAAAATGCTCCATCTCAGACGGTGGAGAGAAAAAAACGTCACCGTTCCAGACAGCCTCCTCAGCAAAATTCCCCCATTGGCAGCAGCAGTTATTGGCTCCTACACACACACACACACACTCTCCAACAAAATAACTGAAGATGAGTGTAATATCTCCCCAAAGTATTATGACGCTCAGTTCATCAATTGAATGCGACTGAATCAACTGTACCACGGTGAACCAAAAATGCTTGCAGTCTTATTTTTGTATTTGGATTACAAAATGTAGTATATTAAAACAAGTAGTTGACTAGAGAATATTAGGTTTAAAATACGTGGAATCTTAAAAAGAAATATGTATATTAGAAATAATTATAAAAAGACATGAAATAAGAGGGGAAAATAAATTAATAAAAATGATGTATGGATCTACTAAAGGTGGAGTTTTTAATATATGAATTATATAGATACAGTATATTACTTGACAGTTGGATTTAATGAATAATAGAGAATAATTTTGTATTTTTGACTTGATAAATGATAAGCGATTTTTAAGTAATTTTGCTTTAAATATGCAGTCTGAATGAAGAGAGTTAAGATACTGCGCAAGATAACATCTTTTCTCAATAAAGATTCACAGCGGTGTAATCTGATTCATAAATGAATGACTCTTATGAGCTGATTGTTGTAATGATTCGTTTGTCAAATAAACCAGAGCAAATTCCAACCCGGCGCATGGATTATGAAAGCAGGTACTTAAAATCACTGAGCCATATGTGCGTCTGACTTCCTGCTGCATGTGTGACGTCAACATGGGGCTCAGACAGTGGCTGGGGTCTGACAGAGGAAGGAGATGGACTGGAAACACTTTGACATTATGGGAGGAAAACCAATGCTCAGGAATTCACTTTTTGATGTCGCTCTGCAAGCCTGTGACTGATCCTGAAAAAACTGACTCCAAAACTAACTATTCACTAGTAAAGTTGACCATCCTGACCCATCCCAGCTCAGAATATCCCTGTATGGCAATGAAATGTGGGGAACGAGGGTGGTTAGTGTCTGCATTCAACAGGTTGGCACAGACAACAGCTGGTGTGTATGTGTGTTTACTACGCTGGCATGGTGTATTCTTGGCACATGCGTGCACATATGCTTAAAGCACAGTCCTATCCTGTATGTGTGTGTGCCAGAAGTCAAGAACGTTCATAAATACACACACATTCCAGATATTGACCTATTCAGGAATGCATCTGGTCCTGCCAAAACACACACCGTATACACTAGGGGTCCTGAGTCATTACCATGTACTGTACGCACACATATGCTGATGCATTTTCCACATTCATGTTCCCCGTCTCACCTTGGTCTTCTCTGCTGAAGCGTTTGAACAAGGCGAACTTGGCGGGGTTGTCGGCCACGGTGAACTTTTTCAGCAGGGCTTCGATCACCTGTCGCACCGTGTTGGTGCTGCTGATGTGCAGGGTGTTTATGGAGCCGCGCGGAAGGTAAAACGCCTCTTGACCTTTGACCCCTCCTGTCCCGCCTCCTTTCACCGTGATGGGCCTCCGCAGGTCCATCTGCACCTTGATGAAGCCTGTGTACATGCCGTTAGCATTCTGCAGGACAGAGACAGAGGAAAGAAAGAAAGACATTCAGATTCTTTTTTTTGCACAATAAAATCTTTAGTGTTTAAATTGTGTTTCTTGAACTGTTTTAAAATGTAATCTGTACTGTGATCGAGAACATTATTCATTATTTGCAGGGGGGTGGCGGGGAAATCACGATGCTTGCTTAACATTGTCTTAACTTTGGCACTGTCTATTGGCCCAACCCTAGTAGGAGTATAAATAGATGATCCTCACAGTTTTGTGTGCCACATAAATACTGATTTGGTTTTATGACTCAATCAAATAATCATTAATTATATGTTTTATTGTTTTTCTTATTAACTTGTTAACTTAAGAACTGCTTAATTTGATGAGTAGCGTCAGTTTCAAAGCAACTTCCTCAACACTGCCGAGCACATCTTGCTGTGTTATCTGACTGCGTCCAGATGGAGCTCAGATTTGAGGTTCTTCTGTCGGTAAGCTCATTAGTCCAAATGGCAGCCGTGACTGCAGGCTACAGGCGAGACACGAGGGGGGTGTAATTACAGCTCACAAACCTCCTCTGAAACTCAATGCACTGCTCTCCACCACACTGACACACAACACCACTGAACACAGGCCTTAAACTTAATGATCAAAGACACGGTGTATGCTTAATGAGCAAAATGTCAGATATACTAATACAAAGTGTTTGTGCCAATTAAGTCAATTAAGTCTAGTCCAGTCTAAACAGCACAGAAACAGTCTGCGATAAGCAGCTGCGATCTGTACAAAGGTACAGTGGTAAAGTCCTTATGGCTGTCACATGATACATTAGGAAGCATGGTAAAAAGATTACAACATGGACAATGATAAAGCTTTTATTAAAAGGGACAATCATAAGTCTGAGACTCTGAAAAATAAAAATATAAATTACAATTTGTAATTAATTTGGTTATACACATTTTAAAAGGTGTAACCACTGAGCAAAATGTAATAAAATATTTTAAAAAAATGTGTTTAAAAAAAGGTTTCAAGACTTTTCTTAGGTTATTCCATTTGACAGCCTGGACTAGTTTTGGGGTCATGAGTGTCTACAGAGGGTCCTCTTTTTGATACTAAGGGTGGCACGGTCCATGAAAAAACATCCGAAATGTTCCGTTCGGAGCGTGTGCATTGCACGGTTTGACACATGCGCAATGTGTGGACATACAGTAAAAGACAGTAAAAGTAAAGTGCTGCAGGTCACGTCACGTGTAGAAATGACAAGTGGGAGAGATAAGGAAGGCTGCCCGGAGTTGGAGGATGTGCCAGCGTCGTATAACGCAGGCTTCAACACCGCATGCGCAAGCAGTGCGTACGGAGAGCGGGAGCCGCGCACGCCCGTTGTGCATTCACAATGGCAGCGTTTGTCTCGCGCAGCTGAACCGCGGCTCGTGTATTGCAAATACAGATGAATATTGTCCATTCTGTCACATTTCCCGGTGTTCTCCTCCGACCCTTGTCTGTCTCGTTTGAGTTATAATGGGCAGTATATATCTGCTGCAAATGTGACCGTGTTCCCCTCTATCCCAAACACACATGCATATAACATGTTGTATTTAAGTAGTTCACATGATAAATCTAACATTAAAGTCTAGTTTTAATAATTTAAACAGGCCTTTGAAGTTTGGGCAAAAAGTCGCTCACGCTGAATTAAAGCAAAAGTGCATTGTTCTGACACGATTAACATGAAAAATGTTACGTCAATGTGTTGGACTCGGTAGACGTAAGCAGGAGACAGCCAGTTAGGAAACAACTTCTACATGATATAACAATTTTTTTAATACTGTATCCTAAATTGTGGATATTTTAGCTATATATCATATGCTGAAGTGAATTTCTGGAGTGTTAATGATTAAAAGAAAAAACAACAAGAACCGTACAGATCCGAAAACCGTGACCCTAAAACCGTGATACGAACCGAACCGTGGGTTTTGTGAACTGTGCCACCCCTTTTTGATACTAATATATATATATATATATATATTTTTTTTTTTTTTTTTTTTTTTTACTACTTTCCTTCTCATATGACAAAAATGGCTTTCAGTGTGCATCTGAAGTGTCTCAGCAGAAGGAAATAATCCATTACTTATCGGCTTTAATATATCGGCAAACTTTCTTATAACGATAACATACATTTTTTTTAATGTATATCGCCAATACCGATATGGTGGGAGATATATTATGCATCTCTATTTTTAATCCACAACACATACCGTAAATTCGAGATTATATCTTCTGGAGATCTGAGCTGACAAACACTGATGTTCAGCTATGGCTGGACAATGTGGATGGACTTTTGATTTTTGAAAAATATTAGCGATTAGATTATTTTATGATCTATTTGTAAATGCCAGAGATCATTAACTCACCAGTGTCATTTTAAAGTGGTCACGCGAGTCTGCGTTGTACTGTTCGACCTTCTGTCTGATCTCCTCATGAGTGAGATGAGTGCGCAGCTCTTTCTCTTTCTCCACATCCTGAAACACAGACAATGAACATAAGCATTTAGCAAACAAAGGTCAGCACAGGTCAACCTGCAGCTCATTTTGACAACAGAAGAGATATGACTCCAGTACTGCTGAATAATGAATCCATTCAAAGCAAAGGGCTCTTTGTCAGGAGCCTGTTCCTGATGCGGGAGCCCAAAACAGCCCACACATCCTCTTAACTGGTGACATCCATGTGTAGCATGACAGATCTAGATTATTCCAATACTTCTCAGATGAAGCAAACTGATTATCCCACAGCAGATAGCAGCAGGGTAAACAAATAATTGCATTTTGAATCTTTTTTATTTGTAATAATGACATGACCATGATACGACCCTTTAAGTATATAAAATAATGCACTATTCTGGAACAATACAGCACAGTTACAAACAGAAAATTGTATGAAATGTGCAGTGCACTCTGGTCTTACATGGTCATATCACAGAGAAGCTGATCCGCTTTCATGAGTGCTCAAAGCTCAAAACAAAAGCAGAGAGCCCCTTATAAGGGAACAGTCCTGGGCTGAAGTGACAACACATTAATGGACAAGGACCTTCTCAGCTAACAGAGTACAGAGTGTGTGAACTGCTAAAGACAGTCGTAATTCCCTCCTGCAAGGGCCTAGACTGCCTGGGGATTTTGGAATAACAGGTGGTTTGGGGTTGCGTGCATTGAACTTTACAGAGCATGACTCACAGTTTTCATATCCAGAAAACATCTACTTAAAGGCTAAACACCTTTTAAAATTCCTAAGTTTATAATAAAGCCCTAAAGCTCTTAGAATAAACATGTTTACTTGAGCAAAACTACAACACTTTTCAAAATCCACTATATAGTTCTTGCATTATTCTTTCTTCAGTAAAAGTGCAACCTTACAATAGGATAACTGACAACATAACCAAATACATGTAATAAATAACTATAAATATAGGTATGAATTCATATTTAAGTTCACTTTATAATTTAATTTCCAGAAAGGGTTTTCCCCATGCCGAATGTTAGCATGCTAAAGCAGAGCACCTTAACACCGAGACACTGCGTCTACAAAATTATTTTTAAAGCAACGTCAACAAAAGTATTACCATCTAAATAAACTCACTAATGAGACTAGTCGACTATCCTGAGCCCTGATCCATCTCAAGTTTGGAAGAACAGTTCAGTGGCTCGAATATCCATTCCTGTGCTACTCTAGTAAGGGTTGGTTACACCCTTAACCTCACCATAGAGCCTTCAGGAGGATTAAATGGGGGATATCGAACAGATTAACTAAGTATCAGCTGCTAAACCAGTGCAATCAGATATCTTATGGTCAAGACTGCTTCGACAGGTGGCTCATGATATTGGAGAGAAAAAAAAAAGTTATTCTCACAACAGACACCTTATGGGCCCAATAGGACTTAGTCTTTCCTCTACTTTGGACTAGGGATGCTCATTTCGGGTAATTTTCCTGACTGACAACCGCCGCTCATTATCTGAATATTAACTGTTAACTGATAAGATTACAATATTGAACTGGCATTAAATAAAAATACAATTGACAAGTGTCTGTGACCTGTTAAAATGACAAACATTTTCACAGGTTTATTTTACCGTGCGTGCAAACAGCAATAGTTTTTTTCCTATCAGACTAAGTTTTTTTCGTCAAATAAAAATAGCAGGCCTAGCTGAATCCATTTTTTTTTTTTAAAGTAACATGTCTACGTGATGTGGGGTTAGTCTGAAGCGCTGCCTGTTGACAGAAAACACCCTCTCAGATGGCACTGATGCCCCGGGAATACAGAGATAACGCCTCGCTACAGTGGCCAGCCTCGGGAAGCACCTTTCATTTGCTTTCCACCAGTCAAGAGCTTGTAGTACTGCTGTATTTTAATACCACGTAGCATATTTTGCAAGTAACTTTGTCACCCTTTCTGTCTAAATGGTCCTACACAGTAGGCTTACTCCTTTTCCATTTCTTCATTTTGCGAAATGTCTGTGTAGGTACGTGTGGTTGCCCCATGAGTTAACAAATATAGCATATTTTTCTTAAAAACCTTAAAAATAAAAACATACCTTTTAAACTGTTTAACTGATAGCATTAATCGGTCAAAATTCTTACTTTCGGTTAAACGGTCAATATGAGCATCCCTACTTTGGACGTGTCAACCGTCTCACAAAGAAGGTCATTAGCTTAAATCACGTGAAGTGACCATCCTGACAAGCACAAATGAGAAAGGAAAAACAATCCTTTGCAGAATTTTTTTCCCCCAGAATATTTGTATCATCACGTGTTCAGATCAGACCAATTAACAAGAAACAACACTCTTATATGAAGTCACAGCTACAAGCCGAGAGCCCATTAATTCCCGGTTCACCACAACAAAAGCTGGGGAGAGCTTTTTAAATGAGGGGGCGAGAGCATCTCTGCGGGGCCTGTTGAGCTGTTGAGTGCGTGCGTGCAAGGGATTGCAGCTCACCACATCAACTTGTGCCGCCCATGGGTTCAGTGATGTGGTCTCCATCAGCTCTCTGAGGGTTGTTCATTAGCCAGGCTGAACCATGCATGTTGGGCATGTAAACTTTGATTGGTGCCCACAAAGTAGTGAGACTTGACGCTAGCTTGATTTCAGTGCCCCAGCATGTTTTTTCACCAAAGTAGTCTTATAGGAGTTTCTAAAAGAGGGGTTTGTCAAGGTACTGCTGACGTAATGTTTGGGAAAGCAGACACCATCAGCAACATGAACAGAAGGCTGTGCAGAACTAAACCAGGAAGGACAGGGTTAACACGGATGCCTCTGCACAGCAGAGTGTGACAAAGGCAAAATAAACACTAGCCCGATGAGGTAATGCCACAGAAAAAGCAGCTCTACCTCCCTTGCTGTGAGGAATTGTCTCCTCGCTCTCATGTGGAGCAACGCATTCAGAGAGGACAGGGAACAAGAAGAACAGGTTAAAAGGTATCCTTGAGGTCCGACCGGACCGTCTCTACTTGTCAGAGATCAATCACGTGTATTTTGCGGGAACATTAGTCAAAACATTAAAGGGAGAAAACAAACTCTGCACTCTATAGGCCCGAATGGTGTCCTTAGAGAGCTGATAAGTAGGAGGGTGTGGCATGTGGTAACGTTAGGGTTTTTGTTCCTTGTTTTCAGTCATGTGTTAGCTGATTTCTGTCACACATGGTGGTCATGGCATACTCAACTTAAGTGGAGCAGGACACATGAGGTGTGACCAAACTGGTTTTTCAGGGGCACTCCTGTCCAACAAACTCTTGACTTCTGCTTGATATCATCTGCGCTACTGACAGACGAATTAGATGAGTGTGACCATCAGAAAAAGGTTCAGCGGAGAAGGCAATCGAAAGACAACCTGCTTTTTATTTTTAGCGGAGCTTTTGCAGGGGATTTCTGGGCACGCCTATAAGGACTCCAACTCATCACGCTTGCCAATGTACACTGATCTGCAAGCTCTAATAAAACAGCCCCTTCTCATTCCCCCTACCACACAGGAAGTCCCTGGTCACCACACCTTTCCTCCCCAACGCATTCCTCAGCTAACAGAGTTTCTGTAGCGAGCAGCGGAACCGGTCAATACCCTTATGCAAACCAAAGGCTGGACTCCAGTCATTGGGCAATTGTTCAACAACTGAAGGCATAAAAATGACCATTCTGTGTGGCTTCCTACTCAGCAGGACAGTAGGCCGTTTTGACTGCATGATGTGCTTCTAGAACAGTCAGAACTGCAGGAAGGTTTACAGAGGACAGGAAACCATGGCCAACAAGAAGGGGAATCAAAACCACCAAGGAACTTATTGCAAGCTTGGTGAACTCACACCAAAGCTCATCAACTGGTCACATTACTGATAACAATTCATGTTGTGAAACAAAAATATAGTGTCATACTCACATAGTGAATTTTCCGTTTAAAAGTGTTGTTGCATTGCCTACAATACCTGTTGCCTCAAATATTCAACTCTTCGAAAAGTAATGTCTTTTCAGGGCTCCAGACAAGTAAAGAAAATGTAGTTAATTTAATCATAAAATTACTATTGTTTTGCGTCTTGTGAAGTGTAAATAAGTGTAAATTGTTTATTGGAAATTTAACAGAGAAGCACTGAGCTTGAATTGATATGCAGATAAAATGTACTTTTATTAACAACAGTAATGTGCAGCAAAAAAAATTTTAAAGGGAAAATTTTAATATTCTACTTCATGTATGTACCAAATGTACCATTGTTCTTTTATAGTATCACACTGAACTGACCGACAGTTTCAATGATTATAATAGGTGCACTCTTTACTTGTTTTCTGGGTAATTCAGTCACAATTCAAAAGATTTATAATTTTTTCACTTTCTACTTTTTTTTCCATATATTAAGGAGTGGAAATAGCTAATAAGTGCTCCTCATCCGCCATCTACTGTTTATAGTGGTAATTTGTTTTGGGTTTTTTTTTTTAAACATGTTTGCCACAAAGTGGCCTACACATAAATTGTTTTAGTTGTACAAATCATCACAAAAATAACAATAAAATGTAATAATATTTACAGCTTTTAAACGCTGGGAAAAGTGTGAAGCGCTTGAAAGCTCAAAATGTAGTCACACCAGCAAAAGTTTGCAAAATGCTACCATTTGGTGGCAGTCTGGAGCCTTGCTTTTGGTTTTTAAATCTAAATACTTTAGCAACAAGCTGACTATAACATCACCTCACATGGAAACGTACACATGCCTTTATACGCCCATCAGACACTGTCCTTTAAACCTTGATACGGTTTCATAACTCTGTTTATGTCTGCAAGGAATGAGCAAGAAAAAAAAAAAAAAAAAAATAGCGTAATGTATATTATGAAAGCCAGGCGTGCTTGAACGGCACTACGTGTGTGAGGTAAGAACGTGGAAAAGATCTTTCATCTCCTCTGTTGCTCTCCCCTACAGACAGGCCAACAACAACACAAGAGCCCCTCAAGGACTCTTATGAACTGCTTTCATTGGAAAGCTTGATCGATGCCTTCCAGCAATTTCCATCCCAACGTCATAAAGCTCTTCTGGGATGGTAACTTGTGACTGACAGCTTGGTTTCAAAGTTGTCACTGATCAAGAAGAGCCATTCTAGACCTTCAAACATATTTGTAGGCACTTCAGCATATTCCCAAGAAGGTGTTTGTGACTTACTTTAATTTATGGGTAAACTTTGCTTCAAAGATTACTGATAACATAGGATATGAGCTGAAGCATAAAAACTGGGTGTGGTTTGTTTTGCTTGCAACTGAAGGCAACTCAATACTGTAAAAAAAAAAGAAAAGAAAAAAAGTCTGTTGGTTTCTTGGAAAGAAGACTTCTTAAGGAATTGATGAACTTCAGCCCTTTACAAACCAAAAAGACTCGTCCTTCATGCACAACGCAGAACTGAATATGATCCTAGGCTGATTCATACAGGGAGGAAGTGGAGCTGTCTGACTCACCAGGGCAGCCCGATTGATCATAACAAACCTGTCAGGCCAGATGGGGAGTACACAGCCTTCACTGAGCTCAAAGAAAAATGAAATACAACCTCACTGTATGATGTCCCATGTCATAATTCTGAAGAAATCTGTCCACTCACTACAGCTGTGGGCAACTGTGAGAAATTGAAGCTTTTGAAAAAAGTTGAGTTTATGAAATCACAAACCAGAAAACATCCATCTTAAATGCCAAATCTGATATACTTGGTCATAAATATAGGCCAAAGGACGAAGATACATGACGTCAAACAGGCCTCTGTTAGCCTGAAAGCCCTTCAGAGTCATGTCCAGTTAATTTGCAGTTGGAGAACAAACAACAGAGCCTTTCAAATGTATCATTAACAGGATGTACTCTCTGAGCACAATTACTTGTGACAAAAATTAACCCAGTATGGAGAGTTTTAACTAAGTTTAGAAGATCTGCAACGAACAGCAAAAACAAAAGATTTTGCATTGAATCTAACACTAAAAATCATGATATAGCTATGGAGATAATGAGAATAAAAAGGATCTTTGTTCATTGGGATATAGGATACATTCACCACAGTGCTCAGCGATGATGTCATTCCAGAAAAGTGATGGCTTAGGAATGATTTCAAAGAAAGAGGTAAAATGAAAGAGGGTGAGATCAGATGTGACACATGCCAGGTGCAGCCATGTGACCTATGCACTCAAGAACTTATCCAGTTTCAAAGTCACATTCACTAAACTGTGCGCCTTATCTCCTCACTGAAATGTGAGTATGTTTTTTTTCTAGCAAACGATTTCATTCAAACAACATGAAAGTTATATATACAAACTGATAGAAAGGAGATGAAAGGACTACAGGCCATTTTAGGTATTAAAATGATAGGGATAATGGAAGCTTCAACAAATATTTATCCAGAATGAGGTGCATGAACAAAACTGCCAAATGTTAGATCTAATCCAGGAAGCGATTAAACTCGAGGAAAACTCTGGAGTCCAAGCGCCATTTCCTGATGGATCCATATCTCCAACTGTAAAACACAGATAGCACAGAGCTTTCTTTGAAATTAAACATGACCTAGTCCATCATCACAACTGCAAATGGGCCAAACTTTAACTAAATAAAGATTACTGTTACATGTAGACGTAGCAAAGGGGACTTTAAGACTAGATTTATTGTTCAATTCAATGGCAACGTTCGAACATTGGGCCTTGTTTATGAAACATGAGCAGAACACATTTATTGTCGTTTTATTTTACCCCATGCCAAACTTTAACAAGTAATTCCCCAAACCATGAAATTTGCTCCCAATGTCAGCTGGACAGTTTATCTGCTGACTGGGCTGAGGTTTTGTGTGACATTCAGCCGATGGACCGTGACATCGCAAGACCAAGAAACAACCGCCTTCATCTAGTCTTATCTTCCTCTTAACTGTAATTACAGCTCTTCTCTGAGAAAATGCAACCAGACGCTCCACATGTGGACCCACATGAGTCTAACAGAGCCGTGACCACAAACAATGGGAGGGAGGGAGAGAGTGGGATGTGCATGTCCGTAAATGTCAACTTTTCTAACTATTTTCAAAGCATGAGGAAAATCAAATGCCTCTCAGACATTCAAAAGCAAATCAGATTGCCCGGGGTCTTGAGGCTGTTAATCCATGTATTGCTTATTTAAATTGGAAAATAGGTGTAGACTTTGAGACGGTGCAGTTAAATGTTTCTATCATCAAAGGCGGCTTGTAATAGGCCACAGGAGAAACACACACCTGGATTATAATCAAATACTGCTCCATGACGCACAATGCTACTTTGTGGGCTGATCAGATTAAACGGCAATGCTCTCTTTAGCCGGACTTGATGATGATTATGATGATGAATAACATAGTTGCCTACTGGAGCCTTGTCTAATGCTTTACTAAACAGTCAAAAAGTTTGCTCCAGAATTTAAGACTTCTGAATAATTTGGTTTTGTGCAATGCAGAATCTGAAACCGCTCAACCCTGTCGATCCGTTCATGTAACAGTTAGCCATGACAGTCGAACAAACAAAGTGAAATTCTTCCCATTCTGTGATGCAAGGGCATAAAGCATGAACTCAGACAAAACAGCAGCCCCCCAAAAAAAAGAGTTTTTTCATGGTATGAACATGGCTCAAAAATTGTCTGGGGAAACTTTTGTGTTTCGCAGTATAAACAGCATGATCGCTTTACATCACCTTCTCTAAACAGTTTCCCTCATGTGATGGTCTGACACCACTAACCGTTTTTAAAGCACATGTCCAGGTCACATTTCACCCCAAAAATCAAAAGAAGAAAAATAAATAAATAAATGCATAAATAAAATGAAATCTAGAACCATTAAAGTCCTCATGAAATCAAAATGTACCCTATTTACTTTGTTAGCACACATTACAGGTCTTAGGGTGAACAATTAATCCGTGCAAGTTAATACACAGAAAAAAAATTGTTTGTCGCAGTAATCTTTAATCAAAATCTGAAAAGTAACTTCCGGTCTGGAAACGGCGTTCCTTCGCAGACGATGTCAGTTTGACGGCTTAGGTTTGAAAATGCGTAACCACTCCCCTCCAGCTGTTAGTCTGCTATGAGCATGAGATGGAGAGGAGGAGCGCTGAACTGAAACCCTGCCCTCTGTTCAATATTCCCTTTCACTTGGAAATACGTCACAGCACTGAAGAAAACTCACTTGCTACTTCCAGTTCACTGGGACTTTAAGATTATTTGCACTGTGATATTATTTAATAAGCACAAACCTCTGTACATTAATAGATATATCAATTTAAGTTCAAGTTTTTTTTAATGACGATTCTAACAGTAACGAAAGACAGTAACAAATACTACAATGATGTATTCTCGATTTTAAAGTGGAATTTAATCGCCTTTTTTTTCCTTTTCTTGAAGCAAGGTATAATTTCTACTTCTTTCTCTTCATTTGGGGGTGAAATGACATGCTTTTGACTAGTTGTGTGAGATTTACCCAGCCAGGCTTTTACAATTTACAATGTGGCCTATTAATCCACCTTTTGATGGTCTGTCGTGAATTGCATATAGCAGTGGAAAAAGTTCTAATGTCTATAAATATCCATTCTAGTTTGTTTGAGAAGATATAGGTAGTAGGACATAAACATTTACTAGTCCCTTGAATAACAGCGTCTCCAGCACATGTACTCTTCTCCTGGCTGCTTTATCTGGATTTACAGCAAGTCGACCTCTATGAAGGATTCCTGGATCTGCTCTCTTCTAAACTCAGACTGGAGTCAGCTCAGGTCCGCATTAACATCCTTCAAGATTTAGTTTTATCTTTCTGAGTGTGGCTGGCATGAAAGTCTTCATCTACTGCTCAGCGAGTGCATGAACTCCTGCACATACCAGACGCAATTCACATCGTCAACGTGATCAACGGTCCAACTCGTTTGACCGATCACCTGATCCCTAATGAGGAATTAACGTAAAGACTCAAAATGCTTTGATCAGTATCTGACGGCCGAGACACGCCAAGCGGAAAGCTCAGGGTAAACCTGGAGAACCTTGTGGAACAGCTAAACAATGGCTGTGAAACTTTCACAAGAGTTCAGAGCAGTTTCTTTGTGCTTTCAGTGCCTGTGTTGGCAAAGCATGCGAATATTCATGACGTCATGCACAAACCATTCGCCACCAAATGGAACGTTGCCACAAAAACAAAGTGAGATACTGTGAACAAACACACAACTGCAATAATCTACAGGTAGAGTCGGTGGCTGTCTACGAACGTGAGCTTCTGTATTCACCCACAGCAGACACTTCTGAGTTTTGTCTGTGGATTATCACTAATTACATTTCCGCTCAATCAGGCCCTGACTTACAAAAACAGCCTGCAGACTGGAGATAACGTCCGTCTTTCTTTACAACCCTTTTCACTACATTGTCTTAAAAAGCAAATCGCTCAGAAAACCAGGAAAACTGTTTCAGCACTTCTAACTATAAAAACAAAATTCACACTCTCTCTTCCACTGTAAAGATAATGCATAACAGAAAGTGAATGCAGTTGTTGCCTAAATGTATAGACTGCATCTGTACTGCTTTCTGAAGTTACGACAAAATAAAACTGATTTTCACTCCAATAAACTGAGCCATTATGGTCACAATGATTCTCTGTACAGACCGAGCGCTGTGGCCCACACAAACCCCCATGATCCTGCTGTTTTGCATGCCTGCCCGAGCAGCTGTTTCCCAGGGTCAGTGCATTTGTGGCATGCAAGAGGTGACAAAACAGATGAAGCACAGGGCATTTCTGCTCCGCTTGATAATGACGCTCTACTTTTGAAGATACAACAGTATCTATTTGTGTTTTGCACATACTTTGAAGTGCCCTTTGAATTTTTGGTTAGTTTTGCTGATGATGAAATTGTTGGGATTGGGGGGGGGTCATCTTTGTCAGAATGAAGTAACAGGAAGTGAGCTGTGTGTTTAAGGAACTGACTCATTTCTTTTTTGAGCCGCTACATTTCACAATGGATAGTCATACAGTGCATGTGTTGCGTGTGCATTCTAAAAGTCTGGAATTTGATACATCAAGACTTTATAACAGACTCAAAAAATCTGAGTGAGCAGCCTTGCTTTCTACTTTACAGAGTCAGTTACCTTCTAATGCAGAAAAATAGTTTTAAAGTATAATGGAGTGCTTTGGAACGCTTTCCCTGAGCTTGCTGCAACACATCCTCTTTTGGAACAGCTTTTGCATTGGCAAGGGTTAGTTCACCCAAAAATGAAAATTATGTCATTAATTACTCACCCTTATGTCAAACCTGTACATCTTTGGTACACAAATTAGCATACTTTTGATGAAATCCAAAAGCTCTCTGACCCCTCCATAGACAGCAATTTAATAACCACTTCCAAGGCCCGGAAAGGTAGTAAAGACATCGTTAAAATAGTCTATGTGACTCCAGTGGTTCAACCTTAAGTTTATGAAGCGACAAGAATACTTTTTGTGTGCAAAAACAAACCAAATATAACGACAACAACTTTATTCAACAATTTCTTCTCGTCTGTGCCGGTCTCTTAGTCTCAGTCACTTTTGAAGTGCTATGTCAGAACACCGGCTAGGGGTGTAACGATTTTCAAACCGAACCGAAAAACCGCGATACACCACCGCGATTCTCTCATGTCGAACCGAGCGAGCCCCGCCCCCTGCTGCCCAGCCCAGCTCTCACTTCATCTTATGTCACAAAATAATTTTTTTCTTCCTCGACATTTGATTAAATAGTAATTAGTACACTTTTAACAACTAATAAGAGCTGTATTGTTACTAAATATTATTATAATAATATTATTTACTAAATATACACTAACTTTTGTCTTCTAAGTGCATGTCACGTGACTTGGGTGATCGCTCAAGCTGCACGGTGGAAGGACAGAGAGCCAATTTCCCCATTTAGCCAGGTATAGGCAAAATGAGTCCTAGCAACATCATAATTTTCGTAGCTTGTGCCTTGTTACGAAATAAAATTCTCTCTCACCTCAGAAATCTGCTTTCGTGTCCTGTCAGCCGTCATACTGTGCTCATAGCACACACTCTTTAGTTTCACGTGCACGTCGTGTACCTCTTCATAAAGCGCAAGGAAACTATGAGCAACGTTACGATGTCAATTCGTAAGTCATGAAATAAAAGTAAAGTACCAATAAACCACGTAACGTGTGTTCGCTGGGAAGGATTTGCATGCAGGTATGAGCAGTTTTCATCTTTCATTAACAGTTAATGATGTATTGTGTATTCAACCATGGTAACTTGTTTCCATAACCTTTATTTTCAATTTATGTTATTTTGTTTATTTTTAGATTAGTGTGGTGTACGTTATTGCATTAACAAAAACTGCTATTTAATTTATAGGCCTATTTATTTATCAGTATTAGTCATATTCGTACAATTTAAGTGTTTGTCAAGTAGGCTAAAGTGGGAAATTACTTGTGTGTGTCATCAATTTTTATGAAATAAATGTGCTTGTTTTTTTTAAACATTATGGTAAATGGTAAAATTTGATTATTTATAGTCTACAGTGGAGGCATTTATTTAATTTTAGTTTAATCGGGTATGCTAACTGCTCTAAAGAAAACATGAAGCCCATGTATACAGTTAATTAATATAAAGTTAATAAGTTAAATTAGCCAGTTAAGTTAATAAGTTCAATTGTATGCTGTTATTATTAAGTTAAAAGTGAATCTAGTGTTATTATTGCTGGTGCCCTGCCACGAACCCTGACTCCACCGCAAACAGAACCGAACTGGTGCATGCATTGGAACGCATTGGTGGAACGCATTGGTGTATCGTTACACCCCAACCATTGGCCGACGCTGTGAGCACCACAACGCACACGTGTGATGCTAACGCAGGAGCTAGCCAATGGTGAGCCACAGTTCTGCCACTGTTTACACTACGTCAACAGCGTATGAGACCGGCACAGGCGAGAAGAAATTGTTGAATAA
The DNA here is from genome assembly GCA_018749465.1 of Paracanthobrama guichenoti. Lineage (NCBI taxonomy): Eukaryota > Metazoa > Chordata > Actinopteri > Cypriniformes > Gobionidae > Paracanthobrama > Paracanthobrama guichenoti. Next base: position 929,033 of record CM031946.1, read on the forward strand.
AGTTATTATTTTTGTTTGTATTTTTGCGCACAAAAAGTATTCTCGTCGCTTCATAAACTTAAGGTTGAACCACTGGAGTCACATAGACTATTTTAACGATGTCTTTACTACCTTTCCGGGCCTTGGAAGTGGTTATTAAATTGCTGTCTATGGAGGGGTCAGAGAGCTTTTGGACTTCATCAAAAGTATGCTAATTTGTGTACCAAAGATGAACGAAGGTCTTACAGGTTTGACATAAGGGTGAGTAATTAATGACATAATTTTCATTTTTGGGTGAACTAACCCTTTAAGGCATCATAAAAAGAGCCCTGGACAGCCATGCAACAGTTTCCCCCAGAAAATGTAAGTCACATGACAGCATTAACTTCATGAAAACTTGTCTCCGCTGACATTTTTCTCACAATCGGGTAATTGACAGAAGCGTGGGGGTGATTCTATGAATCTTTTCTCTTTGAGCCCCTCTCGCAGTCACACATGATTGCGTAGAGGCCATATTCAAATCACATGGGGTCAGTCATACTGACTGCAGTTTTAATAGCAACCAGCAAAATAAAACTGAAATTATAAGCAGTTGTCTGTGATACGGGCATGCTGATGTCAGCCAACTGACAACCACACCATGCATGAAAAAGATACTGAACAAAACAGCTTTCATGAGCTGAGAGTGACCTACTTTATCATAACTTCCACACCATGATGGCATGATGTAATGCTTTTTAAACAAACCAGAAGTCATAAGCAATCAAATAACACCCTTAATAATGATAATATGCGTAATAAATCAAAACAAACTAGTGATAAGTGTGCTTTATTGTGCTAAATCCATCATTAAGCCTTTAAAAGATGACCATGATGTGGCCAGAGAAACAAAGCACTGTGTACTTTTTAATTATCTTAAGGTCATTAATATCAAAGACATGCCTGCAGGTATAGCTACCTCATATGTGTAACAATAACAGTTAAATAACAGTGAGATAATACAGTAGGCCTATGTTATGCTTATGGTTAAACTAGAAGTTTAATGATCAAGACTATGAACTGTTGTGAAATGTTTTACTGTAACGTTAAATTCAAAGCAACAGCTGATCCCACCTGTATACCAACACAACATGGCTCCCAAAACAAAGAAACAAACAAGTAGATGAATAAATAAACTGATATAAATACAATGTAAATATATTCACCTTGAGGTTGGTAGGTTTACCCGAAGGCTTCTTGAACAGGGAGGTTCTGGCAGTGAAAAAATATTCCTCTGAATCCTCTTCCAAACTACTGTATCCACTACTCATTGTGCTCGTCCACGACATTTGAAGAGAAACTCGGACACATCCAACACCAGGCTTTATATCGCGCATATACTGTACTGTATGATAAAGTCAGCCGGAGTGAGTCGACGCTGCGAAACGTGAACGCACGAGTCACTGTCGCTCCCTAACCATTGGCTGTATTTCTCTCAAAAAGAAGAAACAGTCGCCAAATTCCCCCAAAAAACTTTCCCGTTTCTGTTTAAATATACAATGTCTATATCTAAAAAACGTATTAAGTGTGGAAAACTCTTTAAATGTTTTAAAATATCAAGTAAAACGCGCCCAGTCGAGTCCTTCCCAAGCACTTCTCAAACTAAACTGAGTTCAATAAACCGGAGCGACTCGCTATAGAGAACACACCCACATCCACACACACACACACACACACACACACACACACACACACACACACACACACACACACACACACACACACACACACACACACACACACACACACACACACACACACACACACACACACACAGAGAGAGAGAGAGAGAGAGAGAGAGAGAGAGAGAGAGAGAGAGAGAGAGAGAGAGAGAGAGAGAGAGAGAGAAGCATTTCCTCATTCACTGGCTCCTGTTGCGTCCCCTACCTGCGTAACGTTACCTGATTCATGTTTTTGTTTCTCAATAAAGTTATTTTCATAAACGTACTCAGTACTAAGATAAAATAAACTAATGTTTAATATATATATATATATATATATATATATATATATATATATATATATATATATATATATATATATATATATATATATATTATATGTAGTATTATTATTTATCCAAGTAATAGAGTTATTAGTTTGTTTGTGTGTACACACTGTTGCCAAACAACGTGCAGCAGCCGTTTTAAATCAATTGCGGCAGGAATTTTATAACGGCCTCGATCGAGTCACAAATCACAATTAATACTATGAACGCTTTTTCTCTGTCTAATGATAATATATATATATATATATATATATATATATATATATATATATATATATATATATATATATATATATATATATATATAATATATACATTTATTAGTAGTAATTATTATTTATCCAAGTAATAGAGTTATTAGTTTGTTTGTGTGCACACTGTTGCCAAACAGCGTGCAGCAGCGTTTTAAATCAATTACAGGCAGGAATTTTATAACGGCCTCGATCGAGTCACAAATCACAATTAATACTATGAACGCTTTTTCTCTGTCTAATGATAATATATATATATATATATATATATATATATATATATATATATATATATATATATATATATATATATATATAGCTGGAAATATATATATATTTTTTTAATGTAAGTTCACTTACCTCTATAAGTATGCAACATACAGATGCGAGTTTTCTTATTTTCCTTCTTTGAAACATAGCATGGACTACTTCTGAAGATGGTGCAGGCCTACCATCTGAGCTAAAAATATAGGTTTGGGGCATTTAATACAAGGCAGTACGCCCATATGAAAGGGTGTAGCTGTGGACCAATGCAAACATGAGGACTTAAACTGTGTAAAAGTGGAAGACAGTTTGATGACTGACTTCTGTGAGAGATGTGTGTGCATGTAGGTATATTTCAAGGTAATACTTTGCCCAACAGTTCGCCACGAGCGTGAGAACAACACCTAAACACTGTGAATGTTAATTAACATGTCTGGACACTGATCTCTGTGTCCATGGTCACAGAGGAAAGTGGCTGCCACCACTTTTACAACTTCTCACATTTCAGGTCATGTGATCAAAGACCTTATCTGTTCACTTGGTCATGAAGAGCAAACATCCATGTGGAAGCTGCTACCCAGTAAAAGATATATAAACCCATTCATCCATTGACAAATTACAACCCTCATTTTTATGACTTTGTGTCAGACTTAAGGTCTGGTTTTGGATCTGCTCCACAAGCAAACCCATTATTTTTGGGGTTAGCTGCTCTTTGTAATTAATCCAAAGAAGCTTGTCCCACTTTTATAGATCACAAATATCTGGAGCGTTAGAAAGTTGTCCTACATGAAAGTTTTAACATGTGTAACTGCAGGGAAAGTTCTTCTAAAAAGCTAAATATTGTTTTTGTTATATATTAAGTGCTTAAAAAGAGCACAACATTTATGATATCCTAAGCAAATTTTCCACTAAACCCATGACAGCCCTGCAGTTTTGGCTTGCATTATCAGTCAGGCGAAATTCATTAAACCATGCAGCGCCAATTCAAAAGAGCACAGACATCATCTTTACTGTGTTAACAGCTGCTTTGAGGTTTTAGCTTATTATGTTTCCAAACAATTTTCCACTTTATGCATGTATATTGTGTATTTTACAGTGCGTCACATATGATAACAGTCCACCCAGTCAAGAAAAAAAAAACATAATTCATTCCAAAGAGTGAAATCCAAGCAACATCTGCAGTAGATCAAGGACAGGGCAAACCACGCCCCACAAACTGCAGCTTTCAAGAGGTTTGTGGAAGGACAGTGCTTAATTTAAACCCAAGAACATGGAGAAGACCTAAAAATACCCTGTCAGAAAAGGAATGGCCAAATCATGCAAGCCAAAGGCATCAGTGGTAGGTCAGTACGATTTCTAATTACAGTAGCACAGACTCACAGCCATTCGTAAAAGTATTTTACGTTTTGGTGAATTGGTCGATCCCATTTGTATGTTTTCGTACAATTTGTTAACAACAGTTAGGTTTTGGGGTGGAGCTTCATGCTTACTTTTTATTCTAAGAATCGTATGCTTTCGTACAAATCTCATTGTATGAATTCATACAAAATCGCCATCAACATCAATTTTCACCTAAAAACAATTCTTATTCTAGAATTATTCTTAATTTTGTTTAAATTGCTGAAGCAACACAAACTTGTTGAAATGCACAATAAATTCCTCCATATTTCAGTGTTGCCAAGGAGCATGTGAAAATGTTTCACTCCGCAAGGAGACTCATTTTAAGTATACTACAGAACAATAGGGTTTGGCGAGATGGACACAGAGGTGACCTGTGACTGCAACCTGTAGTTTTTCTGGCTGTGGGCCATAGCCTTCATTATACATTACTCAAATTCCTTTGCTTAAGGGAAGTGGTTCATGTTCCCAGCACACAGGCAGTGTTTATGTGCCGGCATTTGCATTAAGGCGTGCGGAATGTCTCGCAAATCAGCTTAATTTCTTTTACATACGCGCAAAGAGTTTACTGTGGATGTGCGGATGACCTCAGGAAGTACACACCTTACTACGCTCAATGTCTGATCTCGTCTGGCAGGGTGTGGTTTGAGAGGTCAGAGCGTAAAGCAGTTTCAGTCCTCTAATTGTCCCAAATTATAAGGCTACACCTGTCATGACAAATTGCTACATGTACAGTGTTTGCTCTTTAATTATACTTCAAGAGACCACTGCATCAGAGTAACGTTAGAGAATTTCTTTGCTGACAAAGATGACTGTAATTATGAAAATTAATTTTAGACTCAATTAGTGGCAAACCTTTACACACCTTTACACACGAAAATCACAAGTGACTTTAATCTATTTTTATTTGAGGAAGCCAATACTGTAAAGCATAGCACCCCTATCGACATCCAGAAAGGAGTATTTTACGCAAGATTGTTTTTAACACCTAAAGGTGTTAGTTTCCCTCTGCTCAGACACTCCAGGAGTTTCTATTTTGGGATGCTCAAGATATGGATATGATCTCAAAAAGACAAGAATCAGAGGGAAGCTGAAACAGACAGTGACCTCAGCTTCTCAGTCTAAACGCTAGCGAGATCCAAGCCGAGATCAGGGTTTTCTACACAAACAATCAGTGTTCACCATCCCTAGATGGAAATCATGGTCTTTTCTCCAGCCAAACCTCACAAATCCAGACAGTAAAGCAAGACTAAATAGAAGGTAGTTTGGTACCAGAATGCACACAAAGACACCCACAGTTAACAGTCTAACCCCAGTACAGGTTCCGTCTTGTCTTGTGGTGGGTTTCAGAAGGTTTCTTGTAGTCTTTAAAAACTCTTTGTATGTCAATCTGGTGTCTACAGTACATACAGGCACAAAGATCTGTTATCTTACAATCTTTTCCATTCTGCAGTCTGAACCCCAGGAAAGCATCTATACTTTGATTTAAATAGTTTTATCTAAACATAAACATTGAGCTAAGATGGACCTGACCTCTATAAACAACAGCTTGATTCAAACTCTCTAGGCTGAACCTACAATGGCTCCATGATTGCAAGTGGAAGGATGAAGTTAAGGCCTGATGGATTGTGAGAACAAATTTGACCTCAATACAACATCCCCTCACTCTATATGCATGATCCTATAAATTATATTAAAGGCACAATATGCAAGAATATTTTATAAAAATATCCACAACACGAACAATGTTATATATTTTGTTGACTTGTGTACTGGCATTATACCAAATGTTTCCAAGAATGTTTAAATCCAGAGAAATAAGCAATTTTAACCAGGACACGGAGCGTGTTCCTGCGTCGCCTATCAATGACATCATACCCACGTTACCCTCGATTTCCGGTTTTATTTTATAGAAACCATGGAAACATCAAAGACACTAGTATATTATGTGTTTTATTAGACAGGTGAACAACTGTTTGGATACATTCATCTACAGAAAACTAATTATTGTTATGTAGCTCAACACAGTTAGCCTTATTGTTTAAATCTCATTTTCTTAATTTACCGCGAGTACCATGTTTTACCATGCCTAATATCGATTTAGCTCACTGTAGTGTGCAACAAGTGTCTCATAGTAGCGAACGCACAGAGAAGCATTATAACATAACTTTCAACACACTCAAATGTATCCAATATGATAAAACAGTGCTGCGTTACCCCACATACACATGAGCGGAAGAAGCGGAAGCGCTCGTCTGTGGCATAACTAAAGCTCTGCGAAATCAAGGCATCATCAAGCTACGCCTTTGTTTTGAATAAGCGACCCCTAGCGGCGAAAAATTACATATTGTGGCTTTAATTATAGTTTGGTTATTTTACTATTTTAGAGTCTGAAAAATCCAAACATAGTTTTACGGAACAGGTTTGTTATCAATCCCAAAGGTTCATGCATACATTGTGCAGTCCAACCTGTTGCGGAGCTTTTTACTTCTAGATCCAGCTGAGCCTGTCGGCTAATCAAGTCCTTATGAACGTGGTGATGGCTGGGAGCTATTAGCAAACACTCATTCACATGCAGAGAAGCTGGGTGCACTTTTTCCATGGAAAGGTACTTTATTTCTGTTTGATATAGAAGTAGCCACAGCAACCACTCTCTAGTGTTCTGTCAAAGGGTCTTCAGTTTTAGGGTCTCTATGGTTTCATTTACAAACATAGGTTTGATTAAAAAATACTCTCTTAGGACCTGAGAACTTGTATATCCATGCACTGATGAATTGTAATTATGTAGAAACATTTACAGCGTTTGGAAACCAGCGAAATACAACAGTAAGTTCCAGAAGGTGTTTTGGATCAGTGTGTGAGCATTATGTGAGGTGCTTACTGGATAGTTAACATTGACCTAGTTGACTGAATGAAGATCTAAAAAAAGAGGCAGGATTAGCTCTTAAGATAGACAGTGTTTAATCCTAGACCTGAGGGTAGAAGACCTACCTGCTTATTCTGCTCTGAGGATAAGAGGGTTTGTCTTCTTTAAAGTCGCGTGAACTAAAAGTCAATTATGGTCGCAGATTGTGGTCCACCAATAAGGTCAAGGGGTCTGACCTACACAGGAGGGTATTTATAGATTCCTTTAGGAATGTCATCAAGTGACTAAAAGCCAAAGTGAATTCTTGTAGCATTCCAATCCAGCAAAGAACAAAAAATGTTCTCAAGCTGCATTACTGGAACAACTGCCAAAACTAAGCTAAGCAAACGTCAATCTAACCCTACTCTATGAATGCAATGCTTGAGGTGTGATACATAAATAAGATGTCAGTAAATACTCAAATACCTATGTTTTATAGGCCTTAGTACATTTCAGCACTCAAAGATCAGCTGAGCTTTGGGCCAACCCACTGAGGGTGGATTTAGCATGTTCCGCTCTGATACTTCATTACACATGTTCCAATAGAAAGCATGATTAACCTAGTCAAACATCATGTTATCTGTGACATCTGATATTATGCAGGCATAAACTCTAGGCCCAATGTGACGCAGAGCCAAATCAAATCAGTCTAAGTGAATCAGCCAACTGACTTACAATCTTTTCACATGACCGTCCTGAACCTGATACTGTACTGCAGAACTTTTATTAAAGTATCTGTCCTTCTCTACCAACAGTAATTGGCTTGACCAATAGAGGCCAGATTGTGTAACATGTATCCCCATTTCTTGGGGGTCACATGGAGTGAGGTTAGTGTGGTAGAGTTAAAGCTTTGCCTCTTGCATTTTGGACCAGCTTCACCACCCAAAGACTTCCCAGCATTCAGCTCACGCCTGCCAAAATACTGCTGCCTCACAGAAAAAAAAAACCACATTATCCTGCGGCATACTTGTGCTGAATCTCAACTTTAGCATGCTTTTTTCTGGAGCACTTAACTACAAAACAAGTTTTATAAAACTTTGTGTTGCAATAAAAAATGATGTTGATTTAATGTCCTTGATGGTCTCTCCCGCTGACATACAGTGATCTTTGGTATGCACAAACGGGTGGCACAATTGGAGCTTATTAGTTATTGTGGTCAATGCACCTGTGTTTTTGTGTTTGTATCTGTACTTTAGTCTAATGTGATGTGTGCAAGATCAAGACACGTGTGTGTGTGTGTGTGTGTGTGTGTGTGTGTGTGTGTGTGTGTGTGTGTGTGTGTGTGTGTGTGTGTATGTACTCGGTTATGCTGCAGGCATCCTGTGTTTCCTGAAAGGAAACTCTCTCTTTCCTACATCTGTCTGTTTGTTCCTTTTCATTTGGATCATATTTACACCTCTGTTTCTTTCTCAGGCTCCACACACACTATTGCTGATCCAACAGTACAGCAACAATACAACAGCATTTTCCAAGGTAAACCACACTTACACCAACAGCTTTACAGTAATCCAAAGTCTCAGATATGAATCACCCTTACGCTAAGAATAGACGTACAGTACTTGTAGATTTATTAAGCTATATTTTATAAAATAGCTCAAATTGGAATAAAATAACGAACTATATTACTTGGATATATACCTGTTATAAGGGTATCATTTAACTGTAAATGTATTGTAAATATTTGTTTTGGGTGATAAAAAAAGCTAAAATAAAATAAAATATAAACTTAAAAAACTCAAACTGGATCATATAGTTTTATACATTTGATGTTTTAAATTTAGGTTAAATAAAAATATATTTAAAAAAAGACAAAAGCACATACTACTAAAACTTAAACTAAAATTAGAATGAAAATATAAAATAAAAACTAATTTTAAATAAATATAGTATTTACATATACAGATTTACATATATTACCAGTGTTGGGGGTAACGCATTACAAGTAACTTGAGTGACATAATCATATTACTTTTTCAAGTAACTAGTAAAGTAATGCATTACTTTTAAAATTTACAACAAAATATTTGTAATTTTGACTTTTTCAAAAAGTAACACAAGATACTTTTTCACATTTATTTGACTGACAGCTCTCTTCTCCCCATGTTGAGAAAAGACTAAGACTAAGACTAAGTGCAGAGGCGTTGTGTGTAAACATGTTATTGTAGTTCTAGACTAAATGTGATCATTTACTCATCTCCCTTGCACAAAAAAGATTCAGTACTCCTCAAAATGAATAAAATCAGTCAAATGCAAAATCAGAATACTATTCAAGCCTCCAATAATTAAATGTTGAATAAATCAAATATTTGTATGGAGCTTATTAGCTTATGCATTCCTGTAGCTCAAACAATAAGAGCGTGGCGCTAGCAATGCCAAGGTCATGGGTTCGATTCCCAGGGAAAGCAAGAACTGACAAAAATGTAAAAATGTGTACCTTAAATGCAATGTAAGTCGCTTTGGATAAAAGCGTCTGCCAAATGCATTAATGTAAATGTATGTGTTTACTCATTAATGTATGTGTTTAATGTCTTGCTGCTAACTTTCGATGATCCAGTTAAACCATGAGCAAAAATTACTTTAGACTTTTTGTTTTTATAGGTGAAGTAAGTGTTAAACTTTTTTCTCCTGCGTCCTATTCTTCTGTTATCCAGAATGGCAGCACAGCTGAAAGGTTTGTTTGAGCTGCACTTTCTATACACGCGTGAATTTGCATTTTTCAAAGGCTTTTTTTGAGGCTTATTGTTTCAATTTTGGTGTGAAGAGGTCTTTACATTTGCACAAAAATAGAACTTTTTTGTTAAAAACCAAAAACACAAACAAGCCCAGCCCAGGTGAGAAAAAGTAACGCAAAAGTAAAACAATTAGTTACTTTTTAAGGGAGTAACGCAATACTGTAATGCATTTCTTTTCAAAGTAACTTTCCCCAACACTGGTCATTACATTTGCTCATCAAACTTGATGTTATGATAGTATGTCTTAATTTTGTTAATGTAATTTTGCCCTTGTATTTTATCAGTGGTTTGTTTTTGCATTGTTCAGTGGGTGTTACATGTAGACACCCTGTCCTCCCTACATGTACATCCTTCTCTCACCCGTCAGCGTTTTGTGTGACCTTTTGTCTGGCCCTGAGTAACGTGGCTGACTCAAACGACTGTCTTCAGGGGAAGGGGGGCTTCTGGTCTGGAATGTTTGGTCTACATGAAGAGTCAAACACACGCACACTAAAATGAATGTTAGACTCGTCCATGTTTAGACGGACACAGACAGCTGGTTCCTCACTGTCCTGTGAGAATGTACACACCCATGTTTAATCCCAAATTACTAACGAACCAATTTAAGACCTCACACAAACGATACGGCACCATCTACCAGTGCACTACGTGATAAACATCCACAATACAAATAAACTAACCGCATAATATGATTTATGGCACCATTGCGCATTCGCATAAATTTAATATTTGGTATATGTCAAAAAAATTGATTAAACTGGGACATAATAGCACATTTGTGGTCATAACCGTTAGATGATAAAAAGTAAAACTAAAAGGCAGCTGAGATTTTGTCATAACATATGATTCATAGCTTTGATATGTGGGTCACTAGCAATGTTTCCATCCAAAGTTGCGAATTTAACTTATGTGCTAAATTGGAATATCGCATAAAACATTTGGTAATAAAGAAGCGTTTCCATCCCATGTGTTCAAGTGAACAAAATTGACACTTCCTGGGAAATTTATTGCAATCGGAGAAGCCACTGAAGCTCTTTTTTCCTATATCAGAAATGACTTGCTATAAACGCTGTCATTTTATCTTACATTTGTTTTTTATGTGATATCCCAATATGCGCATTAAAATAGAAGGATGGATGGAAACAGCTAATGTCAGAATGACCCAGAAATGTCTGGGTCAGTCGTATTTTAACTCCAAAATTAAATGGAAAAAATAACTATAGTTATATTTTGCATAATGAAAGTTAAATCTAGTTTTAGGACTATTAAGGTTATTTTCATGACATATTGTCTGTACACACTGCACATCTTCAGGTCTGCTTTACAACTTTGCTTTAAATATCAGATCATATTAATTTGAATCACTTTTCTATTCCAACCTGTCACAATACAGTTAGGCTCATTAACACAGCAGTTCACATATTCCAATATCTCTTCCTGCGCCGCACTAAACTGACAGACCTGGGTTAGTGTGAATAGCACACATACCACACTAACCTGTGTGTTGACCCCGCCAGGTCACACACACTGTGCGTCTTTCATTAATACTGAACAGTTTACAGAGTGTTGGGGGTGATAGGCTTAAACTAGCACAGGGACATGAGAACAAAACTGAACACTATGGGAACCAGAGGAATTCTGCCCAAGAGTAATATCCTGCCATTGTTATTTCCAGACCAAGTGCAATAGGAGTGTGTGTGTGTGTGTGTGTGTGTGTGTGTGTGTGTGTGTGTGTGTGTGTGTGTGTGTGTGTGTGTGTGTGTGTGTGTGTTTACACTCATATGGTGTTGTATGGCGTGGATCATCCTTTAGCTAAGTCACACCATTGCATTAAACAGGTCTAAGTAAAGACTAAAGAAAAGCAACAATTACAATGATCAAACTATAACCAACACACCCATAGAGGAAAACTTCAACACATAATCTCAGCTCCATTAATCTGTTATCTGCCAATGAAGGTTCAAATAACACACAAAACCAAGGTGACCAAGAATGAATATAACATTGCTACATTTACAGCAAAACTGAGATTACTTCAGGTCTTGTATCTGGAATTGTTCTCCCCCTTGTGGTCACACCTGCCAAATCCTGTTCCTGGAAACCTACCTGCAAAGTTCAGAACAAACCCTGATCTGTATTTCAGATGATATACTGAACTGAAAGTGCATGCAAACGTGAAAGTGCACACAAAATAAACTCTGTACTCACGCTGTGTGAGGACTGGTTGTTGTTAAGCTGGTCCTGAGCAAGAGCGCTGAGTGGGCAGCCATTAATGGATCCGTTCTGATGGCAGTCTAGCGCCACCCGGTTTCGGCACTGAGCATGACATGTGTATTTGCAACCTGGAGGAGAGGAAACAAGAACAGACAGCAGTTACTCCCACAATATGCTTAGAAATAATACCTTTTTATAGACTTTTATACCTAAAACTGAACTGAACTCGCTGCTGCAATGCAATAACATTGCAGTACATTTGTAAAAAAGTTTGTTTTTCTAGAAATATCCGTTTGTAAATAAGATGCCCCACATGCACATTTTTATTTCATAAAAGTATAAGAGATCTAAGAAAAGACTATTTAAAATAATTCAACAATCCTTTGTTAAAATAAGGTCAATCTTTATAGTAATGTATTTTACATGCCTGTGAAAGTTATGCATACTTCCACTTGCATATGAATACATGTTTTCTGATGCTGAAACAAAATCCATCTCAGAAATGCATTGGATGGATAATTAAATATGATTAGACACTAAGAAGAGCATCCTCTGCTTTCCAATCCTCACCACAGCCACTGTTCACAGAAAACATGACGCATAACCACATACACTTGCTTATTCATGCAAACATAAATTTCATGAGGCATTTTTCACTGGCTAAATAAAATCCCTTTGGTGCTTTTATTTCAGTTCCTGTTGCTGTTATGACCTACCTGAAGATTGACGCTGAGTAATTTTGCCGTAAAGTTTGCAGAATGCTGCTCCCATCCCACACAAGCATATGAGTGATGACGCTTTCTGTCTAGAAAGCTTAACTCATGGCATGCCATCAGAAACACAAACGCTCATCCTGTGCAGTCCACTCTCAGAACAGAAGGACAAACTCAATGTCGCCTATGCGATCTCCAAGGTAACTCAGTTGTATGTAACTCTCTCTCTCTCTCTCTCTCTCTCTCTCGCTCTCTCGCTCTCTCTCGCGCTCTCAGTGTGCTGAGTCGATTGATTTGACTGTCAAATGCTGAACGTTTTGGCCATAAAACAATGGACACTTACAGGATAGGTGATGAGGGAAGCACTTTGTGTTTAAATGTATTTTTATCACCACTGTAAGCACCATAAATACATCACCCTTAATATTCAGAATTATTAAACAATTAAAAGTAGTCAATTAAATGACTACTTTTACTGTCTCATATTAGTTTACGTCACAGCAATGCAGATGCTTTGCTACTTGTTAGTCAGAGGCATTCCCATTTTATAGAGCATTTGATTAGACAAAAAACACACAGAGCGCAAGATGAGTCATCAGTGTTTTTTATTATCCATTGGGCCCTGTTTACACCTGGTATTAAGATTGTTTTAGACGATTGGATCACGAGTAGACGAGGTTACACCTGGTATTTTAATCTGCCTCTTTTGTCCACTTTCCATAACTTCTGTCTTGATTTCATTGAGGGGAGGGTCTATGGGCGGGAATATGTATGGGCTTTTTCAGATGTTTCGATCTAATGGGTGAAATAAGCTCACGCAGAACGTGACTGGAGAAGTCAGAAAATCATACAGCGAGCATCAGCTTTCATTTCTGCTCTGACAGCCGCAAGACCAGCCGAACGCTGTGAGTGTGTGTTAGACATCAGGAATGGTGAGAGAACATTGTGCTTGGTACGTTTTTCGCCTTCAAACCAACCTCAAGTCTTCAACTGATATAGAGTAGGTGTCTTTTGTGGCTGTTTGAACACATTCGACCAGATGAGTACATACACTATGAAAGCAATCAGGTCGAATGAGGGGACAAGCTCAAAGCAATCTGGATCCCGTATACACCTGCATTTAGCGTCGTCCACTCTTAATACCAGGTGTAAACAGGGCCCAAGAAAAAGACAAGTCAGTTTTTTAATGTGTGTCTGTGCTTAAAGATAATTTTGTTAACTTTTTTAGGAAGTACACTACAGTATGTTACCCTCAGAACTGACATATGCACTAAAAGCCACAAAAAGTCAAAATGTGACTTAATGAGGTCTTTAAAAGCGGCTTGCAAAGAGGGTTTATCTCTACTAACTCATGAGCCTTTTTAAAATTAAGATCTTTACTGACAGCCATCTAAATCCTGCACGTGTATCCATAATCCACTTTCTGCTCCTCTGGGTTTTAAATACCCAAATTGAATCTTGGCCCCTCAAACAGACAAGGAAAGGACAATCACAAATAAGATCTTGTTAATACATTTTCCGCTAAACAGCAACAAGATTAAATGGAGAGCAAATGGTCCCCAGTAAACTCATATTGGCCTCTAGAGTTTCAGGAGAGATCTCAAACTGTGCTCAGATTACCAGTGTCTATAATCAGAAGTTAGAATCGCAAACATTTATCAATGAATTCTTCAAAGGCCAAAGTATGTGAGCTATGCTGTCCACATTAATTTCATAACGCTACTGTACGTCAATACTCATCATTTAACTCAAAGTCACTGAGATGCTCATCTCATCATCTCTGAGCAAAAAAACAGTCCTCTGGGAAACAGGAGGAACGCTGCTCTTTTTAAAGATCAGCAGAGAGCAGAATGACACTGAGGATGAGCAATGATAGCGGTGTGATGAAAGTGGATCTTTAATACTGGGGCATGATGGGTAATGGTTGCTTAGAGTGCCATTCTTTACACAAAGCTGCGGTCTTGTCCGTGTAGGAACTGAGCTAATGTATGCACGTGCACACACACACACACACACACACACACACACACAGTCTGTTCTGGTCTCTGGGGTGGGTGGGAAATGCAGGCCTGTCTCTTCCTTAATTGCACTTCCCATAATGAGGGACGGCACTATCGATCATGAGCAAAAAAAAACACACACACACACACACAATACTGTCCTGTATCCAGACTGTGGCGTGACGGTGCAGTATTTGGGACTAAAACATTGCATGTTGACAGAGAACAAGTCATTCAAGTTCTTAAATGTTTCCTTCACAAACACATTACCGACAGCAGACAGCTCATATAACACAGACAAAAAAGCAGTTTTTAAAAGCATGAACCTGAAACTGAAATAAATTCAAGTTAGGTGGTAAATTTAGTTTGATGCTAATGCTTACTGTTAAGGTTTTTGTGAAATTACGACAATTTATGATGTGGTATGTGGCAATGCTGGCTGACCGCTTTACTCAAAAATAACCATCAAAGTTTACACTCCCAGTCAAAAGTTTGGGGTCAGTATAAGATTTCTTAATGTTTTTGAAAGAAAAGTCTCTTCTGCTTACCAAGGCTGCATTTATTTGATTAAAAAACAGTAAAACTACTGAAAACTAGAAACTTGTTCGCCACTGAATAAAAAATTAAAAAGGTAATTGTGACTTTTTAGCTCATAATTCTGACTTTTTTTCTCACAATTGCACGATATAAACTCACAATTATGAGTTATTAAGTCAGAAAAAGGTCGCAATTGCATGTTATTAAGTCATAAGTGTGAGATAAAAAAATCCTTTGATTTGGACTTTATAACGCACAATTTCAAATTGTTAGATAAAAAGACGCAATTATCTTTTTAGTTGTTTTATTCTGTGACAGAAACAAGCTTATAAGCTTACATTGAAAAAAGTTCTCGTAATATTTTTGAGAAAACCTTTTTTATTTTTCATTGATGAACAGAAAGGTCAAAAGAACAGCATTTATAAATGTTTTAATGTCACTTTTGAGCAATTTAATGGATCCTTTTTAATGAAAAATTTTACTGACCCCAAACTTTTGAACAAGTGTATGTACTTCTAGTACATAGTGGACGTCTGCAAATCATGCCATAGACTGTGACTGACTCTGACAACTAGGAAAAGAAACACATAAGGATCTGTAATTAAAGGAAAAACGCAGCTTCTGGTCTCAGTACAAGCCGTTTGTGAGCATGAACCAGGTGGTTATTTACCCTCTCTCTCTCATTTAACAGGTGTTTGTTCTGGACAGGTGGAGGTGTTATTCTTTCACAACTGCTTTTTTTGTTTTACTTAACTTTTCCATATAATGTTTATTCCATCCTCACAAAAAATGTTAAACCATAAAACATTTGGAGGTAGACGAGCGAGAGACGTGGGAGGAGCGAGCGAGACCGGTGCGTGATTGAGAAAGTCCTCTCATGAGGGAGCTCGGAGGCATATAAGGACGAGCGACACCAGTGAACGAAGAGAGAGGATACAGGCCTGGACTGTATGTTGCGTTTTATTCATGTTTTATTATGTCTGTGTGTGGCAGTCGTCTGTGAGGGGCTGCCCGTGTTACTTTCATTTTGTTCATTTATTTATTAAAGTCTTTTAAATGTTTGCCGGTTCCCGCCTCCTTCCTTCCCATATCTATGAACGTTGTTACAATAGTATACTTAAAGTGCAAACATAATATATAAATAATAAACTATAAGTATGATGCTAAGAATACAAGTATACTTACAGTATAAAACCACTAAACTAGTAGTTTACTGGAGTATATTTCAAAAATGTGCTAAAAGTATTTAACTAGTAAACTATCATTGTAAAGTTCACTTGAAGTATAGTTGCAGTACAAATGAAAAATGTAATTGTAAACTCTGTTACACTTAAAGTATACTTTATACACAAAAAATGTCTAATTAAGACCCAGATAGTATTGAAATAGTACACTTACAAGTACACTGCTAGTACATTAATATTAGTATACTTACTGCATAAAATATAATGGAACTTTACCCAAGTATACTTACTAAAATGTGAAGTATACTTATTTTATTTATTTTTTTGTGAGGGGAATATGATGTTGCTTATTTTTGATGGTGTCATTTCCTTGTCATATGTCTCTCTCATATCAGACTCCCAAAACAATAGCGTATGTTTGTGAAAACCGAGCCTGTCCTTGCTCAGTTGGTCACATAGATAACTATTGTTTCAGTCTGTGCTGTTTCAGGAACAAGATAAGAATAGAGATTCTCATGTTGCTTTCTGTTCACAACATGTCATCTCCATTCCAGCTCGGCTCCGCACTGGGATTAGATCAGACCGCTGAAACAACACATGCACCACCGTCCGGAGGTCATGACAACACCTGCCTGTGACAAAATGTCAAAAAAACACTCCATTCCTTTGCAATCAGTTTTCATTACTTAATTCATCCATTCGATGGATGTTAAACCAACAAACTATTTGCCATGTTCTCATGAACCTCTTCCCACATTGGTGTCGGCTGTTTAGACCGCAGGACGGCGAGCGGATGTTTTTAGTGCTCTGGTCTGTGTTTGCCTGGTGGGAGTGGGAATTGCGCTACTTAGCACTGCATTTGTGCCTGAAAAGTGTGAAGTTAACATTACTGTACGTCAACTGAGACATCACAGCCCACAGAAACACAACATCTACACACAAAATGCAACAAAGACAGGCCACAGCAATCACTGTCTAGTAGTTGGTGACTGTTTAGTTAAACTTTCTAGCAGCACGTGTCATTTCTGAAGGAAATTAGCGCGTTAACTTACTCATTCAGAACTTGCTCGTCCCTTTTGTGATCAACAATCTCAGACCACAGGAACAGTTTGTTGTGATGCTAGCTATGTATAGCTATGTATCTGGAATTGCTACATTACAGTTTAGATTCAGTTTAATGAAGACCAGCATTGTTTAGGTTTAGGCTTAAAATAATTTCCATTGGCGAATGACTCCTTTAACTTGTGCCAGTAATCAGCCTCATATCAGTGAACTAGAAACCATGACCAGCTTAACCTAGCATCATGACGGTGAGTTTTGCATATGCATGCACTTACATTCACATGATGAAACGTAAAAAAATTATCAAGATTGATTATCAATACCTATTTTGTATAGGCAAGCGTTAATGGCAATAGACTAAACACATACAGATTAATCATTTAAAAAAAAAACTTTTATGAGTAATTCAATTTTTTAATATAAGTTCTAGAAATGACACTAATATCTGTCCTTATTGTTCCATAGATTGCAATGAATCAGGGACTTTGCCCTGCCCATTATCATCATTAACTAAATTAGCCAAAGAGATCTGGACCCACCGGATGACTTCCACAGCAGACTAACTTCCAGTCGACCGGAGCGCCGCATCACTTTTGGAAGGCGACAGAGGATTCCAGTAAGTCTTCTTAAAGTTCTTCCAAACCCTTTCCCCAGACCCATGACTTACAGTCCACTGCCCGACCAGAACAACATCGAGTCCTACTTCAACCTCTGAGCATTTACTGGCTAAAATGTGTTCCCTTCAGCACTGAACCTGCATCATGGCTTCTAACTACTGTCCGGTTGTAGCCTCCTGTCATTAAGCCAGTGTGTGTGCAGTTGTTCCACTGGCCCCCGTGGTTCCCCTGTGACTGCGTCAGCTGGTTGAGGGGAAGCCCATTGTGAGCCATGGTTCTGCTGTGACAGGACGGTGTGCCTTCTCTAGACACACTGTCACTGCGGCTACACAAATAGACAGATGGACATTAGGGGAGCAAACAGGTGGGTGTCAAATAGCAGGACACAATACAGTCGAGCTAGGAAGGCCAAAAGGTTGTGAGACCCATGGAGGTGGAAAAAAGGCATCTCTGTTCTTTTTGCTTAGGTATACTGTACATACAGACTATTATTTGCAGTGAAGTGAATGAAATCAAACGACACAGGCTCGTTCACTGCATTAAAGATTCATCGAGTCATTATGACCATTAGAAAACTCCATTACAACGTTCCTGATATTACTGGTGGCATGTGATCACGTTTGATGCACATTTTCCAATTTGAATTAAAAGATATTTACATTTAGCATGCTTTATGCATATTCCTGCATGCATGTAATTAATAAATATAATATATATATATGAATGTTCTTTTCCTCTTTTTCATAATGCTTTTGTTTAGACTTTGGATATATGCAAATGAACAGTATTATAATAATATTTCACGTGAAATTTTTGCATCTCAGCGTTATTGATATGATGTTATAATATTAATACATTTTTTGTTTTAATTAGTTTTTTAATATTTCTATTTAACAATTTATTTTATATCAGTTTTATATAATTAGTTTTAAGTTTTTCAATATTTATTTATTTCATTTACCGATTTTATTTTGTTAACAATAACATTGCTGTTAAATTCCACACAATACCGTTTTATACGAGCATACTCTTACTGTCTTATTTAGATTTATATAAACAGGAAAATATCTTGATTTATCATATAACACCCATGTATACACACACACAAACACACACACACAGACACAGACACACACACACACACACACACACACACACACACACACACACACACACACACACACACACACACAGACAGACACAGACACAGACACACACACAGACACATACACAGATATATATATAACTCTCACATAACACACAAGTTAGAGGACACTTTCTCTGTCCACATATTCCAGCATCTGTAAGTGGCCCCTTAAAATGTACTAATGACAAAATTAAAGGCTAGTCGACTTGAGAGGGCAGAGTGAACATCGGATGGCTGCTCTAAAAACAGGCTTTCAACCTAATCAGCCGAGCCAGAGGCTTTCTCGCTCTCAATTACCTGATCACTCGAGTCAAGCAGCAAGAAGACTCAGTGAAACTTTGTCCAGTTGTTCCATTTGAGTTAACATTTGTGAATGGACAACCTCAGTCAAGTGACACAGAGAGCCATATTAAGGAGAATGATTTGGGGAACATTTGGGTCTCTTTTGATCAAAAACACACTTGCAAATACACATGATCATGCTTTCTAAGGAATAACATACAAATGTGGTTGTGCGTGGAAGCAGATAATGCTTTGCATATGATTTTTAGGAATGTTTTCACTGCTGAAAACAATGCAAGGCATTCAGTCAGGAAGGAAAATGTCAACCAACCAGCGACCATTGCAGTGCTAAATGAATTATGAGTACATGTACAGGTCTGACTTCCGCATTGTCATGTATAAATTCCAGACATATTTGTGACATATGTACTGTAAAGTAAACGTGGGTGCTGAAGGTGCAACTCAGGGAATGTATAAGCCCAAACCAGTTCGTCCACATGCCTGTAGATGAGTGTGTGAGGAAGAACATGCTCTGACTTTATGATGTTTTTATGAAATATTATAATGTAATTCAATTCAGCAGGCACTTTCATCCAAAGTAACTTACAATACACTAAAAACAGTCATTCTCCTCGCTGCAACACTGTCTTGATCAACAGCACAATAGCGGTGAATTGACCTTTTCTAGACTGATATATTCATTTATAATAAAACATCATTGTTTGAAATTGATTAGCCTACCTCTCTGTATTCATATAATGGTCAAATCTGCAGAAGGCTAATATGAAGTCCTCACCTGTGCATGTCAAGCCATCTTGAAAGATGTACGAGCAACACACATCGCACCAAGCGTACGTCGCGTCCTCACAAAACGAGTGTCCTTCTCCTCTCTCCACTTTCACGCGCGGGTCGAATATCGTCCTCACATCTGGGGGTTTGAAGCCCCTTTTTCTAGACCGCTGTCCGGCTACTCCGTTCTCTGCCACCTTCGGCAGCGCGTCGCTTTTCTCGGGGTTTGGAGAGACGCGTGGCCTTTGGGGAGACGGAGCTCTCCTCACCATCAGCTTCACGTTGCGCATTCTGGATTTGCCTTTAGGTGAATTCTTCTCCATCAGGTTAACTTCTTCCACCCGAAAGGTCGGTAATCGGTTCAGCTGCGGCTCCGCTAGCGGCGTCCCGACGGCACAGTGGCGCGGTGGCGAGTACTTCCTACTGTGATGCATCACGCCAGCGTTACCAAGTGCGCCAGAGGAAACACAGAAGCACCTGTAGATCTGAGATGCCTGGTCGTGGAGCTTTGCGATAAGACATTGCTCAGGCTTTGAGAGAATTTGGCCGAAGTTCTCTCAGACTGGTGCTTAAGCAGGTAAGACAGGTGCACAGAGCGCGTGTCATGTTTCACCAAGATGTGTGTGTGTGTGTGTGTGTGTGTGTGTGTGCGCGCTCGCACATGCCACTGTGCTTAAAGATTCAGATATACTTTAGCTAAAATAAAACTTAAACCTACTTTACTTCAGTTAGTTCCCATACATTTCTCATTTTCATTTAGAGCACTATATTTAATAACTATATAGACATTAATAAACAAACAAAAATGACAAAACCTCAATTTAATTTAAATACAATATTTAAACCCTGAGGTTAATCAATGACCTTTCACTGATAAAATACTCTATATGGCTAAAAATATGCATACACCCTTTTCTGATAAACCGGTTTGTCTGTTCCAGTCATTCCTGTAAAGCATTTGTTCTCAGAAATTACTGGAATGTCGTAAAGAAAACATTAGACAAAATGACGGATTAAAAAAAAAGACAAAAGTACAAAATTACAGATATCAAAGTTGTTTATTATAACATTGAAAAAATCTAATCATTTAGGCAAAAAAATTTCATATCATCTTAATGGCAATTGCATTCTATAGCCTAAAGTAAATAAATATCTGAAATATGTTCATTTCGACACAAAAACAGTTAACAAAAAGACAATAATTATAACATTTTGGATGCCTCAGTAAACAAATGAAAAAAAATGATAGGAAAGATGTATCCTGATTTTTAATGCATAAAGTTGAGGCAGTATCCACAGCACTCTTAATGACATTTGGTGTACATACATTTGTATTTGGCTCTACAGATGATTTGTTCTTTTTTTGGCCTCCGGTGTTCAGAGGACCAAGTAAAAAAAAATTAAAAAAAGATCCCTGCCGGTACACTGGAAAAGCTCTTTTCCCAGTGAATAAAGTGTCCATGCCCCTGAGAAAGACGTCTGTGATGTGAGGACAACACCTCGTCAGCTCACTGGACCTCCTCGTCATCTCCAACTTCTCCCTGTGGGAGGGAACATGCCACTGTGATTAAAGATTCATCCTGCTATCAGGCCAGATGTCATTGCTGTGAATAATTATACTGTCACTTACATTGCCAACATGCATGTTTCTGCTAATCCACTTGGAGTATTTTTCCTGCAGATACTTGGCACCGAAGCCCATGACACGGTTCATTGGATGGTAGGTGATGCCATAGAGTTGATTGGTGGCTTCACAAATCAGAGCCACGTCAACTTTCTGGTCTTTCTGTTCTGTTGGCAGTTCTGTAGCAACACTTCTACAGAAAGCATCCATCACTTTCTTGAAGAAGCCATACTTGAAAGAGGACTGCAGGGCTTCATGTAAGGCCTTGTCTGCCTTAATCTGCAGAAGATATTCAGAGATAACCACAAACACTGACAATTACAACTGAAGCTGAGGGCTGCATACACAGAGAAACACTCAGAACTAAATGAGATAATTAACTTTAACACATGAGGTCAAATCAAACACAATGGCAACAGATGGACAGAGACAAAGGACACTGAACCAGGAACATTTCACATTTATTTTCCTTCAAATAAGAAAATATTTCATTTGAGCAATGTCTGAAAAAAAAATTCTGTCAACTATGTTACGAACCAAACACCCCCCTGAAAACTAAAAAAATGATCATGTGATGTCTTTTGATTTGTTCAACGCCGTATGCTTTCGATACAATGTCTTACACTGATCGGTCACACAGCACCGCTTCAAGACGAACACACTATTTTGTTCCGTGTCAGATATTTTAAATACATTATGGAAAATATCCTCTTAATATTTCATCTCCAATGACCTGTTGTCAAGGAGTATATTAATTGCCCATCAACTATGTCTGGTACATTGTTGTAGTTTGCTAAATGTGTGCGTTGCACATAAGTGCATTTTCCTTTTTAAAGTGTTTCCAATCACACTTGAGGCAGTTCAAAACCATCATGGCAAACAGTGCGCATCTGAAGCGTCTCAGCTGAACGAAATAGTCCATTATTTATGGTCTTAAATAAATCGGTTAAAAAAAAAAATGTATTGGTGATTTTTTTTATTGATCGTGCATCCTTAAAATTATCTTTATAGTAGATTCATGATAAAAAAAAAATGTCTTGTCCTTAGTGACCATGCTGAGAATTTTACACAGATATAGGCAAAAAATAATCCCTGTACATACTTCAATCAGGCATAACATTATGACTACTGACAGGTGAAGTGAATAACACTGATCATCTCTTCATCACAGCTCCTGTAAGTGGGTGGGATATATTAGGCAGCAAGTGAACATTTTGTCCTCAAAGTTGATATGTTACAAGCAGGAAAAATGGGCAAGCGTGAGGATTTGAGCGAGTTTGACAAGGGCCAAATTGTGATGGCTAGACGACTGGGGCAGAGCATCTCCAAAACTGCAGCTCTTGTGGGGTGTTCCCGGTCTGCAGTGGTCAGGATCTATCAAAAGTGCTCCAAGGAAGGAACAGTGGTGAACCGGCCACAGGGTCATGGGCGGCAAGGCTCACTGATGCACGTGGGGGAGCGAAGGCTGGCCGTGTGGTCCGATCAAACAGACGAGCTACTGGAGCTCAAACTGCTCAAGAAGTTAATGCTGGTTCTGATAGAACGGTGTCAGAATACACAGTGCATCTCAGTGAGCATCAGAACTGGACCACGGAGCTATGGAAGAAGGTGGCCTGGTCTGATGAATCACGTGTTCTTTTACATCACGTGGATGGCCGGGTGCGTGTGCGTGGCTTACCTGGGGAACACATGGCACCAGGATGCACTATGGGAAGAAGGCAAGCCGGCGGAGGCAGTGTGATGCTTTGGGCAATGTTCTGCTGGGAAACCTTGGGTCCTGCCATCCATGTGGATGTTACTTTGACACGCACCACCTACCTAAGTATTGTTGCAGACCATGTACACCCTTTCATGGAAACTGTATTCCCTGGTGGCTGTGGCTCTTCCAGCAGGATAATGCTCCTGACACAAAGCAAAAATGGTTCAGGAATGGTTTGAGGAGCACAACAACGAGTTTGAGGTGTTGACTCGGCCTCCAAATTCCCCAGATCTCAATCCAATCGAGCATCTGTGGGATGTCCTGAACAAACAAGTCTGATCCATGGAGGCCCCACCACGCAACTTACAGGACTTAAAGGATCTGCTGCTAACATCTTGGTGCCAGATACCACAGCACACCTTCAGGGGTCTAGTGGAGTCCATGCCTCAACGGGTCAGGGCTGAACAATATTAGGAACGTGGTCATAATGTTATGCCTGATCGGTGTATGGCAGAATAGACAAACAAAAAAATAATAATATTTGATTCACTAAAAGTGTAGCACTTATTCAGTGTATGAAGTGGCATACAGTTCGTCTGTAACATAGTTGACAAACTCACCATCCCTTTTTTTATTTTTTATTAAAATCTTTAAGCTTTGCAACTAGCAGATATGTTACCCTGATAAAACTGCTCAGTGTAAACTCAAACCAATAGTTGTGTTGGAGAAATCATATTGTTTTTACACATTTTTTCTAATGTGAAATGTACCCTAAATTATAGAATACTTCTATTGTCAACACAGTTAAAAACCGTTATCTCGAAACAATGACATGAATTTAAATTTTTATTCTTAATGTTGTCTGCAGACTTTTGGAATCAACTGTTAACCATGTCAGTAAAAGGACAGAAAAACATTATGTACTACAAAATGGACACCATTGAAGTGCAGGTGAGTGTGTTTGCAGAGACACCCGGTGGTCAGGTTTAACATCTCTCTCATCATTAAATGACATCGTTCCACTGACCTTTTCAGCCAGCTCATCGCCGTGAACTCGGAGGAGGTCCGCCAGCCTTTGCACAACGTCTGCTGAGTCAACACAAATGAGAAGTTCAGTTTGCAATCTCCCCTGAATGACAGCTAAAACTTAGATCAGATACAGAAATCAAAAGAGAAGAATGAGCTTGAACTCACCATCGCAATCCGATTCTATTTCACATGGAGTGAAGTGCACGGAGTCTGAGATCTCTGTCAATTCACTGACCATGTTTTCCATCTCATCCACTTTCCCATCTGAATCTGAGAGAAGAGATGATATCACATCTTACGCTGGAATCTCCAGTCTCACTTTGTAGAGAATGTTTGGTCTTAATGTAATATTTCACTCTCACCTATCATCGCTGGCTGTTGTACAGATGTATCATCATCTGTCTTGGGTTTAATGCATTTCGAAATGAACGATAATCTCAATCTCCCCTTTCTGTGTTTTCTCTTTGATTTACTGAGTTTTTCAGACGGCTCCGCTGAAGACTGCTCTCTCTCTGGGATGTCCTGCTGCAGACGGGTGTCCATGGGTCGCCTCTTGCGGGCGTACGCCATAAGGAGTCTGAACTCCAGACTGTCCGCCGCAGGAATCTGGACATCACCATTGTTCTGCCCCTGATCCCTGGTCAGTTATCAACACTTCATCAAAACACTGAGATCAGCAAATTGAGCACAACCTAATCTTTATAGGTGCACTCAGTATAACTTTAATTTACTGAGCAGTATTAAAGCGATAGTTCACCCTAAAATTGCGTTACTCACCCGCAAGTTCTAAACCTGTATGAATTTTGAAAAATGTGTTCTTGGACCACAAAACCAGTCATAAGGGTCTTTTTTTATAATATACACCGTCTGAAAGCGGTCCATTGATGCATGATTTGTTAGGATAGGACAATATTTGGCTGCGATATTTGAAAATCTGGAATCTGAGGGTGCAAAAAAAAAAAATTCTAAATATTGAGAAAATCGCCTTTAAAGTTGTCCAAATGAAGTCCTTAGCAATGCATATTACTACTAATAATACATTTTGATACATTTACCCTAGAACATTTACAAAATATCTTCATGGAACATGAATTTTACTTAATATCCCAATTATTATCGATAATTTTGACCCATGCAATGCATTGTTGGCTTTTGCCACAAATATACCCGTGAGACTTATGACTGGTTTTGTGGTCTGGGGTCACAAATGTGGGTAACCAAACAGTTGATGGACCCCATAGTATTTCCCCTCCCCCCCATACTATAAGTCAATGGGGACCAGCAACTGTTGAGGGTGAGTAAATGACAGAGATTTCATTTTTGGGTGAACTGTCCCTTTAATAATTGAGTAATACACCACATTAAGTACTGTAAAAATTATTATTATTATTATTATTTTTATAGGCTACTGATATGAATGGATATACGTCAATCATTTTACACATTTTTCAAATTCCTATTCATTTATTTATCTGTGAAACTTTTCATGAGGAAGCATGACTGAGCACAACTTTAATCAGGTTTAATTTAACTCATTTAACATTTTTAAGTACTATATGTTTCACTAAAACATAAACAACCAGAAGCTTAAATTTTGGTTAAACGTGAAGAGTTAGTATTATAACTTTGTTGGCAAAAATGAACTAAAACATGCATTTCTACACTTGCAATGGAAGTCTCGAGCGTATGGATATTCCTCTAACGTGCATTTAATGTAACAATCAAGTGATTTCATCTGTACGTTTATTCATGAAAGCGACACACTCACGGTAGATCTCGTTCTTTACAGTGAACTCGCCGTCACTGCGTAAAGAGTGGGGAGCCTGGGCATGTTCGCCACACTTCCACGTTAACTCAAGACGTGCGTTTCCCGTCTACTTTAGACTTTTCCATAAGTTTAGACACAAATCACACGCATGACAAAATGTTTTGAGCATTCTCTACGAAACTGACTTAAGTCACGGAAGTGTGAACTAAACGCACATAATCAACAGTCTAAGGCAGTCACTATTAAGAGTTTCTCTATGTGAATAAATATAATGAAAGTTCAACACTTACATGACTCGTTGCTTACAGACAGTGATATTACACGGGAGAAGAGCGAAAGGTCAGCCTTTTAAAACACGGGGCGGAGCCTCACGAGTGAGTCACACTCAATGAATCAACACAACTCAATGCATCAAACCAAATGATTCATTGATTCCCCTCTGGAATCTCGGTTTATTCTGCAGAATGCCATGCTCTATATTATTATCTTAGCTCTTTGTATACTATGCATTCATTGGCTAAGGCTACATTTTTATATGCTTTAATTACATGGAATAGGCGGCATCAATAATCCGGCTAAACAATTTTTTGTATGTGTGTTGTCAACTTTGAACAAACTCTCATTTTTGGGTGAACTATCCCTTCAAATATACCCTAAATAAATGTAAATAGAATGCATTACAGCATTGAGGGGAAGAAAGATAAATGTCCACACTTGGGGTCAGTTGAGTCAAGAGTGCAGACAATGAATGTTATTTATTTTTTACAGTAGTTTCTGTAACATCAGACTTCCCATTAAACACACAAAACACTGGTGCTTTCCATCCGACTGCCCTTTAATGAGAAAACATTCTGATTTGTTTTTTTTGAGCTTGTGCAACGTGATATCTGTCACATCCCCACCATGTCTACTCACCCCATGACCTCATACACACCTAAAATAGATACTTAGAAATTAGAAAAAACTAAAACATTCAAGTATAGCCCCATCTTTTAAAAGACTTTAAAAAAAAAGCAAAAATACAACCACTGAACAATTTTCATATAACTTAAAAAAGCAGAGGAAAAAAAGAAGAGATAATGCCATTTCATTACATAATCACTGAGGGGTAGAAACATCCAGAGAGGTAACAAAATTCCATGCACAATAACGTGTTAAAATCTCAACTGATAATACAAGATAACACAGCAGATCTCTCGTATCAGCACGATCCTACAGGCAGCCGTTTTCATGCATTTCCCTCGTGAGTGATTTGACATGGTACAGGACTAAGGACATGGTACAACTCGCGTCAGTGTCTTTCTTGCGTTCATTTGGTTTAGTCTTTCTTCTCACAGGCCAGCGTTGTCCAACGCAACCTCATAATGGAGCCAAAAATCAGCTGCCATCAATGGAAAAAAACGCATCCGGTGCCTTTGCTCATCTTGAAACATTAATGTAATGTAATATTAAATAGATAAATGCACAAATGTCATCCATTCATATTGCATTGAAAATGGCTCAGATGTTTTCTCGTCGTCGTAAGATAATTTCACAATCACGCCACTGTAACGGCACACAAACAAATCAGAAGGAAACAGATTGTGTAAAGTCTGTAGTTGTGTAGAGTTCCGATCATCAACCTCTTGAGTTTAAAATTTCTCTCTGGAAGATCATCCTCCTTCAAACAAACTCAGAAGCAATGACCAGAAGATGTTTTTCCATCTGTGTGTCTTTGGCACACGACATGATGCACAAAAGCACTTCTTTTGTGTCTCTAAACCTAACCGGTGATGCAGCAAAACCTAATCCATCTTTGAATAAATAGTTATAATAAATAAGAGCAATAAATAAATGCTAGGTCAGAGCCTACAATAAAAAAAATAAAAAAACCCACAGCGACATCAGTGGAAAAACAACAGCTAGACAGTTTCCTGTTCACCGAGGACTTTCTCAGCCCGAGGCGCTCTCGACACACCGCTCTCTTTCTCTCTTCCCCCCTTCAAGCTCTCTCGTTCGAGTGTGAGCAGACACGTGGAGGAGTGCTGACGGCCACTTTCTGTGGGTACAAATCTTCCTAACACTAAGCGCGTGAGCCCGTTCATACAGCCGTCTCCAGATCCTCGTGTGCCTCGGGCTCAGCTACCGGCTGGCTTTCCATGAGGGACGCCAACTCGGAGTTCCCGGCGTCCAGGGCACAATCCTTGGGAGTTTTTCCCTAAAAGGACAATGGCAAAAATGTGACCACCAAGCATAGTTGTGCTTATACACTAGTACAACTTGGTCCACCAAAACATTTTTTTTTAATATATGAATGCTGTTTTACGTGAATATTACCACAGGAGTGAAGCACAAAGCTTTGTTTACAAAAGCTAATAATA
This sequence comes from Paracanthobrama guichenoti, assembly GCA_018749465.1. NCBI lineage: Eukaryota > Metazoa > Chordata > Actinopteri > Cypriniformes > Gobionidae > Paracanthobrama > Paracanthobrama guichenoti. Next base: position 957,634 of record CM031946.1, read on the forward strand.
GGTTAGCAATTAAATGTTACTTTGCAGCCATGGAAACATATGGATTCACGCCAAATGAGAGAGGTAGTCTATGTGAGCCCAATTTAAGCTTTGTCAGCTTTTTTATTCTGTTTTGCGATCTGGTCACCCAATTTTCCGTGAATTTTAACAATAGGCCTACTCCATTTTATTCCACTGGACATGAACATCTCGTTTCTTTTCCTAAATCTTCACTTACGTCTCACCCATTTTCGCAGGGGATAATAAATGTTTCTTCCTTTCGTTTGCTTATATTAGCAATGATACCCATTCACATCCTTTACTGTGGTAAAGTAGAAAAAACACTGTAGGACAGATAACTTTTTACTTCAAATTTTATTTAACACAGTTTGTGCTTGTTATCAGACTTGGTAAAGCGCGCCAAGTTTAAAAACTGCCACTGTCATGGCCCTCCAGAGACAAAACAGAAACACAAGTAGTTCTCACCAGGAAATTGGTTTTGCTAGGGGAAGCCCCAGCCTCCAGCAGACGCCTGCATACATCACGGTGCTGCTGGGAAGCTGCTTTGTGCAATGCAGTGTCACCTCTGAAAAAGACAAATCAGAAATTGGGAAATTGGGGAAACTAATAATAGCAGTTTACGCCACTATCACACAAATAAATAGATCAATCCACAACTACATACGTGTCTCTCTCAGTTAAGTCCAACATCAGCTTTGACCCTGAAAGAAACAGAATTTTGATTTCAAAACTGCATGTGTTTTATATATATTTATACTACGGGGCTGTTGAATGCTTGAATCTGATTGGCTGACGAACATTCTAAGGTGTGCAATTATTTTCAGGGAAATGCACGGCAAAAGTAGTTCCAGGCAGGTCTTGACCACATTACAGTTCCATATCACTTCGCCAAATGATTTCTATCATTTGAATGATTATTTTAGATCTTTACAGCATACAAGAGGAAGAAGAACCAAACCCCACAACGACACTAGCCGCGTTTCCATTACCCTTCAAAATGCGCAAAGTGCGAAGTGAAAATACACCCAATGGAAATGCGTCACTTTCACAAAAACTCCCATATAATCGCAAAAAAGTTTTTACGCTCGCATGAGGTGGTTTTTCAGGCAATTCGAAAAAGGAATATTTCGCAAAACTGCAATGGAAACGGAAATGAAGTTTTTGCGCATTTATAGGTCAAATGAATTTACGGGAATACTGAATGCTAAAAAAAAGAAATGCCATAATTTAATCAAGACCTTGAAGATATGAGGGAGAAACACCCAGAAACACCTCATACGTGGCCGCTCCCTTCCGATTAAAAATAATGGCTAGTGCGGTGGCTGGGATAAATGTAAACCTACCAACATCCGTCACCATGAGTCATCGCGAGAGGAAAAGAATTCTGTTTCAGTCGCATAACATCGGTTAATGGAAACTCTGCCATGTCGCAATAGTTTTTTATCGACATTTAGAAAGTACTGCAAAATGTCTTGTGCAAATCTGTAATGGAAACGCGGTTACTCACAGAGTAAATAAATATAGTAAACAACAGGATAAAAAAAAACACTAATTATTTCCATGTTTTTTGCCACAAAATTACGCTTTACGTTTGTCTTCTCCCGCTCTCTCCCACTCAAACACACACACACACACACACACACACACACACGCGCACACACGCACACACACACATCATGTGGCTTTTCATGTTTCTAATCCAGGTGATCACTTATATCAATGTTTTATATATATATTGTCATATTGTCCAGAACTGAAACTTGTAGTTTTTGTCAGTGTTTATTTAAAAACATTCAATCATGCGTAAGAATATAAGATTACATTTTTAACTGATGAGTTGTCAATACAATATATAATGTATATATAACACAAAATGATAACTGCCAATCCATGTTTTGTTGCCAGTCGTTTCTGTGAATCCATTTGCTTCTCTTTTCTGTAGCTTTCGGCAGTCTGTAAAAATATACCTCAGATTTCCTGTCAAATCTATTTATAGTCATTGCATTTGAGCACGCAAGCACAGGAGGGTGCGTGTCCAGATGCTCGTTCCAACACTCACCGTGTTCTAAAATGAAACTCACAACCTCTGTGTGGCCGTGTTGGGCGGCCAAGTGCAGAGCGGTGCAGCCCATAGAGTCCCGCACCAACAGACTGACCCCGCTGCCGCAGGAACCAGACATCTGTAACACACGGGACAGATAATGAATCAACAGCATATGAGCGAGATTGGTTACTTTGAATTAGACAACAAACACTGGTTTACCACAGAAACTTTACTGGTTGCGCAAGTTACAGTGCATCATGTGGTACTGTGCACCACCCTGATGAGTCATGTGGCATAACAGGCACTTCTAGAAAACTCTTCCACTTTCGTTTCAATAAAATACAGATCAAATAAAAACTCACCGCTGACAGGTCTCCTTTAACAGCAGCTGTCAATAGAGCTAGAAAAAACAGATTTTATCAACACGTCACTATGAGTAACAGTTATGCATCAGGTACCTAGCAATTATGACATGCATTCGGGAATTTCCGGCTGCCACCAATGGGTTTATCCCATGACTTCTGACAGGGAAACCTCCCTGAGTTGAACTTCTAAACAGTCCAGACCTGTTTACTATCTCTCCACCACTCCTCTCCACAAATAAATACTTGCGTTTGCACTGTACCTTGTTCGTCTGAGGTCAGGGGAACACTGCAATAAGGAAACGAGAGCAAAAATAAAATGGTACGCTTTGCATATGCATTTGCACAGAGCAGCAAGGTATAAAACTGAAAGAAACGATCAATGATTCTCACCTGGAACTGGGTTCCACCACCACATCTGGCATTCCAGGAGCTCGGACCTGGCTCACCGCTGGGCCCTCGTGGTCCAGGATGAAAACCTCATCCTGGCATATTTCAGTCACAAAGTGGAGATGCTCCTGCATGTACACACATTACAAGTGCAGATTATGCAGCTTCCACTATATTTTTAATTTTCTATATATATTATAACACAGTATCATCATACCTGAGCCTTGTCTATGCGATAAAAGCGGTCGGCTGATGTAGCTGGAAACATAATGTACAGTGAAGTGATGATTATTACATACTTTATTGAAGTACACAAATCACAACACACATTCCTGTGTTACTGTGGAGATCATAAAACTCCAGGGGGCGATAGAGTTAGATAGCTTTTATTCAGCTGGCATTAAACAGTTAGGCCTTGAGTCCACCAAAGCGTTTTTAGCCACTGTTGGAAATAAGCTGAGACGCTTTGCTTGCTATGATTACCCAAAGTTGAGCATTCTTCAACTCAAAAATGCCCAGCGCTTCAGCATGAAAAACACGCTCAGCACCTCGTTACGCTCCTGGTGTTTTAAAAATGTGGCACTCCCATTGAAAACAACGGGGAAAATACACTTTGGTGGACACACGGCCTTAGAGTGTGATTAAAATTAACTCTGGTGCAACTGCTCTAGTCCTGGTTTGCTTAGCATTCGCACTGTAATTTTTAACACAGAACCTAAATATAAAAAATATATATATATAAAACATTTTTTGCGATGGAACTTACTGAACATCCAAAACAATGTGCCCTGGGCTAATTGCGCTCATTGTATGTGCGTACATGGTATTTTGACCAGCTGAGAACTCGTGAAGAAAATGTGAAATGGAGTCAAAACAGCGGCAGGAATCCCTCCGTCACACACAAACACAGATCTACTGCGAGGAGACGCGGTTCTGACGCCTGTACTGAATGGTAAAAGAGCAGCGCTTTCTCTCCTATGATGAGAAAATGAGCACTCTGTCCTTTTTAGGGTCGCATCTTGTGACATCACATCCGGTTTTTGGTTCCTTTAGAGGTCTTTGGTCTGTGTTGCGGTCATATTTCAGTCGAACCACACCAGGGTTTGTTTGGAAGTGGAGTGAGACCATCTTTGCAGTGGTCTCGGTGCGCAGCAGGGTTCAGATGGTGTTCACACTTATTCAAATGTGTGATTCTCTCAAGTCTACATCTGATGCATCCTCGATATCAAGAACACATCCGAGTACTTTCATGCATCCTCTGCTCTTGCCTTCTTGAGTATAGGAATTGAACTTCGACAGTGAATGATGGCGTAGACCGAGAATACAAGGACTTGCAATGAGAAACAGCCTATGGGGGGGTGGGGAGCAATCGAATTTGGGTTTGGACCAGGCAGTTAAACCAAGTGTGAACCGTAAAATATCAAGACCAAGAGAACCGAACATGCAGTGTGAACATACACTTAAACTAACTTTACTTGCAAAAGGTTTGTCTCGTCTTACAGTATAGAGAATAGAAACACAGTTCAGATGCAGAGACTCACAGTCGAGGAAACTCCAGTTGGACGAAAGTCTGTGCGCTGAACTCGGCCATGACAAACCTGTGCTCTCATCCTGAGGACAGACACGTGAAACATTACAGGAGTGATTTGAACTGAGGCGTCACACTGGATGGTGAATTTGAATCAAATGTTTCAAATGTTATCACTGTTTTAATTCATTTCTGTGTGAAGCACTTTGAATTGCCATTGTGTATGAAATATGCTATATAAATTAAGTTATCATTACAACATTAATTCTTTTTAAATTTATTTTGTGGTGTTGTATGGCAATATTCCAATCTATTTTGATGGCTGAATTAACAGGACTGAATTTATATTTCCAAGTCATTTTTAGCACATCATATGACAATGGATAAACACGAAACACAGGAAACAACAGTGACATGCAGTAAAAGACTAAACACTGACAACAAATACAGACTGAGCGAATTGTGTATAATCCTGAGGCATTTACCTGGTAGTGCACTCTGTGACCAGCAGAGGGCGCTTGATGCAAATCCTGTCGACAAAACGTACAACATGATGGAGATGATTTGAGGTTACATGACGCAACTGCAATGAATAAACACTACAGGACCAGGAACATTCAGTTTTCTGTCCCAGCAAAAAAGCTTTTGTAGGTTTTAATATATACACTTGCGTTCAAAAGTCTTTGATCGGTAAGGTTTTAGACCTTATGCTCACCAAGGCAGCATTTATTTAATAAAAAAAAAAAACAAAAAAACTAATTTGTGAAATATTATTAATGTAAAATAACAATTTTCTATTGTAATATATTTTAAAATGAACAGCATTCATTTGCAATCTAAAGCTTTTGTAACATTATAAATGTCTATACTGTCACTTGATCAATTTAATGCATCCTTGCTGAATAAATGTATTCATTCTTTCCCAAGAAAAACTATTCTTACTGACCCAAATCTTTTGAACGGTAGTACAATGTTACAAAAGCTTTAGATTGCAGATGAATGCTGTTCTTTTGAACTTTCAACTCATCAAATAATCCTAAAATTCAACTTTTCAACACTGATAATAATCATAAATGTTTCTTGAGCAGCAAATCATCATATCAGAATGATTTCTGAAGGATCATGTGACACTGAAGAACACAGGAATAAATTACATTATTATGTTTTTTGTATTTTTAGTCAAATAAATGCAGGTGAGCATGAGAGACTTCGTCTAAAAACATTAAAAATTCAAAAACCTTTGAACGGCAGTGTACATACATTTGGGCAGTGATTGTATTGATTACTCTGACAGGAGCATCATGGGAAGTGCTCACCTCCTGCAGCCTGTCAATGTACAGTCGACAGGTTTCCAGGTCACAGTCTCCTCTCACCACCACGATGCCAACAGGAGTAGCTGAACAAGCACACACACACACACACACACACACAGCAGAGAGAGAGAGTTGGCATACAGTCACTTCACATACTCACCCTTCCTACAGCAGCACTGATATTCTGATATGTGAACTGAATTGTGGGAAAGGTTACAATGAACTCACAGATGTCGCGCAGACGCTCCTTGTCGAACTGCATGCTCTCGTACTCCTGCAGGATGATGCGGTTCACGCGCAGTCGCAGACGATCAGGGACGGCATGAGGGCTGCGATATGCAGACGACGAGAAATGAGAACCGATGACACATAAAAAGATTAATATGAGATATGTAACCAACAGCGGTGGAGGTGGAACAGACATTTTCTTGGTTTTATCTTCTGCTTGCTGATAATGCTCTACATGACAGGACTTCATGATCGTGCTGAATCGTAATGGAAAACTATGAAAACAAAGCGTTAGCGCCAGATGATGAGGAGCTAAAAGGAAAAGTGAAAATGAGTTTCACAAAAGCACAGGTAAAGATCAGAAAGGACTGTAGTCATTAATAAAAACTATTTCTGGGGCCGTTTGGTCTGTTTACATCCTTATTCAAGTCAACATGATTGACCCTCGGAAGAGTCTTGACATATGCAAATTAATCGTTATTTACTATTATTTATATTACCTTAACCATCATTACATTATGTAAACACTATCGGCAACATTTTATAAAACATTTAGCTATTTGAATTATAATTATTTTTACCTAAGTAATATTTTCCATATGTGCAGTGCATATAGTCAAAAATGGTGGTATAAAAGGCTGAAAAAAATAAAACAGAAGAGTAAATTATATATATAAAGTTTAATAATTTTTTTATTGTTGTTATGTTATCATTAAAAGTTAACAGATTTAAATTCTGATGTGAACATTTATTATTTATCTTTATTTTGTTATTACAAAATTAATATTTAAATTGTAGCATGTCTATTTATTCTAATTATTAATTTTTATTTATTAGGACATTTTGTGGTGCTGTATGGCAATATTAAAATCTATTTTGATGGCTGAATTAATTATTTTGACAGTACCGAACTATCTATATATATATGGAAATAAGTATGCATAATTATTGTCACAAAACAGTTTTTTCCTTCCCTGGAGGCAATAAATGATTGTACAAACTGCACCTGCAATAGCTTAGAATGATAAAATGCTTAAAATGCATTATTTTTCCATCTGCTCGGTCCATATCGAGCAGCCTAGATGATGTCAACTAAAACAGCAGAGCGAGTTATGAAATTCTGATGAGAGGTTAATAAAACAAACACTTTTTTTGGACAGTGCTTGTGTGCAATAAGACCAGAAACATGTATTAAGACAGTAAACAGTGTCCATTTGATCATTTCATGTTGACTTTAAGATGCACAGCAACAAAACAACACCTGAAAAAGACACTGTCAGCTGGGCGGAAAACACAAAACACTCACGAGTGAGAACCCTTGACTCACACACACACACACACACACACACACACACACACGCGCGCGCGCTCTGTACGCAAGGTGTGCGTGTGTGTGCTGGAGGGATCGTGAGAGATACCATACTTACACAGAGAAGGAGTCGGGGGGAGCAGAGAGGCGGCGCAGGTCGGCTGCGCACACTTTCTGAATGCTGCGTCAGCGCAGCCACACGGGAACACAGGCAGCACAGCCAAGCCAGTCAGCACAAGAGACAGAGATACAGAGAGAGAGGGAGAGGGGGAGAGAGAGAGAGAGAGAGAGAGAGAGAGAGAGAGAGAGAGAGAGAGAGAGAGAGAGAGAGAGAGAGATGGAGGCGCAGAGGGATGGAGATGAGAGACAGACGCATGAAGGGCAACCAGTAATTAAGGAGGAGAGAGAGAGAGAGAGATGGAGACAAAGAAAGAAAAAGAAAGAAAAACACACTGAGGCACTGCAGAGCAGCACACAGACAGTGAGAGGTTCTAGAAGAGCAGTGGATTAGTGCTGTTACTAGAACATTCATCAGTCAAGCACACATGAGCCGCAGCCGCTACTGTTAGACCGGTTAGTGTGTTTGTGTTTGAGCGGGAAACCTTCATAAGAACATGGTTTTGGTCAATGACATGATGCTCATTTTTGTGTTTGTATTTAAAAAGCTTTTCATGAATTCATGAACATGAAGATTTGAATATACCTGTTTTATGATGAAAATGTTTTTAATTTATGAATTACAATTTGGTGGCATACAAAGCAGCATTTATTTGATCAAAAATACAGTAAAAACAGTAATATTGTGAAATATCATTACAATTTAAAATAATTGTTTTCTAATATGGATGTTACAAAATTAAAACGTAATTAATGGATTTAAATTATGACGTGAACATTTTTCATTATGTTATTGTTACAAAATTAACATTTAAATTCTAGTATGACTATTTATTTTAATTTATTTTTTATTTTTTTATTTGTGGTGCTGTATGGGAATATTAAATTAGTTTTGACAGTACTGAACTTTGGAATATACATATGGGAACAATTAGGCATAATTATTGTCACAAGTTTGTCAATATCGTTAAAAACTGTAATATTGTGAAATATTGTTACAATTCAAAATGACTGTTTTCTATATGAATATTGTAAAATGTTATGTGCTGCTGAATTTTTGTAACATTATAAATGTTTTTACTGTCACTTTCGATCAATTTAATGCATCCTTGCTGAATAAAATTATTCACTTATTTTTAAATAAATCATACTGAACTTTTGAACGGCACTATAAAAGGCATAATCCTTTATTATTTATATTCTTTTTAATATTATTTTCATTATTATTACCATCAAAATCTTATGATTTTTAAAACTTATATGCCAAATCAAAAGGTGGGAATCTCGCTCTTGTCACTGTTGTTTCATAACAAGAAAACTATAAAAAAAGACCCTCATGTTTGTGTTTCTCTAAATATTTCACCTTGTAATAACAGGTTAGTTCAGGTTGTCCGATATCATGTTGCAAAACCAAGAAAGTTTCATAAATATGCATGAATCAAAATGTCCTTTAAAAATGTATGAAACAAACACACTCACAAAAAGTTAAAAAAAAAACTTTTACACATGCATTTTAAACATCATCTTGCTTATCTGCATTCATCAAAGATGCATATGTATTTTGCACTGGTGCATGAGTGGATTAGGTGTGACTCACTCATTCAGCAGCGGGACAGATGTGCGTCTCTTGCTCTTCTGCACCATGTTGGCCTGGTTCCTCAGTGATATGCGCAGGGTCGAGGGCGTGAGGCGACACGGCTCGCCGTCCACCTGCACGGGCAGCGTCTTGAAGGTGGTGAGGATGACCTCTCTGCACTGATGCAGCCGTTCGCCGTGGCCGCCCACCTGCAGCGCCGCCTTGTGGTGAACACAGGGAAGTTCATGTAAGCCATAAAGCTGCGACAAAGGGCCTTATTTTAACAATCTGAGCGCATGGTCTGAAGTGCATGCCGCAGGTGCACTTAGAGTATGTCTGAATCCACTTTTGCTAGTTCAACAATGGAAAAAAACAGTTGCCGCGCCAGACGCATGATCCAAAAGGGTTGTTCCTAGTCTCTTAATGAGTCATGGGTGTGTTTTGGGCATAACGTGCAATAAACCAATCAGAGTCTCATCTCCCATTCCCTTTAAAAGCCAGCTGCGCTCGCACCATGGCGGATTCACTATTTACATGGCGGAATTTGTGAGCGGAAAGACTGAACGCTTCTCCAGAGAGGAATCCCTTACTTTTTTATATTTAAAAATGTTTGTGTGCTACTGTGCGTCCCGTTGTGCACCCTATAGGTGTACTGTGCCACTGACTTTAGACCAGATTTTCAGTTTCTCAAAATAGCAATGCACCAACAATGCGCCTGAACACACCTGGTTTTCAGACCAGCACACCCATGGGTGAACATGGCGAGCATTTGCCATTTAAACAATGTGCCACTGGACGTGAAAATGATAACCGTGTCGGGCCTGAAACTAGCAAAAAACACTTGAGTCGCGCCTGCCATTGCATTGCGCCAGGTGTATGATAGGGCTCAAAGACTTTAGATGTACATATTACTATGAATGGGAGAAAGTGCAATGCGCAACATGGCGGAATAAGTCCGGTCTTCTAAATAAAAGAGCCAAACACCAAATTGCTCACCAGAGAGGCCATGGTGAAACCGATCACCTCGATGCAGCCGTCGTCATGCCTCTGAGGCTCAAAATCTCTGTGGTCGCCCGTGTTTCCCCATGGCATGGTACCAGCACAGTACCTACAGAGAGAATACAGCGTATAATGAGGTACATAACATAAGACAGTCCTGGTGACATGTTTAAAAAAGTCATTAAAAGAACGCAATCTCTATTCAAACACCCATGTGATCTTATTTCTAAAAGGACAACGAGTCGGTGATATGTCTATTAAACCTTTGACATTCAAATCTGCGTTAACGCTGATCCAGAGAGAGCCACTGTCATGTATAGATATGAAACAGCTTCACAAACACTTTTTCAGCCACACAGTATCGTTATTTCTGTGTTATAATAATTCAAATGATCACAGAAGTACTGAGATAAAAGTTTATAGTTCAGATATAAACAGTGATGTCTGTGGTAGCGATCAAAATAGAGTAAATCACCTTTTGAAAGTAACTTAACACTTCAAATAAATATTACACCAGTAGGTGGCGACAAGCGTCTGTTAAAATTGAATCATTGAGTCACTGAATCATTCATTCAAGAGATTCGCTCAAAAACGCTGATTCATTGAGTAATAAAACCAGTGAAGTCTTTATGAGTGAGTCATTAAATCATTCATTCAAACAGATTTTTTTAAAACAATAATTCATTCAAATGTATTAAATATCTTTTAAATAGACTGCAGCAATTAACACTTTGTCATAAACTGCATGTTATTTTGTTTAGTTGTGTATTCAGAACCGTGGGATTTTAGAACCTCCATTTAATAAAGCAAAAACAAATCGTGATTGTCAATTTATGCAGAATTATGCATAAACTCCTAATGGCCCATTCTCAGGAAACCCTTTCAAGAAACCATGTGACCCTATGATTTACTACTGACATAATTAACAACATATTGAACTTTAATTGACATACAATTGTAATGCCAATTAAATTAAAAGCTTAATTTTATATTTAAATGCATTTTTATTGCATGACCCTTTTCATCATCATATTTCCTATTGGGTTAAATAAAAAAACATCTATCCAGTGTCAAAATACTAAATAAGTCAAATAAATGCTATAAAATCGAATGAAGGTAATTGCTTTCAGTCTGCAATATGTCATTTTAAAGTCAGAAGATTAACAGTACTTCATTAAAGCCACACTTAATATAAATGACCTTTTCAAGCTCAACATTTCAACTCTGTTGTGAAAAACATATCGCAGTAATATGGAATTGTTTTTTTCTTGGCACCAAGTACAAAAACAATGTGTTCGCTGAGGCCATTATTAGATGTTTTGTGCTGACCTTCAACCCAGACACATTTCTAATGTCCTGGCAGAAAAACATGTTTTGAAAGTTGTTTTATATTTAATGTCTGATTTATTTACAAGGCACATACTACCAGAATTTGTGATTTAAAAAAGGAAGGCGGCATAAATGGCTTCTCCTGAGAATGACCCTTGTTTTTGCAGCCCACCTGGGAATATTCAAGAAGACGATGCACTGAAACTTCAGTTCCTGGATCTTGGGTGTGAGATCCGTACCATCACACTGTCAGTATGCAGAAGAGAATTGAATTAATTAAAGAGGACTTGTTAAATATCAGGTGGACACTGGCAAAGTAAGCATGAGCAGAGAGGATCAGGAGTTTCAGGTGAAGTTTCAGACTCACCACCACTCTGACATGCTTCGACAGATCCCTGGAGCTCCGCTGGAGAAAGTCGGAGAAAGCCGCCTGAGGGGACACAACTAAGAGTCACTCTCTCTCACACACAGACACCACTTAAACACACACTTACTCTGTCAGACAGGAACTCAGCCTACCCCTGCATAGAACATCTTGTTACGGAAGCGACTGTTGAATTTCTCTGGGTTGGCTTCTGTGAAGGAACACAACGACACAAATTATTATGACTTTGAGAATGAAAGCGAATGAGAAAGAACAGATGCGTAAATATCTCGGCCAACAAGGACATTTTATTAAATGCCACACATGTGCGCAGCCAATGAGTCAAGAGTTCATTCTAAAAGGGTCATATCAGGATTTTTCTTTCTTTGCTCTTTTGAAATAAAAGAATTTAAATGTACCACATATATACTGAGGATCACACAATCCAGCCCACCGTTCAGAAACATCACAGCTATAAGGTCAAGTCATCATATTAACATATGCCATTGCCCGCCCACATTTACTATATCATTCAATATTCAGCAGCGTGACTCTGACAAACAGAACATTTACATAAAAAAGGTTATATAATACATAAGTTTTAAAGGTTCAGTAATACGTGAATATACATAATGCACAGCATCTATGAAAGTGCAATTGTAATGCATAAACTACATTTAAATTGTCACTTTGCAATCCTCTTTAACATATTCAACATATCCATCCAGTTCAAGTAGTAAAATTATATTTCAAAATTGGCAAATAATCGCATATTTAACTTAGTTTAAATGCAAATTTAAACCTAGAAAAGCATAAGGCATGTGCATTTAAATTTAATGTTCATAGTAGTTTAATGAATGCAAATCTAGGTAAGATTAATGAATTTTCAATTTGCAGCAAATGTTACATATTTCAATTCAGGAAAACATGACTATTTTAAATTCAAGAATTGCAGCAAAAACAGCATGCTTAATTATAAATGTGGAAAATGACCAATAAAAACTCAAATAAGAAGACATTTGTAAGACATATATATTTTATATTAAATTTAAATATTGTTTTTTTAAATATTAAGCATAATTTAAAAAAAAAAATTAAATGGTTAGTTCACCCTAAAATGAAAATTAAGTCATAATTTATTCACCCTGGTGTTGTTCTAATGCCCTTCCTTCTTTTTGGGGGGACAAAATGAGCATTTTTTATAATGTCCGTATAATAGCAGCCAGTATCAAGCTTTTAAAAAAGATGCAAAACTATTACAGAATGATCCCATGCAACACGTGGCATACATTCCAACCATATTCCAAAACGAACAGATATGTAACGTGTTATTTAATGAAAATCCAGACGTTGGCGGTTGGGTTTTGTGCATGTTTGCACATTCGTGAGAACTATTAGCACCGCTGTTCGTTCCAACTCGCCCAGAAAAAGCACACAAGTTGTGAGAAATCAAGATGAAAAAAACTGCAACATGAAATAAAATCCATGCACTTTCTTCTCTGAGTTGAATATATCTATTGTGTTCGTCACAACTTGAAGTTACCGCGTTCACATCTGTCTGTTAACCGTCATTCTGACTGCCCTCTGACAGCTGGAGTTCCGGTCTGGAGATATTCAACTGCACGGATACTTTTTTGAGATTTCTAGGAGTTGTATTCCAGGTCACGTTTTAATTCATCTTGATTTCTCACAACTTGCGTGCTCTTTCTAGGCGAGTCAGAATGAACTGTGGTGCTAATAGAGTCTCACGGATGCTCAATCATGCACAGAAGACCAATGACCATGGTCAGGATTTTCATTAAATAATCATTACTTTTTGGTTTGTTTTTCACCAGACCCTATCGTACACTCCCAGAACAACTGGAACATATGTCAAGTGTTGCATGGGATCATTCTGTGATACTTTTGCGTCTTTTTTTAAAAGCTTGGTGCTGATTGCTATTATATGGACTGCCATTATATGGATGAGCACGAGCGGGACTTTTTTTTGTAACATTTCTTCTTTTGTGGTCGGAAAAAAGAAAGGACATACGGCATTAGAACAACCCCATGTAGAGTAAATGATGACTTGATATTCATTTTAGGGTGAACTATCCCTTTAAGGTGTATTTTAAAATATTCAGACATATTTTTGACATATTTAGATAAAAAAATAAATAAATAAATAAATAAATAAATAAATAAATAATAATAATAATAATATTATATATAATATTATATATACATATATATACATATATATATATATATATATATATATATAGTATATATATATATATATATATATATACAGTATATATATATATATATATATATATATATATATATATATATATATATATATATATATATTTTTTTATTTTTTTACATGTACAATTTTCTTTTTATATTGTAAGGATATTAAAACTAAAGGATTAAGAATGTCTTTAGTGCATTTAAACCGTGACTAACATTCGAGATGGCGATATGAATCAGAATACACTACGGCAAACCTCTAGACTCGTGGAACTCCAGGGTGACGTGGGCATCAAAGCCGAGGCTGAAGTAGTTATTGAACACGTTTAGAGGAAGCTGATAAAAGACAACAAAGAGACACATTGTAATATCAGCAGGGTAAAAATGTAACATATATTCTCATGTCAGCATGAACACACGATCACCTTCTGTGTGCCCTCCTCCGGCTGAGCAGCCGAATGCTCCACCTGCAGATTCCAGCGGTCCAACTGCACCACCGAACCGTCCTCCACGTGACACAAGACCTTAGACACCGGCTCATCGGTGTAACCCTGAAATATGAAGAGATCATGTTGAGTTGAGAGGTCCTTACATAACACAGCTACTGTATGTAAAGGGCTATTTACTCCTGGCATAAACACAGTACTTTACATGAATTGCAATGATTATTCCATCATTTCAAATGTTCAGAGTAGACAGCGAGGATCATTATACCCGCTTCATTGCTAATAATAGACTTTCAATTGAGGCATGGGAAAAAAACAAGAGAGAGACACTCCAGATTCCAAGGCCAGTGTTTCTCTAGGCACGCGGCAGAGTATAATGGAAAATAATGAGCGGCATTTATCAGTGACAAGCACTTAGCTGGCCAACTGCACAACCTCTCAGCCAATCAGAGCAGCCCGATCATATCCAACTAATGCTGTTTGCTTTCACATGCTCTTGTGTTGTGTAAAACAAACCAAATTAACATTCGAAGGGGCTTTTATTCAGCATTTCATGAGTAAGATGAGGGTGAAATGTGTGATAAAAGCAGTATGTGTGCATGATGAAATGGTGATTTCCACTAGCAATAATAAGAAAAACTTGGTATACACACAGGTAGAGAAGGCCTGTGGGTATAAAACCATTTATTTATAATTTAAAGAAGATTTATAGACAAGTTGACTCACCCCTCCCCAGTTCAGAGTCCTGGCAAGGTCATTTCCTGTACCAAGAGGAAGCACAGCTACAGGAGGTTGTGGGTTCATCTGTAGTTCATCTAAGGCAGAGAGAATCCAGCCCACCTAGAAAATGAGAGGACAAACTACTCATGCCAAAAGCGCTCAGGAAATTCAAGTTTCATCTTGCATGAGTAATTGATCTAGAAATTACCCGTAAGAAAGCATGACAGTGCAAACCGCAGACCCACTATTAGCTAATTACAGTGTTTCGCCACTACTTTTCAGTTCATTGCCGTTCCACATATTTGTCACCAGAGGGAGGTGCGTCCAAAATGTTTAAACTTCTAGCGGGTTGGACATATCTGATCATCCCAACATGCATTGCACCTTACCGTTCCATCTCCTCCACAGGCAAGAATGCGAAGATTTGGCACTTTCCTGTATAGTTCCAGCCTGATGGACAGAGGGAAACAAATAGTGATATTTGTTACTGATGCATTTGCAATCAATTAACATCCATTTAGCATGAAAAATACATAACATAACAGCTGTTTAAAGCACCCTACAAAAAGTGATTACTTTTATGATGGATGGATGGATGGATGGATGCGCTTTTTTGGGCTTCAAAATCTAAGGTACCATTCACCCCCATTATAAAGCTTGGAAGAACCAGGATATTTTTTTAATTGAACTCTGAATGTGTTTGGCTGAAAGAAGAAAGTCATATACACCTAGGAGGGCTTGAGGGTGAGTAAATCATGGGGTCATTTTCATTTTGGGGTGAATTATGCCTTTAAGGCACATTTACAAATGGCTGAATTTCACTGCATTAGAAAATAATATCAAAGCAATCATCCTTTGTCTGAATTTAACCTTTCTGAGATATTTCACAATGACATTGGTAACACTTTACAATAAAGTTTAATTTGTTATCATTAGTTAATGCATTAGGAATCATGAGCTAACAATGAAAACTTTTACAGCATGTTTTGGTCTTAATTAATTTCTATATATTATATATACATTTTTAACATTTAAACAATGAACAATAGTATATTTATAATTTAAAATTAACCTAGACTGATAAATGCAATAAGTTCATTGATAGTACCTAATGCAATAAATAATGTTAACACACAGACTTTTAACCAAAAGATGATTTTTATCAGAAGTCAGTTTTCCTAAGGTGTAGTTCAACACATTAGCTATGCACAAAATATATATTGTCCTCATTTTGTTTTATCATGTAAAACCTAATAAAACATTCATTTGTGAAATGTTTGACATTAAAACAGTTTTTCTATTAAATAAATGCCACTTTGGTTTGATATCTGTTTACTTCCCTCTAATGCAAAGACTTGCAGACATTTTTAAGTGTGGATTAAATGTTTTGTGGGCCATTGCATGTGTGTGTGTTGGTTTTCTGTTTTAATAGGAGTTTAATCACAGCTCTGACAGACAGCAAAGCAAAGCCCCCAGCTGCCCAGCTGTGTCTGCCCTCCCATCTTAATACTCTCTCTCTCATCACTAAAGCCCATCGGAGCGCCTGTGCTGTGCTGCCTCACAGCTCAATTACTGAGGCAAACTGAGGCAGTGGGCAGCGGGGAGAGAAGCTTCTAGAAGACTGAACTCCCTCACAGAACACAGCACTGCTGAGATCCAGCGACTATATAATTAATGTGGTCAGGACAAAGAAATGGTGGGTTAAAGCGCATTAAGGGAAGGAGAGATGATCTGAAACAGAATGAAAGAGAACGCTGAAACCGAGAGACTCACGCTTCTCTGGGCCCTCCCTGAGACAAATCAAACACCTGCCGTGGGTTCAGGATCCACATGAACATCTGCAGTAGCTTAGTCCCCTGAGAACCACAGACAGAAGATCAGACAGAAGCACACAAACAGAGAGAAAGACATAACGAGAGACAAAAAGAACAATAGACAGACTGACAGACAGGCAGAATGATTGATAGATAAATAGAACAACAGACAGATGAAAGACAAATGAAAAACAGAATGACAAATAGAACAACAGATAGATAAAATGACAGAACGATAGAACAACAGACAGACAGAACGATAGACAGAATGTGAGGCAGAACGATAGATAGAACGACAGACAGAATGATAGATAGAACGACAGACAGAATGATAGAACAACAGACAGAGCGATAGACAGAATGTGAGGCAGAACGATAGATAGAACGACAGACAGAATGATAGATAGAACGACAGACAGAATGATAGAAAAACAGACAGACGGAATGATAGAAAAACAGACAGACGGAATGATAGACAGAACGATAGAACAACAGACAGTGATAGCTTGAACAACAGACAGAATGATAAAACAACAGACAAAATGATAGACAGAACAACAGACGGACATAACGATAGATAGGACAGCGGTAGAACGATAGAGAGAACGACAGACAGAATGATAGATAGAACGACAGATGGATAGAACGATAGATAGGACAGAGTTAGAACGATAGAGAACGACAGACAAAATGATAGAACAACAGACAGAGCGATAGATAGAACGACAGACAGACTGAATGTTAGATAGAATGACAGAAAGATAGAATGATAGACAGACAGAATGACAGATAGAACAACAGACAGAACTTTTGATAGAATGATAGATAGACCAACAGAAAGATATATAGAACGACAGACAGACAGAGTGATAGAATGACAGAGTGATAGATAGAACGACAGACAGTGATAGATAGAATCACAGACAGACAGAATGATAGAAAAACAGACAGATGGAATGATAGACAGAACGATAGAACAACAGACAGAGTGATAGCTTGAACAACAGACAGAATGATAAAACAACAGACAGACAGAACGATAGATAGAACAACAGACAGAACGATAGATAGAACAACAGACAGACAGAATGTTAGATAGAATGACAGAAAGATAGAATGATAGACAGACAGAATGATAGATAGACCAACAGAAAGATATATAGAACGACAGACAGACAGAGTGATAGAATGACAGAGTGATAGATAGAACGACAGACAGAGTGATAGATAGAATCAGACAGACAGAATGATAGAAAAACAGACAGACGGAATGATAGACAGAACGATAGAACAACAGACAGAGTGATAGCTTGAACAACAGACAGAATGATAAAACAACAGACAAAATGATAGACAGAACGACAGACGGACATAACAATAGATAGGACAGAGGTAGAACGATAGAGAGAACGACAGACAGAATGATAGATAGAACGACAGATGGACAGAACGATAGGACAGAGGTAGAACGATAGAGAACAACAGACAGAATGATAGAACAACAGACAGACAGAACGATAGATAGAACGACAGACAGACAGAATGTTAGATAGAATGACAGAAAGATAGAATGATAGACAGACAGAATGACAGATAGAACAACAGACAGAACTTTTGATAGAATGATAGATAGACCAACAGAAAGATATATAGAACGACAGACAGACAGAACGATAGAAAGAATAAGAGAATGACAGACAGATAACTCCTCCATTGGTGTCTTTATTCAGTATCTCACCTGGTTCCCGCCGCTCTTAGGGTTGACAAACACCAGCACTGGTTTCATCAGCGGTGAGGGCAGCGGCTTCAGCATGAACGGACGCCATTTCGATTCCTGTGATTTCAAAGTCACATCATCAAACTTCAAATAAACGCACACGTTTGCACACAAATACACACACACACTGCAGTAAGCTGTGGGGACAGATGATAACTGAGCAGGAGTTAAGGGAAGCAAGGCCCTCATTTAAAAACAGGACAGGAATCAGATCTACTCACATCTGTGCCCTTTTTGCTGGCTCTTCTTTTGAACGACGTCCGTTTTTTCCTTCGAGTGGAGTTTTTAAATGAGCTCTGGGACACAGGAGAGAGACGCCGACTGAGCCAAAACACACCAAAACCAACTCGAGCAGGACTCAAGTTGTAGTTCTACCATTACTGATAGAAGTGTCATTTCAAAGAGACTTCATGAAAAATTAATGACAAGGTTGAACGATTCCAACAACAGTTTGTGTACGAGCAAGCAACTTCCCTTTTAGCAACTCCTGAATTGAAAGTGACAGTAATATGCCACATTTCAAAAACCTGCCCCATCAATGCATACAGTAAATCCACCAATCACAGCTGAGCATGTCATCAGAGTGGGTGTGGTCTAAACATCTGGTATGACTGTTGATATGATGGGTCAGTTTTTGATCAATTCAATTCTAGCTTTTAATGCAACAGATAAACTGCGATGTTGAAAGTGTAGGAAACAATGAAAGAAGCACCATATAAAATATGCATAGAAGTTTTATGAAACGCAATGTTACTGATATAAACTCTCACAGCATCGAAGCATATTTAAGCAGAAGAAGACAAGAGCATACAGCCCAGCTTCAAAACACAGTCTAGTGTCACTTTGCATTAGCGTCTCCTGCAGGACGTTACATAAACCTCACTTCACAAAGTGCTGGTAAAAACTCTAAACCCAGGAGCATACCTGCGGTTTCCTGACTTTGATGATCCAGGAAGGGGGTACGATGACCCCGGCGTGAGCTCCCAGTGAGCAGGGCTCCTCGATCTGATGGAGCATGAAGCACGTGACCTTATTGTGGAACTGTGATAGACAAATGGAAAGAGATGGAACAAGTCAGCATGACACAAACCAGTGAGGTTTTGTGAGTTAAACAGACGTGATACTCACTGCCAACTTGCACCAGGAGCAGCTGATGGCCACGATCTCCTTACTGTGGAAGAACTTCTGCGAGAAACTCTACAATGAATGTGAAGGATAGCATAAGCATACTTGACTTCTACATTAAAAAAATCCCTCCTTAAATAAAGCCTGACATACTTTCCCGCACTGACGACACTTCCCCTCTTGCCGTCGGCGGTGGACCCAGTGATGTCTCAAAACGTTCTGCTGTCGCAAACAGACACAACGGGTCACATGTAAACGTGCCAACAAGGGTTCATTCTGCCATAAGTATACAATAAGTACAATGAGTATATGTCAAAACAACTACACGATTTGAAGTCATGTGGCGATAAAGTGGACTCACATCTCTAAGGCATCGAGAGCCACCCTCTCTGAAGGTGGGTTTGCAACGGAAGTTGATCTGTGAAGAAGAGACAATGAAAGACTAAGCATAATTTAGTAATAAAACAATGTATATACACTCACCTAAAGGATTATTAGGAACACCATACTAATACTGTGTTTGACCCCCTTTCGCCTTCAGAACTGCCTTAATTCTACGTGGCATTGATTCAACAAGGTGCTGAAAGCATTCTTTAGAAATGTTGGCCCATATTGATAGGATAGCATCTTGCAGTTGATGGAGATTTGTGGGATGCACATCAAGGGCACGAAGCTCCTGTTCCACCACATCCCAAAGATGCTCTATTGGGTTGAGATCTGGTGACTGTGGGGGCCATTTTAGTACAGTGAACACATTGTCATGTTCAAGAAACCAATTTGAAATGATTTGAGCTTTGTGACATGGTGCATTATCCTGCTGGAAGTAGCCATCAGAGAATGGGTACATGGTGGTCATAAAGGGATGGACATGGTCAGAAACAATGCTCAGATAGGCCGTGGCATTTAAACAATGCCCAATTGGCACTAAGGGGCCTAAAGTGTGCCAAGAAAACATCCCCCACACCATTACACCACCACCGCCAGCCTGCACAGTGGTAACAAGGCATGATGGATCCATGTTCTCATTCTGTCTCTACCATCTGAATGTCTCAACAGAAATCAAGACTCATCAGACCAGGCAACATTTTTCCAGTCTTCAACTGTCCAATTTTGGTGAGCTTGTGCAAATTGTAGCCTCTTTTTCCTATTTGTAGTGGAGATGAGTGGTACCCGGTGGGGTCTTCTGCTGTTGTAGCCCATCCACCTCAAGGTTGTGTGTGTTGTGGCTTCACAAATGCTTTGCTGCATACCTCGGTTGTAACGAGTGGTTATTTCAGTCAAAGTTGCTCTTCTATCAGCTTGAATCAGTCAGCCCATTCTCCTCTGACCTCTAGCATCAACAAGGCATTTTCGCCCACAGGACTGCCGCATACTGGATGTTTTGCCCTTTTCACACCATTCTTTGTAAACCCTAGAAATGGTTGTGCGTGAAAATCCCAGTAACTGAGCAGATTGTGAAATACTCAGACCGGCCTGTCTGGCACCAACAACCATGCCACACTCAAAATTGTTTAAATCACCTTTCTTTCCCATTCTGACATTCAGTTTGGAGTTCAGGAGATTGTCTTGACCAGGACCACACCCCTAAATGCATTGAAGCAACTGCCATGTGATTGGTTGATTAGATAACTGCATTAATGAGAAATTTAACAGGTATTCCTAATAATCCTTTATGTGAGTGTATGTACACACACACACACACAGTACATATTAGGGGTGCACTGAAATTTCGGCTGCTGAAAATTATCGTCTGAAAACAGTACCGGGTGAAAATATTTCAATAAGAAGTCTAATATTAATACAATTATAAAAAATAAAAAAAAAGCTTCGTTATAATAGGAAATATTTTTACCAGGTCAACAGGGAATACCGTTTCCATGAAAGGGTGTACATGGTCTGCAGCAATGCTTAGGTAGGTGCTGCGTGTCAAAGTAACATCCACATGGATGGCAGGACCCAAGGTTTCTCAGCAGAACATTGCCCAAAGCATCACACTGCCTCCACCGGCTTCTTCCTATAGTGCATCCTGGTGCCATGTGTTCCCCAGGTAAGAGACGCACACGACGTTCCTTCCTTGGACTACTTTTGATAGATACTGACCACTGCAGACCGGGAACACCCCACAAGAGCTGCAGTTTTGGAGATGCTCTGACCTAGTCGTCTAGTCCTCACAATTTAGCCCTTGTGAAACTCGCGTGAACATTTTTCAGAATGGCTATATAGTAGGTACTACTTCGCGTTTGTTAAAAAAGTATGCAAGGCACATTCGAATGCAGCAATGATCGAGACGATCTGCTGAAGTTCAAACTGAGCATCAGAATGGGGAAGAAAGGTGATTGAAGTGACTTTGATAGTGACATGGTTGTTGGTGCCAAACAGGCTGGTGTGAGGATTTCAGAAACTGCTGATCTATTGGGATTTTTATGTGAAATCATCTCTAGGGTTTACAGAGAATGGTCCAGAAAAGAAAAAATATCCAGTGAATGGTAGTTCTGTGGGTAAAAATGCCTTGTTGATGCCAGAGGTCAGAATGGCCAGACTGGTTCAGCTGATAAAAAGGCAACAGTAACTCATAAGCACTCGTCTCAACCGAGGTGCAGAAAAGCATCTCTGAACGTTCAACACATCCAGGCTTGAAGCAGATGAGCTACAGCCGCAGAAGACACACCGGTGACACTCCTGTCAGCTAAGAACAAGAAACTGAGGCTACAATTCACATAAAGACTCATCAAAATTTGACAGTAAAATTTTGGAAAAACGTTTCCTGGTCTGATGAGTCTCGATTTCTGCTGCAGTACTCAGATGGCAGGGTCAGAATTTGCCGTAAACAGAATGAAAGCATGGATCCATCCTGCCATGCATCAACAATTCAGGCTGGTGGTGGTGTAATGGTGTGTTAGATATTTTCTTGCCACACTTTGGGCACCTTAGTACCAATTGAGCATCATTTAAATGCCACAGTCTACCTGAGTATTGTTGCTGACCATGTCCATCCCTTTATGACCACATCTTCTGATTGCTACTTCCAACAGGATAATGTGACATGTCACAAAGCTCAAATCATGTCAAGCTGGTTTCTTGAACATCAAATGACCTCCAGAGTCACCAGATCTCAATCCAACAGAGCAGCAACTGTGTGATTCTCTCATGACAATATGGACCAAAATCTCTGAGGAATGTTTCCAGCACCTTGTTGAATCAATGCCATAAAGAATTAAGGGAGTTCTGAAGGCAAAGGGGTCCGACCCAGTACTAGCAAGGTGTACCTAATAAAGTGGCCGGTGAGTGTATATATATACAAAATACTATAATTATTCATATTATTGTTATTATATTTAAATGTTTTTAAAAACAATAAAAAGAAAGACTCTTTCACATCTATTCACACAACTGCACTGATAACTATATTTGAACATCGCAACAGCAGGGACCCCACAACTCCTGATCCTAAAAACCATAACTGCAGTATCTAGATTATACCATTTCATCCCATTTCATTATCCTCCTGATGTCTGTTTGAAGAGACAAACGTCAGCGTTCATCTGTGGGGGGTGTATTTATGACGTACATGAGAATGAAACTGATATTTCTGTCTCTGCTCACCTTGTCCAGCTCCTCGATACACGCCGTGTGGACCACGATCTTACAGGCTGCACACTTCCTCCGGGGAGCCGACTTCTTAAAGAGAACCGAACAGCACAAAACACACAACAATTTGTCATAGAGCAAAAGCCTGAGCTAACGCACACATCTACGATGCATCTTAGAATTCAATTGTAAAAGGAATATGCTCTCAATGCACTCTCATCTTCAGCTGTAAAAAGCTTGTTTCCTCTGAGGCAAGGAAGGATTTTGCCAACCACTTGAAGTGGCAATAATAGAGCTGCTACGGCTCTTGAAAACATCAGAGCGTGGCGCCGTGTTTTAACAAAAGCCTAACAAAATCCTTTTACCTGCTGAACATTCTCAGACTAATAGCTGCCTCTTCCTTTCAATACACACCAGCCTCACATTATCTCATAAAAGAAAATGTCACTGCTAAAATGCTCTAATGACACTCTCTTCTCTGCCTTCAGCTAGCCCTCCAAATACAGCAACTGTCTGACTTCTCTCTAGTTCTTTTCGTCAGTTTAACCACATTATACTCACTGCAATCTTGACCACGCACGTCTCTTCGCCCAGGTAACAAAGATCCCCGGAGCAGTTCGTCTCCAGCCACAGGTGATCACCGTTCACTGCATTCTCCTGTGCACAGGCAGATAATATCAAAAGTTTAGTGGCTTTCAGTCCACGTCTGTTAGCTTCGATGCTAACATCCGCATGCTAATGCATTCTTAAATACTCACAAAATTAGCAGAGATACGCATTTATGTTACTCTTTCAGGAAAACAAACCAAAAACATTGATCAACTGCTCTCTAGAATGAAAACATTATATTATATTGGTCATTATAACAACTTCCAAAGATACGGTTTATAATTCATAATTTGATGCACTGTTTTTGACACTATTATCTTGTAATCTTGTAATGTAACTTATAACTTGACATGACATATGCAAATGATATGAGCATTTAAATACAAAAACATTCCGGTTCCTGCAGTCAAATCACACACATTGTGAGGCTACAATTAGCGCCGCCTCATACACACACTTAGCAGCTTTAGGAAGGCGCATTAATGTTTGATGGCAGTGCTGGTCATGTCGGGAACTAGTGGGGAAGGAAAGGCCAGCAAAGACGCGCAGGAAGCGTCCCGCTGGGCTCCGCCCCCTCAGCAGTCTCCATCTGTACAAACAGCACCTGGATTAACCAGTCTCTCTTTTGCCATGCCAACCATCTTCGTGGGACCCGCCCACGGCAAACAGCACCCACCAGTCCAAATGTGCTGATATGTGCAAAACTATTGCACAATCTTCTTCTCGACACAAACATTAGGGCTTAGTCTTGGAATGTCACTGTATTTTATATGATATGATATGATATGATATGATATGATATATATATATATATATATATATATATATATATATATATATATATATATATATATATATATATATATATATATATATATATATATATATATATATACACTCACTCACCTAAAGGATTATTAGGAACACCTGTTCAATTTCTCATTAATGCAATCTTCTAATCAACCAATCACATGGCAGTTGCTTCAATGCATTTAGGGGTGTGGTCCTGGTCAAGACAATCTCCTGAACTCCAAACTGAATGTCAGAATGGGAAAGAAAGGTGATTTAAGCAATTTTGAGCGTGGCATGGTTGTTGGTGTCAGACGGGCCGGTCTGAGTATTTCACAATCTGCTCAGTTACTGGGATTTTCACGCACAACCATTTCTAGGGTTTACAAAGAATGTGTGAAAAGGGACAAACATCCAGTATGCGGCAGTCCTGTGGGCGAAAATGCCTTGTTGATGCTAGAGGTCAGAGGAGAATGGGCCGACTGATTCAAGCTGATAGAAGAGCAACTTTGACTGAAATAACCACTCGTTACAACCGAGGTATGCAGCAAAGCATTTGTGAAGCCACAACACGCACAAACCCTGAGAGGCGGATGGACTACAACAGCAGAAGACCCCACCGGGTACCACTCATCTCCACTACAAATAGGAAAAAGAGGCTACAATTTGCACAAGCTCACCAAAATTGGACAGTTGAAGACTGGAAAAATGTTGCCTGGTCTGATGAGTCTCGATTTCTGTTGAGACATTCAGATGGTAGAGTCAGAATTTGGCGTAAACAGAATGAGAACATGGATCCATCATGCCTTGTTACCACTGTGCAGGCTGGTGGTGGTGGTGTAATGGTGTGGGGATGTTTTCTTGGCACACTTTAGGCCCCTTAGTGCCAATTGGGCATCGTTTAAATGCCACGGCCTACCTGAGCATTGTTTCTGACCATGTCCATCCCTTTATGACCACCATGTACCCATTCTCTGATGGCTACTTCCAGCAGGATAATGCACCATGTCACAAAGCTCGAATCATTTCAAATTGGTTTCTTGAACATGACAATGAGTTCACTGTACTAAAATGGCCCCCACAGTCACCAGATCTCAACCCAATAGAGCATCTTTGGGATGTGGTGGAACAGGAGCTTCGTGCCCTGGATGTGCATCCCACAAATCTCCATCAACTGCAAGATGCTATCCTATCAATATGGGCCAACATTTCTAAAGAATGCTTTCAGCACCTTGTTGAATCAATGCCACGTAGAATTAAGGCAGTTCTGAAGGCGAAAGGGTCAAACACAGTATTAGTATGGTGTTCCTAATAATCCTTTAGGTGAGTGTATATATATATATATATATATATATATATATATATATATATATATATATATATATATATATATATATATATATATATATATATATATATATACACACACACATACAATTCATTATGCATTATGCTTTCATTGTATTTTTAGGGGAAAACAATGCAACATTCTAAACCAGTGCCACTTACCTGTGCCAAACTCTTCACAATAGGCGCTTTTGCCCCAGTTAGTTATAGGAACTAGCCACCAGAATGGTCCCCCGATAACAACATTTCCCCTAGGGCCTGGTTGCATTTGCACCGCCAGTAGGTATGACAGCAACATCTTTTAAGAGTGGCATTCAACCACGTCAACGACTGAAAGATGGCAGTAGGTAAAAAGTAGGTATTTCTGGCAGTAGTTATAGGAACTATGAAAACGTTCCTGTTTTGGGTGGCTGCTAGTTGGTTACTTTCTGGCTCAAGTCAAATGGGCCCATGTCTATATAAAAGTACCATGATACCATCAAAGCACTGGCAGTATTAATTTCTATGGGAAAGCTGAGAGATGGTGAAAGTGCAAGACGCATGAAGAACACTTACACTCCAGTCCACAGTGTTGCGGAGCTCCTTGGCTGGTCCATTGCTCAGGGCAGGGAAGGGATTCTGTGCTGGACCCAAATGCTGGAGGCCCGACCGCGAGATGGCTTTCCTGCGTAACAGAATGAACACAAATAGATTCAGCCCAATGCATTCAAGTGAAAATAATGAGACCTTGCTGAGCTGAAGGTTTTGACATCTGGGCTAAGCTCCTTGCTGTTGCACATAAAAGGACTAGTCATTTTGGATCTAAAGTGGGGACACGCTACAAAACACACACAACAGGAGATGGCCGTCTACCTTGTGCCAGTATCAAAATGATCCAGACCAATCTGTTAACCAGTCTGCTTGGCCAGGAAGTTCCCATAATTCCCTGCATGCAAAAAGCCTCTGCCTCATATGGTATGAAATAGGCAGAGAAGACTCTTAGACACGATGTGTGTGTTTGTGTCTCAGCAAGGGGCTTGCATGAGTCAGTATTGTACGATCACTTCCTGTATGTCATTCTTCCACAGAACTGGCCTCATCACATGCCAGTATCAGACAGATCACAGTGCTCCAAAATAGACCCACACTGAGAATAATGCTATTCTGTGTCAAATCAACCAAATTTCAGATCACATTTTTTATTTTCTTCATATTTTTTCCTGAAGAAAGACAACCATAAATAGCGATGAAAGCCAAAATATTAAATGCCAAAGATATATATAGTATATTAAATCGTGATCCACTGTCAAAATGACAGTTTTCACTTGAGATTTGGAGCCAAATTACAGGGACTGTAATTGACTTTAGAAAGACGGCAGAATCATTATTTTATTTTTACACAGAGATTGGAAGGTCTGTTAGTAAAATCTGTTGCATTATATATGCTAACGGTGACAGTCCAAAAATGCGAAAAGGCACTTGTGTTTTTGCACAAAGTTTGCATGCCTGTAACTGAAGAAGTATTAAAGAACACTTCAGTTTAATATATTTTGGTTAACAAACTTTTCTTTTGGCATCTTGATGCACAATGTGGTTCATTTCCAGAGATTTCAATGTAGAGTAAATTGATAAATTTGATAATTGATATACATTTTCAGTGGTCAAAAACCAAATGTGGGTCACTTTGCATATAGCTGATACTTTTTTCTTTTTAAAGAGGAATATCTGAAGAACATGATGTTGAAACTAGAACTGTATCTGGTTTCAATTGCATAGAACATTCCTGTCTGAGTGCCATGAATATTGTTTGTCCAAAGTTTGCATGCCTTTTCTTTCACCAGGAATTTTTTTTTTTTTTTTTTTTTTTTTTTTTTTTTATCAAAATCAAGATTTTTAGCCAGGGACCTCCGGTTGAGTTGACATGGAATGACTTGGAAAATAGCACCTATGGACCAAGAAAAAAAAAAAAAAAAAAAGTAGAAAATTAGGCATTTCAGGAATTTGTGAATGTGCATAATCAAAAATATAGGCGGCATTCATAAAAGCAACATGAGATATTTTAAAATAACATTTGTTGACCAAAAAAACTTGTACAAACACAAAGCATGTGTGTTTCATGTCCCCAGCTGTGTTATTTGCTAGTCCAACTGTTGTGCATATTAAATATGTAACTGAACTTGCTGAAACTCTAAGCTCCTTCCTCAAAAACTCATGCTACCTGATCTTCCCCCAAAAGGCTCAGTATTTAACATAGTAAATACAGTGCCATATGGCCGTCCCTTTTGAAGTGAAGGTTGAAAGTGACCTCACGCTCCATGTATAATTTTACACACACTCACGACACAAGCAACGGAGGCCGGGGGTGAAAAGAACAACGGACGAGGAAATGGTGGGCCGTACACCTGACACCCTGCTGAAAGTTTCAAGTCCTCATCTAAAATTATCCCGTTCAGAAAGAACACAAGCGAGAGTCCAGTTACGAGCTCTTTTGTAAAGCGAGCTGAGGCCACGAGATCACGCACCTTTACCCTCCGAGCTAAAAATAGAGCCACTGTCGGATGGCATGTGCGTTGAAAACATGCCACTGTGACGAAATGTGGTGAAGGCCAGGAACATGACAACAAATAGACAAACAATTGTTATACACACACAAAAATCTAAAAGTAACTTTAACTTCTCTATTGCTTCTCTAAGACACCAATGTGCTAAAATAGAGACAAAATGAAGACTTAAAAGGTAGGGTAGGTAATTTTAACATTAATTAGAGGCTAGCATTAGCGAGCTAGCTTTGAACACATAAGATCCCACCCTCCCTTTAGAGCGCTCTGCAAAGCCACACCTTCAAAACACATGAATATGTACAGCAAGGAGCAAACAAAAGCATCACAAGAGTTACACACCGTCACACTACCTCATGTCTCAAAGCACATAACCACTTAAAGAGCACTGACCTGTACCACCTTACTGCTGCACATATACTTCGGCGTTGATAGTGTTGCGATGAAACGCATAAAAGAGTCACGATTCAGTCATCTCTTCCAAATTACAGTAGTTATGGCGTGAACACAGAATAACCGGGTTGTTTTGGTTCAGGAGGGACTGAAAAAGGTCGCTGCTGTTTCGCTTGCAGAGTCTAACTCTGCGTAGCATGAAACGCGCTGAAAACATGATGTGACCTGAAAATCTGTGCCTGTACCCAACGGTACCTTTTTCTGGTACTTTAGGCATGTTTACCTTAGTTTAGTAATCATAGAGCATGTCTAATTAATTCAAGTCATGAAACTTATACAATTTAACAACAATTTATTAAAAGTTTAACAAAAATTACATGTTTAGGGCCCCTTTTTTTGTTTTACCAAATTCAGTTTTTCGGTTTTAAGTTTTCTGGAATCCATTTTAAAGGTTTAATTAAATTTTAATAACCAAAAAGCATGTCTAATTAAGTGAATTCATAAAAACAACCATTTTAATAATTAAAAAAATTCTTTATACTGTTACAGTATACTTTATACTGTAAGAAAAATTATCATTTAAAAAAATTAAGCTTTGATCATAATTTATAAGTGTTAGTACTATTATTAAAGATAATGTATAAATAAAGAATAGCACAAAAAAATGTTCTGTCCTATGTGTTCTGTGCTAGTTTAACTGAGACTTGTTATAGCACTTGCATATTGTTGCCCTTGACTGTTTTTAGTTGCTTCTATTGCTCTCATTTGTAAGTCGCTTTGGATAAAAGCATCTGCTAAATGACTAAATGTAATGTATATTATCTAAATTCTACTGTATAACAGTAATGTATTATTTGTCAAGTTAAACCAAACTTTTATTCTGCCGTAAAAACTTTTGAGTTTGGGGTGGGGGGCTAAATTAATCCACGTGTCTACGCCATTCAGTCATACAGACACACAGGACACACATGCAGGATTCGTATTTAAATAGTCTTTTTGTGTTTTAATATTTCACAGACACTAGTCTATATCGCGGTTTGATTTAAGGGTACTGACCTGCTTTTATTTATTAATAAAAAAATTTTTCAAATTCTGCATTGTACAGTAAATTGTAAATTGTACAGTACAGTTTTGGATTCCACGAATTCTGTCTGTGTTTTCTGCATCGTGGAAATCTCAGGGCCCTAAACTTCGGCACTAGCTGCAGGCGTGTGACCACACTTGAGAACGTTTTCAGTTGGCCATTGCCCTGTGTGTTGTGTTTGACTTTGAACAAGTTATAGGGGTGACGTCACATGGTCTGTCTCTTACTATCACACCTAGACTCCAGGTAGAACCGACAAAATTCAGTCTGTGCACTTAAAAAGGTACTGAGTTCAGTACTCAAACCTAGCTGACAGGCAGGTAGGACATCCTATCATTGCATTCGGACCGAATGCATTGATTGGACGAACATGTTATGGTTCTACACCTTCCACAGACGATATACATACATACATACATACATACATACATACATACATACATACATTTAGACCACTTAATTTTGTGATTGCTAGCAGGATGTGAAGAGATATGCGCATATGCGAGTATATTTCACTCTGGCCGACTAAATAATATCTAACATTAGCCATTGGCTAATAAATGCTTAGATTTTATTCGCTAGTGTGTGTGCTAGAAGCTAAGAATAAGTTTAGCATAGATATATTTTCACTCGCTGAACACTCAGACTGAGCACTTGAGAGTTTCAATCTCGTCAAGCGTTCTAACTTATACGATTTCAAATCAGCTCATCTGACGTACTGTAAATTCTAACGTTAGTGTGAAGGCGCACAACTCGCCGTCGCTTTGCTGAGCGCGTTTCTCACACACGCGTACACGCACAGACAGCGCAAGAGTCTTACATACCACGCAAAATCGACGTGCAACATGTTAACAAATGTTCTTTGTTGTATTTTCCTGTCAAAAGTTAATATAGAATTATTCAGCTTTTAAGAACAAGCAGAAGATATGCCGTTTTTTTTCCAGTAGTGGGAGGGACTAGTGCGCAAATGGCAATCTCATTGACTAGCGCTCATCTTTTCTTGTCCCTGTTTTGATGAACAGCAAATCAGTTTGAGCGAATGCTGTCAACGTGATTAATATTCATGAACCCAGCAGCCCAACAATCCTTAGTGCGTTGTATATTGTTATTAGTAGTAGTATTATCTTTTAATAATATAATTACTATTATCTATTTTTTTTACAGAAACACTGAAATGACCAACAGTATCTTAAGCACCACCACCAGTCCATGGTTACCAACAGTTTTAGTTCTAATTACTAAAGTTCTATCACTAAATGGTGCTTGATTATCATATCACAACATAGTCTAATGCTTGATTGACTGATATTAAGAGTGTACGTTCAGATATTTAAAAAGCTGTGCCATTTTACAAAGATATTGATACATTTGGTGGAATTTTATGTACACACACACACACATATATTAGTATAAAAGTATAATATAATATAATAAAGTATATCAGTCTGGCGACTAAACTAAAAAAAATTACTAGCCAAGGGCGATTCTATTGCCAAGGTGTGCGTAGAGGGTTGTTTCTGGAACAAATCACCTACCCTGCCTTTAAGTTCTCATGTTTTATGACAAAAAACAATTATCTAACGCATCTCCTTTAGGTTTTCAGACGAGATCTCAAGGTCTTTCTCAGACAAGTTGACAGGGTGACTTATGAGCAACAAAATGTACTTCTGGGATGAGATGACATGCACCTGAAAAAATGCTGTGATGCAAACATGCAATATGCATGTAAGAAAGTTTGCATTAGAAAACAACGTGACTACTGAATTATTAGAGACACATGCTTCAGGCACAGTTTGCAAACTTGTCTTTCTTGTGCCTGTGAATGAGTTAAATGTTTAAGATTGCACTAAACTGACATAGAGACAGAGGAAGAGTTTGAGACCTCCATATCCTCTTTCCCATTGCAGTCAGGTAAATGAGTAACACATTTCTGTTTAATATTATTCCATGGGATTAAGCAAATCAATCATCGATGTCCACTGTTTAAAGACACCTTACATTAGGGTGTATAATCAGTCCTGGGTAAACACAGTGTCATTTCGCGGACAGCAGAACATATCACTAGAAAGTAATCAACTGAGTGCATGGCACGCAGGCAGAATGGAACACAATTTGAGATAAAGGATACGCCACATGCCGACCAGAGCCGGTGGAAACAGACAGGAAGAGCAATCAGTGAGACTGCTATAATGGAATTAGTTCTACTAAAACGGGCTCTGACAGTGGTCTGGCTTCACCCAGAGATTTCAGATGGATGATGTGCATGTGTGTGACATTTATCATCAGCCAGTATTAATTTGCCATGCAAGCTCCTGTTTATCCACGAGGCAGACATGAAGGGCTGGACAGAGGGTTTACATGTGCAAACGCTGGGGATGTGGCGTTCAATTTAGTGGCCGCTGACTCTCCCTCCCTCCCACGACACCCTGCGGTAATATCATCCCTCCTGTGTAGTCATGGCAACAGTCCAACACACACCACCGTTGGTGTATTTAAGTCTTAAATCTTGTTGTCAGCATCATAATCTCTGTCCCCGCTCCCATTGTCTCGGCCAATTAGGTTGTGTAGTTGTGTGTGGGTTGAAAACTCCCTCCATGCTTTAAGTCAGGTGTCAACCCACATATACAGCTATGATATCATCTCTCCGCACCGCCCACTCTCGATCTCAGTAAGAAAAGTAGTAAAAGTGTGGGGTTCTGCTGCTGAAATGATATGTAGTAACACCTGGTCGAAATAGATTGAAAAGACACCACAAAACTGGCACTAACCTGTAGCCCAGAAGCCGATGGTACCAGGTCACCTTCCGTTTCCGCCCTTTCCCGCACACTCGGTTATCCTCTACTGTCTTCTGGGCCCTGATCATCCTTCCATTCTGCCTTTTCAATTTGTGTCCCCCTTTCCTAACTACCGGTACGCTTCCTTCCTCTTCTCCAGCAGCATCTGATGTTGGGCAAGAAGAAGGCTCGCTTCCACCGGTGCAAGGTAGGCTGACATCACTGTTACACATGGCTGCCTGCTAGAGCCCAAGCACGCCTAACACACCCAACCGCGCACCCTCCCGCTGCCAGTGTAGCGCTGAGATCATCAGGCCGTCAGATAGCTGAGACCTGACGGAGGATACCTGAGAACCAGGGGGGCGTGTACGGGTGTCAGATCCTGTCCTGTCACCAGAGACAGACAAGAATCTCTCACAATCATCATTGCCATCGTTACCCCCAGAGAACCAAACCACAAGGTCAGCCCCACGTCTAGCACTTTGAGCTATTTTAAGGACTATTATGTAACCCAAGGTGACCTTATGCAAGACAATCTATGGGCAACCTGTTACAAAAGGGACACTTTATCCATGGATCTGTCAGTCTAAAGGAGTATTTGACTGGCTCTCTGCTCTGCCCAGACTGATTGAGTGACTCTACAGGATGTGACTTCATCTGCTGACCTCACACTTTGATGATGCAAAGCTTTTTGTGAGGAATCTGATTATGAAAGTGCTAACAGTCATGGATCTATGTTGTTCAGTTAGTGTCTGGTGAGTGACATACGTCAGCGAGTTTTTTCATTAGTCCAGTATTTCCCAATCCTGGTCCTGGAGAACCCCCAACACTGTAAATTTTTTATGTCTCACTAATCAAACAAACCTGATTCAACTCATCAGCTCATTAGTAAAGACTCCAAGATCTCAAATGAATGTGTCAGATAAGAGAGACATCAAAAATGTGCAGTGTTGAGGGTTCTCCACTCCACTCCAGTCTCCGGGCCAGTGCGAGTCAGGGCTTTCAAAGGGCCGGACCTGTAGCTCCGAACCCAAAACCACGCTGCGTTTCCACTGTCGGGCTAGAAGCTCCGCAGTGCTTCACTAAAACCCACCCGTAACGAATCTCTGGAACAACATCACACAAACCCATCATTTCACCAACTAATCAGAAAGAAATCACTGGAAACTAGTGAGATCGCAAAACGAACATGATAAAAGTGGACTTTGTTGGCATTTTTGTTGTTAACTTAAAGAACCCAAGCATCGATGTTTTACCAGTTTTACAATAATATGCGATACATTGATCATAATGAATTAATTTGTGTCAAGATTGCACATTAGTCCCACAGAAATAAAGTGGTATTTACCATTATTTCACAAAAGAAAGAGGACCAGGGTTTCTGCATATTTTATGAAGGTAAGTTTAACACTTATTTAAGACATTTTGAAGACCAAGTAAAGAAAATGTAAGGAATAAATTGAAGGAACATCAATATGTTCTGTAAATGTCTAGGGAAACACTTCAAAGTTTAAAAATACATCTTCCAACAAATATCCATTAGTTTTTAATCCATTTTACCAAAGATTGTTGTGCTCAGAACCACTCAAATATGCAAATAACTTACTGTACCTTCTGATCACGCTGCAAAGTGTCTTTTTTTCCCCAGTACAAATATCTAAAGATTCCTAAATCAAGACTAAATCAAAGACTAAAACGAAAACAAGTATCTGCCAATGGGCTCAGAAAAAAGGGAAAAAAAAATCAGTTTTGACATATTTATTCTTGTTTCAAGCATAAACTCACTTAATTTTGTTCAAATTTTCAAGACTTAATTTTACATTTGCATCTCATGTATCTTGATTTCAATTTGTTTAGATATTTGTACAGGAAAACAGGACAAATATGCTGAGGAAGAATGCATGCAATATTTAATGCAATGACTTCATGAATTTAAGACTTTCTGCTCTGCTTCATTTGTTTAAGGACAAATTAAGACTCTTTTTTTTGTTTTTTAAGACTCGCAGAAACCCTGGAGGACACCCGTTATTCAGTCCTGTCTGTTTCTGTTTATTTGTAGTCACAGGACAGTATGTTTACTTCATATTTCGAAAGAATGATAATTTCTACAAATTTTCCACAAAAATACGACCTGAGGAGCTTTAACACGCTCTACAGTGACAGTCCCTATACAGTTAGGCTATGTTTTTAGTCAGTTGCTTAATTTTATGACATATGTGGAACTAAACATGGATATCAGACAGTCTGGTATAAAGAGACGAGACGTACTGACAGATAAAATAAATGAAAACACGATTGTGCTATAGCCTATATGATTTGTCTGATTTCTTCAAGCAGTCGTATTTATCATGTTTATTATAGTGCGCAAAATTATTAGAACACTTGGCATCTGGGAGTTGTCTTATTGAGCCTGGATTTATTTTCAAAGATGTCAAAGCCCCGAAACATTCTTTTAATTATTGCCAGAACTACCCGCGACAGCAGGAATCTGCTGGAACATTGAAAATGATGGTCTGGCTCCCTAAAAGTCCGGAACTCAACCCCATCGAGCACATTTGGGGCGAGAATTGGAAAGTAAACTGGACAGATCTATTGTACCATCAAAGGAAAGCCTCTGGCTTCAGTTGCAGAAGGCATGGGATAACGTCAATGTTGAAGTTCTCAGAGGAAATATATTGACACTGTGCCAGAGGGATGTGCTGCTGTAATTGCTGCAAAAGGTGGACATATCAAATATTAAAGTTAAAAGTGGATAAAAACAGTACGACTTACTTCATCTAATATTTGATGGACAGAACAACCATCTGCATGTTTCATGAACATTATGAAATTAATTCATGTTTTGGAGGCAATAAAGATCAATATTTTCAGATCTGTCAGGTGTTCTAATAATTTTGGCCACCACTGTAAAGACTCTGCCTTTGTTCGTAACCACTCGTCAAGCCCGAGCTTGCCCACTTTGGATCAAGGTATTTATGGGCCAAAAAACAGGCCCTGGCACGCACTAGCACGCCTGCATTTGGCCCGACAGTGGAAACGCAGATAGTGTGAAAGAGTAAAAATAAGGTTGAAAAGGAATGATCCTTGTCTATTTCACCAATGATGTCAACCAAGTAACGTGAGGACAATGAATGATCTTTTGGAATAGCTCGCAGGAAGAGTCTCTGATCTTGTCACTCTCACTACTTCTGCTTTGCTCAGTCTCTCTTTGCAACTCTATAACTGGGTCAGTGTGCTCGCTGTGATCCTACCCGCCCGCGGGGCCCTGGCGAACATGCACTTGAAGGACAGCTTCTCTGAGCCTTACCATTACCAACTTCCTCAAGGCTACTGGCGCTCCACAACACAATCCTTCTTCCTCTCCTCATTTTCATCGGAGCAGGATGTCCTTGACACGGACCTTTTTTCCTCATGCCTCCCTCTCGCTCCAGAGATTAAGATCCGAGACTGAGACTGGGGGGTGAAGTGCAAGTGAGAGAAAGATGTGCCAAAGGTAATAAGTGTAACAAACTCAACATGTACGCAGAGCTCCCGCGAGACCCCACGACTGAGAGGAATCTTGGGCAGATCGGTGATTAGTGCTAATTCAATCATCGTGCTTTTATCTGAAGCCAGCAGCGTCCTGATAAGAACGTGATGAACAGAACAACACAAGAATGTATCAAGAGGCAATACAGAATGTTCAAGATAAGAACATCACACAACACATTAACAGCACTTCATTTTTAGGACACGTCTTGATATCAGTTTATCAAATTACCAGTACGCAGGTGTCCCACGAGTCTTCTTAAAAGGCACAATTTGTAAGATTTTTAGATTAAAATATTCAAAAACCACTAGAACAAAGCTATATATTTTGTTGACCTGTGTACTTACATTATCCCAAACATTTCCAACAATGTTTAAATCCAGAGACAGCAGCTATTTTATTAACCAGCGTTACGGACCATGTCCTTGCGTCGCCTGTCAATCACGTCATATCCGTGCTACCTTTGATTTCCATAGAAACCATGGAAACACCAAAGACGCTTTAATATAGTATGCATTTTATTAGACAGGCGAGAAACTGTTTGGATATACATTTATCAACAGAAAACTATTAATTGTTATACAGCACAACATGGTGACGTGGTTTTCTTTATTCACCGTGAGTAACAGTTTTACCATGCCTCAGAGACAACGCTATTTTGTCAAGAAGGCTAACATCGCATAATCAGAGAGAGCTTCTCCATCATACTATATACTTTAAAATTAATTGCATGTCATTTAGCAACAGTCATTTAGTCATCCTTTTTTTATAAATACGATATTCCAATATCTAGATTACTGCAAAGTGCTCACACCAGCCACCAAGCGAACGTACAGAGTAGCGTTATATCAACTTTCAACACACTCAAATGTGTTTAGTATCATTGTTTTAATCATGTAAAACAGCGCTGCG
Organism: Paracanthobrama guichenoti; assembly: GCA_018749465.1. Lineage (NCBI taxonomy): Eukaryota > Metazoa > Chordata > Actinopteri > Cypriniformes > Gobionidae > Paracanthobrama > Paracanthobrama guichenoti. The sequence goes on from CM031946.1 coordinate 994,872, forward strand.
TTACCCTACATACACAACAAAAAGAGCGGAAGCAGCAACTGCAGTATAAGCATAATAAAAGCTCAGAGACCGGTGTTTCGCGCATTTTGTGTTTCGTGTTTTCTCTCATTAGCATTCGCTCCCAAGGGCTCTCGACACGTCCTGCTTCATACATTCACTCATTCATGAACATGATTTCTGCCTGGATTCCCTTCCATCGGCTGTGGAGGTAAAGAGTCAAGACTACAGCTCCCATGATTCCACACTCATTCATGGCGTCATCAGGCTACACCTTTGTTTTAAATAAGTGACCTCTAGCGGCAAAACTTACATACGGTGCCTTTAAACGTATGTGTCAGATTTGGGATTGTATAGCCATAAAAAAAATTTTTTGTGTACATAGCAGTAACTGAAGACTTTGTCCTTACAATATTGTACTGCTAGTCACTTTGGATAAAAGCATCTACTAATTCCGGGTTTCCCAAGCTTTTCTGAACCAAGCCCTCCTACAATGACCCCAAAGGTTCCCAGACCTTGTGGTAAATGAATGCTTGCTTATAAAGGATTCATTCATTGCAGCTGTACATTATATCTGCATGTTCCTCGAAATGTTCTCAGAGAAACATGCTGATTTCAGCATCACACCTGCTGCAATTCAGGAGAGAAATAAACATTTTCAGACACTTATGCTACTACAAATGTTTCGGCTGCTTACTCTGTCCCAAGGAAAGGATTCAGTTTCTAAACTACTGCATTTACGCTAATGTTTCCTGAATAAATGTGTGGCCAGGGTATTAGTCATTCAGTTTGTATGTGTTGGGGCTGAATTCCCTCAGGTCAGGGTCTTTTTGTATGTAATGTGTGTGTCCGTGATGTTGTTGTTGTGACTGTGTGTGTTCATGTGTGTGCCGGATGGAGACACATTTCTCTCATTTGCCCCTGAGCTCTGTCACTGCAGCCTGAAACACACCTCCTGACAATAGCAGGAAAACCCCACACAAACACAAACACATACACATACACACACACACACACGCACGCAAACTCAGCACATACATCACACTTGTGACCGGATCATGGGGAAGAAATAGAAGTGGTAGGTGGACATATCCGTGGGCAGATCCAATCATATATGGGTTACTTTCTTGACCTGGAGAAAATAAACTCTTGTAAACTTTTCACTCTCACTAGTTTATACACTAAACAAAATGAGTTGTTTTTTTTTTTTTTTAATAAAATGACCTTTTTGTTAATCATAGTTAGCATTTAAATGTATTCTAAACACAACTATTATTTTTTCACACTTTTTATATAACGTGACAAAATTTAAGCTTAATTGGGAATAACATTCAGTATTTTTAGTGACGTCTACCTTTTTTTTCTTTACAGGGTTCATATCTCCTCTCAAGCTCTTCACTGACACTGTCTCCTACAATAATAGTAAGATCAGATGGCACTGGAATCTGCCCTGGTTATTTCACATTACATTTTCGCACATACAGAACAAACTTTACTGCTATCCTTCTCCGGATGTCACGTTCACAAAACCCAGATAACATCTGCGGTGGAGCTGGTGATGGAAAAGCTCAGCAAGCCTGATTCACTGACAGATAAATGATCTTCGCGTCTTCAGTTATTCCAGCTAAATTAACTTTGCACCTTCTGATAACAGCGTAGGAAATGCATGATAAAAAAAAATCCATGCAAAATCCAGACTAACCATTCACTGACAGAATGTGTTTGCATCTGTGCATGAATGTATGTGTAGCTCTGACCAATCTAAGAATGTTTATGCATGTGCGCACTAATGGAAAGACTTGCTTTCTAGGGTTTTAAATGCATTTGTTCGCCAATGCATTCATTGTGTAGTACCATATTCGTTTATAGCGTTTCGATAAATGTTAGCACAACATCAACATGCATTGAGAGTATTGTGCATAAAATGTGTAACAGAACTCCCATCCTGCTGGTATAGCGGTCAGACAGGAAGCCTGGGCTTTTCCCGCTTGAACTCCCCAAACAACAGCGCTCAGATATTTATATCCATCACCTCCCAGCCTCACGCTGCGACACACATTCTCTCCACAGTCCACTAATGACTGTCATCCCTTACATGTCATTCTGTTCGTCCTGTTTCTGCTCTGCCTTCCCTCATATCTTCTTCTCACATGAGGGACAGCAGAGTGTTTGCATGTCCTTTCCTCATAGCGATGTGACAGACTGTTCCTCAATCTTTCTCTCGGCCCCTCTTTCCTTCCTCTACAGAGTGGTATAAATATAGGGCATGTTTTCAAAGAGAGGACATGAACAATTTTCTGCAGTCTCTCTATCTTTCTCAACATCTTCTCAGATCTACAGTAGGGATGTGCACAAGTACTTGAGAACTTGAGTACTCAAATATTCGGACACGACAGTGATAATCAATATTTATTTTTTTCTGATTGGTTATTGCGGCATTTAGGGCAGTACCCAAGGTGTGATTGGGCAGTACCCGAGGTGTGATTGATTAGTGTTAGGACAGCATGCCGTCCCAACAGGCAAAATTAAGTATGGATTTGAAAGTGTGGAATCACTCTGATCATGAAAATATAGTTAAGTGCAAGATGTGCAGTGCCAATTGGCCATATACATAACATTATATGAGAAAACCATTGTAACAGAATGCTGCAAATTCTTTATGCTTTAGTTTCCTGTGTTTCAGCGTTGTTGTTGCGATGGGAAGAGAGCATCCACAACGGGAGTTCTGTGCACGGTCAAGTTCACGTGCACATTCGCGTCGTTGTGTGCAAATGTAAGTTGTTCGTATAGCCTATATCGCAGTTTATTAACCCGCTAGCAAAGCGCTTCAGTTTACTGGGGTTCATTCACTTTTCAGTGTCAGCTCAAACTGTATTGACTATGATTGGGCTATTTGAGACGTTTCTTTTTCAAAAACATTGATGGTTAATTATCCAAGTTATTTTTTCTTGTCATGGCTTAGAAAATGTGCATGCTGTCTGGAATGACTTGATAAAGTAGATGAAAATACAGTTAACATTATAATAAAAGAACATTAGAATGTTGTGAATACTTTGTGCATAAATTGCCCATGTTTCAACACGTTGTTACTAGAGGAGTGCATCCACAACAGGAGTTACACACTCTGGTTAGCATGTAACAACTTCACTTGCAGATTCAGGACTACAGCCTCTCCTCCTTAAAGCCTTGGACAGACCAAGTCAACGTTAAAGAACTAGCGGCGATGAAAGTTGACTGCGTTGTCACCTCTCTCGTAAAGTATATTTATACTTCAATGCTAATCAACATAGCCTGCAAAATAATATGTGTGCCTTATTCTGTGTAAGAAGCCACATCATCTCACAGAAGGATTCTCAAATGTCGTTATGAAGTAAAAACATGTTATTAAATGTTGTCTTTTGTTGAACAAATGCTTCTCAAAGATGTTTGACCCGTGTTGCTTTTTCAAATGCACGTTATAGGCAACTCAAACTCGCAGTGCTTTCAGAGATTGATCAGTATTTAGTACTGATCACAGAGCCATGCTTCACTGACAAGCTGCGCATAAAAATAAATAAATCGCAGCCTTTGCAATTTCATAAATCGCACTAAGCCAAATCGGTTTAAGTGCGATTTCGGGTTAATTGCGATTAATCGCGCAGCCCTAATACAAACCATAAACAAAGCAGTTCTTGCTTACCATTTTGCATATCACGCTGATCACTTTCTTCATTCCAGTCGGCTCGTGTTATGAAAATATTTGTGCATTTGAATGCTCAGGTAAGATGACGTAAATTATACAGCTTTCTGTCTGTACCGTCGTGACTTTGCTCGCTTTCATCACTTTTATATTTTCCAATTAGAGATCTCTCTCACAGACGGCGTCCGACTAGAGCAAACAGTGCAGAACACTGTGAAATAAACTAAGCCATCCAACGTTCAAAAACAGCCCGACACTGCATGATGGGCGACCGTCAGCTTGGTGTGTCCTGGCCTTAACTCTCACTTCATCTATGTCTCTTCTTTCTCTCTCCTTCCCTTTCTTTCCCTACCCTTCTCGTCAGGGTCAAACTTCAGTTTCTCGTGGCAGACCAGCTGCTGTGGGCCACATGCACCTCGTCCTTCACCACATGAAGGAGCACAGACACCCCCCCATCCCTCTGTCCTACATTCATCTCCCTCCCCCTCATCTTTTCTCCTCTCGTCTTTTTCACAGTCTGATTAGCTCACAATTTTGCGTCGCAAGTATTTTTTTTTAAGAATGCTCGGATATTTCTGTTGGAAAACAAGACAAAAATACTGATTAAGAGACTTGCAGTGCAGCGGGTGCAGGGGCCGTGGGTGGTTTGGCTTTGGCGAGTGCCGTTCACGCGGATCCGAGTGCTCCTGGGTAATCGCCTCTCGCTCTATTCATTTCAGTCTCTCCTGCTTTCTGACACTTTCTCCTGTTAAAGATCCTCATGCGTAGCGACACCAGCTTCCTGCCACACATTTTATGTTCCTCCAACTCACTGAAAGACTCAAGAGGGGAAATGAAAAAGGTGATTCTTTAAAAAATAAAAAGAAAATATTAAGAGGTGCTTCATCATGTAAAACTCAACACTATTTTATTGCATTGCTGTGGTGTTCTGAGTGTTTTTTATCTTGTTGCCATGCAGTTGCTAGGGTGTTCTGGGTGGCTACTTAGTGGTTTAGTCAAACAAGCTCACCCACAAGTCACTATGATATTCTCTTCTCTTGATATGATTCAAGTCCCTTCTTCAATGTAAGTCTATGGGGCTTTTTCACCTGGTCATCACCCGCCAGGCAAATATTAGCAGTTAGCAGTTACAAAAATTACAGCACACTCACGTGTCTAATACTTATGGTTAGAAGCTTGTTCAAATCACATATGAGCAATAGTAACAGCGATGCTTGTCTTAGCAAACAGTGCAAATAATTTCTGCAGATGAATGGATTCATTATACTTTAAAGTATAGCATCTCACATCAAAAACAAATCCTTGCGGGTAAACCATACAGACAGCAGCTCTTTATTAAAGCTGTAAATAACAGTGATATTTTTCTCTGATGCTGACATTTATTGCAGACAAAATAATACTGTGTGATGTGCACCGTTTGCTCTTGCATGTAAAATTTGTTGTTTCAATTGCTTTGCGGCGCAACAGAAACAGCTGTGACACATTTCCCGGTGTTTTGAGGGAGAGGTCCAGACCCCCTGCGGTTTTTGTGTCCTTCCCTTGACTGTCTGTGACCTGACACACACACACACACACACACACACACACACACACACTCACTCAAGTCTGCCATTTGGCCAACAACAATCACAGGAAACTAAGTCAGTTCAGTCCCTCAGAGTTTAATAACAACAACACCACTACAGTATGGCTGAGCAACATAATTTTTTTAGCTATATAAATAATTTTTATAGCTATATAATTGCACAATATTCTATATGTACACTCACCTAAAGGATTATTAGGAACACCATACTAATACTGTGTTTGACCCCCTTTCGCCTTCAGAACTGCCTTAATTCTACGTGGCATTGATTCAACAAGGTGCTGAAAGCATTCTTTAGAAATGTGTGCCCATATTGATAGGATAGCATCTTGCAGGTGATGGAGATTTGTGGGATGCACATCCAGGGCACGAAGCTCCCGTTCCACCACATCCCAAAGATGCTCTATTGGGTTGAGATCTGGTGACTGTGGGGGCCATTTTAGTACAGTGAACTCACTGTCATGTTCAAGAAACCAGTTTGAAATGATTCGAGCTTTGTGACATGATGCATTATCCTGCTGGAAGTAGCCATCAGAGAATGGGTACATGGTGGTCATAAAGGGATGGACATGGTCAGAAACAATGCTCAGGTAGGCCGTGGCATTTAAACGATGCCCAATTGGCACTAAGGGGCCTAAAGTGTGCAAAGAAAACATCCCCCACACCATTACACCACCACCACCACCACATAATGCACAGTGGTAAAACAAGGCATGATGGATCCATGTTCTCATTCTGTTTACGCCAAATTCTGACTCTACCATCTGAATGTCTCAACAGAAATCGAGACTCATCAGAACAGGCAACATTTTTCCAGTCTTCAACTGTCCAATTTTGGTGAGCGAGTGCACATTGTAGCCTCTTTTTCCTATTTGTAGTGGAGATGAGTGGTACCCGGTGGGGTCTTCTGCTGTTGTAGCCCATCCGCCTCAAGGTTGTGCGCATTGTGGCTTCACAAATGCTTTGCTGCATACCTCGGTTGTAACGAGTGGTTATTTCAGTCAAAGTTGCTCTTCTATCAGCTTGAATCAGTCGGCCCATTCTCCTCTGACCTCTAGCATCAACAAGGCATTTTCGCCCAACAGGACTGCCGCATACTGGATGTTTTTCCCTTTTCACACCATTCTTTGTAAACCCCAGAAATGGTTGTGCGTGAAAATCCCAGTAACTGAGCAGATTGTGAAATACTCAGACCGGCCAGTCTGGCACCAACAACCATGCCACGCTCAAAATTGCTTAAATCACCTTTCTTTCCCATTCTGACATTCAGTTTGGAGTTCAGGAGATTGTCTTGACCAGGACCACACCCCTAAATGCATTGAAGCAACTGCCATGTGATTGGTTGATTAGATAATTGTATTAATGAGAAATTGAACAGGTGTTCCTAATAATCCTTTAGGTGAGTGTATATGCTATATATAATTATTTGGTGCTAGCAACACCAAGGTCAACGGTTCAATTCCCCTGCATGCATGCATGCACCTTGAGTGCAATACAGGTCGCTTTGGATAAATCATCAGCCAAATGCAATACATGTGAATTTATCTTCTTGATAATTAGGCATTTGCTCTGAAAAGACTTCAAAAAATAAAAGCCATTGTATGAAAAATGAAAAGCCATTGCAGCCAATTACATTAAAGGGTTAGTTCCCAAAAATTCTGTCATTAATTACTCGCCCTGATGTCGTTCCAAACCTGTAAGACCTTCGTTCATCTTCAGAACACAAATTAAGATATTTTTGAGAAATCCGAGAGCTCTCTGACCCCTCCATAGACAGCAACACAACGACCACTTCCAAGGCCCAGAAAGGTAGGAAAGACATCGTTGAAATAGTCCATGTGACTCCAGTGGTTCAACCTTAATTTTATGAAGAGTCGAGAATACTTTTTGTGTGCAAAAACATACCAAAATAACGACTTTATTCAATTTCTTCTCTTTCGTGTCACTCTCCTACGCAATCTCTTTACTACCTTTCTTGGGCTTGAAAGTGGTCAGTGTGTTGCTAATTAATGCCAGAATTGTCATTTTTGGGTGAACTCACCCTTTAACAATGTTTAATGCAAGAACTAAAATACAGGAAAAACTCTCATTTCAATGCACAAATATAAACTTAAAAAAAAAAAATTTATTTATGAAAAATGCCACACAGCACCGTGCAAACAAATGATTGAATTGAGTATTTGAAACTGACATTCACGAAAATGAATTGAACATACAAACTCAAGTTTTAGAGGAGGTAGGTGAACTCTCTGTACTGCATGCGATGTTCTCTCATGTCAGATATATATTTTAACGTGACAATACCGCGTCGTGTGCGCTCTACGGCTCCGCGAGTGGGAGCGTGTGGGATCGGACTGTATAATTACATATAACTGTGACTGTGATGCTTTTGTGTGTGAGTGAGAGAGATTAAGAGCATCACTGGCAGAGTATGTGGGAGGGTTGGAGCCCACTCCTGCCTGTACATAAACCTCCTCTAGCTCTTTCTTCTCTCTGTTCTCCTCCTCTGGCTGCTGACACCTCCATAATTAACCTCGGCGTTTGGCGCAGGGTGCGGGGGAGGAATCGGAAGCACGCATCTCTCCCCTATCTGACCCATCCATCTGCTGAAAATAGCCACGCCATCAAGAGCAAAGCTCAGGGCTGAGATGGACTCCGGTGGACTGCACACCTACTCATTTTCCAACTGCTCGAGTTGGAAAATGAGTCCCAAAAGTCCACTTTATACTAACCTCTCCAGAAGAGCAAGAATAGTCACTATAATTTTCAAACGGCTATGTTCACAGCCAGACTTTTAACTATCCAATAAAGTCTCATCTCCTGAACTGCTTTTTTCCAATTTTGGAATGGTCATCATTGACATATAATGCAACAAAGATTGCTAAAGTCAACAGATTTTACTAACAGACCTACCAATCTCGGTGTTAAAATAAAATAATGATGCTGCCATCTTTCTAAGGTCATTTTTACCCACCTGTAATTTGGCTCCAAATCTCGGGTGGAACTGTAATTTTTTCCCCCTCAACAAAATAGTGGGTTACACAAATATCCATCCATCAAATTTAATATTTTGGCTTCATCACTATTTATAGTCAAGTCAAGTCTGAGTCAAGTTTGAGCAAGGAAAGTTTCCGAAGTTTGGTTGATTTTACACGGAATGACCCAGCTTGCTTTTTTACAAAGTTTAGTGCTAGTAAATCTAAAAAAAATAAATTAAAAAAAATCAACCCTGACAACTGAATATAACTTGACACCCTAAAATCCTAAAAACACTCATGGTGTGCCAAAAAAAAAAAAGTCACAATAAAATGTAAATAAATGTAAATTTAAATTTTGTGTGAATTTAAACATAAATAATGGGGGGCCCCATTAAGTTCAACACAATAAATGAAGCACTAAATAAAAATAATAAAATAATAGAAAACTCTAGATAATCTAGAAACACTCAATCAACTACTAGTCAGTTGTCAGACTATTAATCAACCATCATGATTCATCTCTACTCTGTGGTTGGATGGATGTCCTAAACCACAATTTTGAATTGAAAATTAACCCTTCGACATTCTAAAAACCACGTGAAATGTAAATAAACATCTCTCAATCATCTCAAAAAACACATCCATGACCTGCAGCTTTCAGACAATATGTAGTTGTTATCTGTGACCTGTGCCACTTAAATACGCCAATCCCTATGTGTCCCAAAAAGCCGGTCTGTGAACACAGAGCAAGGGTGGCAGATGGCTCTCCTGGTAATGATCAGGTAAACGTTGTGTTGTGTGCTGAAAACAGCAGTCTGAATGCAACGCTAATGTGTGTCAGGACCCCGAATCCTCCATTAGTGTGGTAAAAGCGGGGCCAGATCTCCTCTGTTCCACCACTCGGAGGGCAGCGTATTGAGGGCATCAGGGACGTGAGGGCCTCCTGGTTTTTCGTTTTCCACCTGAGGTCCTTGCTGCCTAATTGAATTAATAATTTGCTAAATGAGGCCTGGGCTGCCGTAACCCTGTGCTATCAGTGCATAAAGGGCTGAACCCACACACACACAACCTCCCAGACCACAGCTGGAGAGAGATATATGAGATATATATCGAGCTATTATTAGCGAGCAGAGTGCATTAGACAGAGAAAAAAGCCAGGAGAGAGGCAGAATGAGCTAATTGTAGTGAAAAGATAAGGTGTGCAGAGAATGAATGCAAATAAGCTGCACGTGTAGCCACAATATTTACAACCTTTCCCAGGCATGATAAAAATCACTTTAGGTCTCGATCACTGACCTCTGCGTCTTTTCATTTATTGTTTCCATTAGTAGAATAACTGCATTGCAATATTTTCACTTGAGAGCAACAAAAAAAGCAAAACAGGCAATTGTGAGATAGAGGTTAAAATATGAAATAAAGTCATGGATGGATGGATGGATGGATGGATGGATGGATGGATGGATGGATGGATGGATGGGGTAGACCTCTAGATGGATGGATGGATGGGCTAGACCTCTAGATGGATGGATGGATGGATGGATGGATGGATGGATGGATGGATGGATGGGCTAGACCTCTAGATGGATGGGCTAGACCTCTAGATGGATGGGCTAGACCTCTAGATAGATGGGCTAGACCTCTAGATAGATGAATGGATGGATGGATGGATGGATGGATGGATGGATGGATGGATGGATGGATGGATGGCTGGGCTAGACCTCTAGATAGATGGATGGATGGATGGATGGATGGGCTAGACCTCTAGATGGATGGATGGATGGATGGATGGATGGGCTAGACCTCTAGATAGATGGATGGATGGGCTAGCCCTCTAGATAGATGGATGGATGGATGGCTAGCCCTCTAGATAGATGGATGGATGGGCTAGACCTCTAGATGGATGGATGGATGGGCTAGACCTCTAGATAGATGGATGGATGGATGGATGGATGGGCTAGCCCTCTAGATAGATGGATGGATGGATGGATGGATGGATGGATGGATGGATGGATGGATGGGCTAGACCTCTAGATGAATGGATGGATGGGCTAGACCTCTAGACCTTTAGATGGATGGATGGATGGGCTAGACCTCTAGATAGATGGATGGATGGATGGATGGGCTAGCCCTCTAGATAGATGGATGGATGGATGGATGGGCTAGACCTCTAGATGGATGGGCTAGCCCTCTAGATGGATGGATGGATGGGCTAGCCCTCTAGATGGATGGATGGATGGATGGATGGATGGGCTAGACCTCTAGATGGATGGATGGATGGGCTAGACCTCTAGATGGATGGATGGATGGATGGGCTAGACCTCTAGATGGATGGATGGATGGATGGATGGGCTAGACCTCTAGATGGATGGATGGATGGGCTAGACCTCTAGATAGATGGATGGATGGACGGATGGGCTAGCCCTCTAGATAGATGGATGAATGGGCTAGACCTCTAGATGGATGGATGGGCTAGACCTCTAGATAGATGAATGGATGGATGGATGGATGGATGGGCTAGACCTCTAGATAGATGGATGGATGGATGGGCTAGACCTCTAGATAGATGGGCTAGACCTCTAGATAGATGGATGGGCTAGCCCTCTAGATAGATGGATGGATGGATGGATGGATGGGCTAGACCTCTAGATAGATGAATGGATGGATGGATGGATGGATGGCTGGGCTAGACCTCTAGATAGATGGATGGATGGATGGGCTAGACCTCTAGATGGATGGATGGATGGATGGGCTAGACCTCTAGATGGATGGATGGATGGGCTAGACCTCTAGATAGATGGATGGATGGATGGGCTAGACCTCTAGATAGATGGATGGATGGATGGATGGATGGGCTAGACCTCTAGATAGATGGATGGATGGATGGGCTAGACCTCTAGATAGATGGATGGATGGATGGATGGATGGGCTAGACCTCTAGATGGATGAATGGATGGGCTAGACCTCTAGATAGATGGATGGATGGATGGATGGTTGGATGCGCTAGCCCTCTAGATAGATGGATGGATGGATGGATGGATGGATGGATGGATGGATGGGCTAGCCCTCTAGATAGATGGATGGATGGATGGGCTAGACCTCTAGATGGATGGATGGATGGATGGGCTAGACCTCTAGATAGATGGATGGATGGATGGATGGGCTAGCCCTCTAGATACATGGATGGATGGGCTAGCCCTCTAGATAGATGGATGGATGGATGGATGGATGGATGGATGGATGGATGGATGGATGGATGGATGGGCTAGACCTCTAGATGGATGGATGGATGGGCTAGACCTCTAGATGGATGGATGGATGGATGGATGCTAGACCTCTAGATAGATGGATGGATGGATGGATGGACACTCTAGCCTCTGGATGGAGATGATGGATGGATGGATGGATGGATGGATGGATGGATGGATGGATGGGCTAGACCTCTAGATAGATGGATGGATGGATGGATGGGCTAGACCTCTAGATAGATAGATGGATGGATGGATGGATGGATGGGCTAGCCCTCTAGATAGATGGATGGATGGATGGATGGGCTAGACCTCTAGATGGATGGATGGATGGGCTAGACCTCTAGATAGATGGATGGATGGATGGATGGATGGATGGATGGAGACCTCTAGATGGATGGATGGATGGATGGGCTAGACCTCTAGATGGATGGATGGATGGATGGATGGATGGATGGATGGATGGGCTAGCCACTCTAGATGGATGGATGGATGGGCTAGACCTCTAGATGGATGGATGGATGGATGGATGGGCTAGACCTCTAGATGGATGGATGGATGGGCTAGACCTCTCTAGATGGATGGATGGGCTGGAGACCTCTAGATGGATGGATGGATGGATGGATGGGCTAGACCTCTAGATGGATGGATGGATGGATGGATGGATGGGCTAGACCTCTCTGGATGGATGGATGGATGGATGGATGGGCTAGACCTCTAGATGGATGGATGGATGGATGGGCTAGACCTCTAGATGGATGGATGGATGGATGGGCTAGACCTCTAGATGGATGGATGGATGGATGGGCTAGACCTCTAGATGGATGGATGGATGGATGGGCTAGACCTCTAGATGGATGGATGGATGGATGGATGGATGGATGGATGGATGGATGGGCTAGACCTCTAGATAGATGGATGGATGGGCTAGACCTCTAGATAGATGGATGGATGGACGGATGGGCTAGCCCTCTAGATAGATGGATGGATCTAGATAGATGGATGGATGGGCTAGACCTCTAGATGGATGGATGGATGGATGGGCTAGACCTCTAGATAGATGGATGGATGGATGGATGGATGGGCTAGCCCTCTAGATAGATGGATGGATGGATGGATGGGCTAGACCTCTAGATAGATGAATGGATGGATGGATGGATGGATGGATGGATGGATGGATGGATGGATGGATGGATGGGCTAGACCTCTAGATAGATGGATGGATGGATGGATGGATGGATGGGCTAGACCTCTAGATAGATGGATGGATGGATGGATGGATGGGCTAGACCTCTAGATAGATGGATGGATGGATGGATGGATGGATGGACGGATGGATGGATGGATGGGCTAGACCTCTAGATAGATGGATGGATGGATGGATGGATGGATGGGCTAGACCTCTAGATAGATGGATGGATGGATGGGTGGATGGATGGGTTAGACCTCTAGACAGATGATGGATGGATGGATGGATGGATGGACCAGACCTCTGGAAGGATGTATATCATGCAAAAGCAACTATATTGTGACACTACCATTCAAAAGTTTGAAAAATAAGTCTCTTATGCCCACCTAGGTACATTAATTTGATTAATTTTTTTATAATACTTTTTTCTATTTTATTAAATTTTAAAATGTAATGTATTCCTGTGGTGTAAAGCTGAATTTTCAGCATCATTCCTCCATTCTTCAGTGTCACGTGATCCTTCAGAAATCATTCTAATGCTGATTTGCTGCTCAAGAAACATTTCTTATTATAATCAATGTTGAAAACAGGTTAGCCAGTCATTTCCATTCCTGAGGTAACTAACAGTAGCAAACACAAGTGGATGAAATCCTCTAATATGCCATTAACATGAATGAATAAAAACAGTTGGGCACAAAGCCGTACTTCACTTCATCAGGTAGGATTACACACCAATATTACTGTTCCAGCAATCAGTGAAATTACTCAGAGTCATGAATAAAACTCGGTCACATCATCTGATAAAAAAAGCCACCCAGTAATCCCAGTACAGCCTGTATATAAGCAGCAGCATGCGTATGGAGATACAATGTACTTTCTACTCATTTAACACATTTACCATATTCACATTCACTATGTATAATTCTGGGAAATCAGCACAGAAATGTACAAAAAACTCTGAAGATTCCCAGTCTTATATTAATTTCTCCTTTGCTATTTTTGTGCAACTTATACTGTAATTTAATATAAAACAAATGCTACAGCCCGACCACCGTCACGGTGTCCATAGCAGGTTTTATGAAATAACCTGTTTGAGCCGTCAGAGAGAATTAGAGCGGGTGAATGGCACACGCGGCGAGACGGTGTTAACTCCCTGTTGAGGTGGGGGGGGAGACAGAGGCGGAGATGAAGACTCTCACACCTCTGATGTGGTGGCTGTCTGCAGGTGCTCCTCTGCCAGAACTACAGGTGAAGGACAGAGTCACCGCAGAGGTACGACAGGAGACCGCAGAGACAGAGCACTTGATGGTTGAAATTGCTTGTATTACTTCGGATGTTAAAATACATTCTCAAGACTTATAAACAAACACTATGATGTACTACATTAGTTTGTGGGCTGGATATGTATCATTATTTGGCTTAATATACTTTATTTATTATTGCTGTTGAAAAAGGTCTGCAAAGTTACAAAGCACAAAGTCAGTGCCTCCAAAGGCAGTTCTTCTCTATATCAATGTCACTGTTTCTGAACTCCCTGAAATGCCTCTATTGTAGTCTTGAGTTTGTTTTCAGGGACGAACACGTCACAATATTTGTCATTTATATAATTCCCATCCAAGGCTTACGCAAAATAGAAGGGCGGGGCCTGGTTAAGTTAATTAGTAGTGTGTTGAAACTCGCGATTATGGTAAGGGGTGTGATATTTCCCAAACACGCTGAAAGTGGTTGACCAATCACAGCACACTGGTGCAGTCGACCATTCAGAGAACATTGCAGCTTTTCAGAAGGAGGGAGACAGAGCGTTACTGCCAGATTGGGCAGAGAGGCGCTGCAACAATGCAAAATATGTGAAAAATATTGTGTTGTTTGAAAAAGAAAAAAAAAAACAAGCATGAAAACCTATTCTAGTGGACCCCAAAAACAAAATTAAGGTTTTTGGGTGTGTTCACACTTGTAGATCGGTTCACCTGGTTCGCTTGGCCCAGAACAAATCAGAAAAAAAGATTTAGTCCTGGTTTGCTTAGCATTCACATTGGCATTTTAACACAGAACCTAAAGGCATAGGGATATGTTCACAACCTGATTGGTCAGTTTTTATTACTTGTATTTTGCGACGGAATTAACCGAACATCCAAAACAATGCTGTGTTTAAGGCTAAATGTACCTGTTGTATGTGCTTATGTGTAAAGGAGTCAAAACAGTGACAGGATCCCTCCGTCACACACACAAACGAAGATCTGCTGCGAGGAGACGCGGTCCTGACGCCTGTACCGAACTGTGATTGGCAACATCGCGACTATGATGAGAAAAAACAATTCCTGTCCTTTTTAGGGTCGCATCTTGTGTGTTGTGCTTGTGTTCATATTTAATTCGAAACGCACCAGAGTTTGTTTGGAAGCGGACCGAGACCCATCTTTTCAGCAGTCTCTGTGCGCTTGTTTGTTGCGCACCAGGGTTCAGATGATAGCGTCCACACTTATTCAAATGAACCGCACTAACAAAGCAAACGCACCAGAGTTTGTTTTAATCAAACCAAACATAAGTGTGAACACACCCATAAGACTATAGGGTATAAAAGGTCCCCTTTAAATCAAGTGGAAACGCAGCTCGGGCCTAGTACAAGACAAAAGCCTGGGACTAAATTTCTGCTACGACCCCTTATGAGGCGCAGCTCAGCAGCAAACCCATCAGCATGATGCTTCACTGAACAAAACAGCCGAGGAAAAGCCTCTTACACTCATATACCTAATAAGGAAAAGCTTCAAAAGTCCAATCCTTTAATGCATCTCCTCAGACTGCAATACAAACCCCCACCACAGCGTAAAAAAAGACTGGCTTTATCTGCGTTAAGCCATCCGCTCTGTGCACAGCCATCTTCAGGAGAGATTATGACCATTTATGTAAAATCCTTATTTGTGTCTGCCATCAGGATCTAACGCATGCTCCCGGGTTTTGCGTTTAGCAAAATTAGACAAGTTCCTACATCAACAGACACTGCCCTCTTTTACGCACATAGCATACCTTTGCATGATTAAACACGTCAGGCCAATGAAGCGCAACTTACAAAAGGACAGCAGGTCCAAAAAAGGTACATTCACATGAGAATTAGTCACAGATGGAACAACTATTCGAACACCTCGTTCTTGATTTCAGCCTACGTACAGTATTTACACACAATCTCACTTGCACACCAACATTTACAGTAGGTGTGCCGGCCATTTCGCACTCTGATTCAGTGCCAGCTAGAAATGAGAATTATAAAAAATAACACAGCACAGTAAACTAATTGTGAAGGGTACGTCCTAATTGGACAACACAGCTGATTTCAGCCAAACGCATAAAAGCAAAGTGCCAAAAAGGAGGAGGACTGGCACAACTTGACAGATGACTAAATGCACCAGGGCTCTTATTAAAGTTTCACTGATAAAACACAACACTTGTAAGCGATCAAATATTAAGCCCACTCCCATCTATTTTGCAGCGTTGCTGGCAGCACAATGCATCACTTCCTGGTAATATGCTTCCTCATTGTGATGACTAAATGTTCTGGACTCAAAATGCAGTCAACATGTTCAAATGAACAAATTAACCCTATTTACGCACCCCTAGTGTAATTATGCATGATTGCACGTTATTACGAAGAAAAATATGTTTCTAATCCTCCATCAAAATGTAATTTGTTCTGATCCTAAAACAACTTTCCTGTTCTCATCGGTCATCGCTCTTACTTTACAGCACCGGCCCTCCATCCACCTGCCATATAGAGACCATCTCACAATCCAACCAAAGTCATTTTTTCCCTCATTGAACATACTTCACACATTACAGACGTAAATTATTTCTAGTTTAAATCTTAATTGATCATTCTATTTAGCATTGTAAGTTACATTGTGACAAGTAACTGTCCACCATTTGAGGAAGCTCGACAAACAAGTGTTTTGCACTCTCTGATAATGAGCAGACCGCAATAAATATGCATGTTTAACTTTTCAGCAGCCTGGCAGAGTGAAAATGTGTCAAGCATGTATAAATCTACAATCGGGGCTGTGATAGGACACTTAAAAATGCATGAGTTCTTTTTTATGTTCCACTGTCTGCTGCTGCACTCCTAGCATTTTTCATTTGCACCGCAAGAGAGAGAGAGAGTGGACACAAGAGCCTCTTTATAAGCTCAACATGATTCACTAGATAACAAAAAACTGATATTAGTGCTACATTTCAAGAGAGTATGAAGAATACTGAGGCTCTGTTCCAAAACATAGTGAGCTGCCTAGCTAGGCAGCATTAAGACATCAGATACGCCTCAAACGCGAAAAGGCAGCTGCATGTTTGATTATGCTGTCTTCTATGGTACAAAATCTGCTCACTTAAATGTAACAAATCATGTCATCTTTTATTGGAAAATTTAAATCTACCTTTGATAATTGATCACTGAAGTTAGTGATCAAACTACATTTTATAAAAATCATCTGTCAAGTTTATTATATCAGCATGAGTCACATCGGACGACTACAGGGACTCGTCTCAAGATCACTCATTTAACAGTTTATCTATTGCCAAAATTATGGAGAAAAAAAAAAGATGTCAAGAATAGGAAATTATTGAAAATATTCAAATCAGGAATGTCAGACTTAGAATCAGAATGCGTAGTTAGTGCATAAAAAAAATGTCTGTCAAAATATAATGTGCAATACATTTTCAATTGTATTGCCGTTTATTCTCTTTAGCATGCAGTGTGAAGTACTCCACTAATTTCCCTGGTCATTCCCATTCAATTTTAGAGAGTGAAGAACAAATGTATACTTATGTGTGACATTTTCTCCCTCTTCTCGGAAAGCGATGATGTAGTCATAACATCTGCTAGTCCGGGTTTTCTAGAAAATGCGCGACTCGATGGACCTCTGCTTTTCGCAAATACTCCCGTGAATTGTGCACGTTATTTTTTGACAGACATCGATGTTGTGATATTCAAATGTGGATTTGAAAACAGATCTTAAGGTAATATTGATTTCTTAGCCAGCGAGTTGAGTGAAGTAATTGTTTGGCTTGTCAAAAATGTTACATTCGGCTGATGCAATCAAGTCATTTTTTTACCAGGAAAGTAATAGTTTTGAAAGCTGTTTTTATTGTCTCTTAAATCACAAAAAAAAAATATTTGAACCCATGAAACTGCAGATCCTGTTGTAAATAACAGTAAAACTGTTGTTCCATTATAACCCTTTTTGGCTCATATATCCAAATTTATAAAGAGCTGGGCGATACTTACATTCTGTGAAGAAATAATCAAGCAGTTGAGATTTGTTATGAAGCCATTTGATATAATCTCAACTGAAATCACATTGAAATCAATTGTGAGTTGATTTTCCTGTGCGTTTCATGTGATGAATGCGATTTGTGTGATGCACAAAGTTGCTGTCCATATCAGTCAGGGTTCATTACAGTTAGGATGCTGCCTATGTAGATGGTAAACCCCAAGGCAGCTTACTAGGTCTTGGAACAGAGCCCATTTGTGTCTTTGGCAACTTCAAAGCTTCCATTTTTAGAACCTTTGCTTAAAAAAAGCTGAACACTACGCATTTATCTAAGACACATCACATTTTAGGCCATGTTGGCTTGTGCTTGTTTGTTTTACTGATGGTGTGGTCGGGTTTCATGGGACTTATCTGAATTGGAGATTGATATAGATCGCTCCCACGAAAGAAAGGACAGCTTTGATCATTTCTTCAGAGACTGGTCTTAATTGTGAGCGGAGGATTGATCTGCTCAGAGGAGGTTGACCTTAAGGCTCTGAAGGAGCAGTGACCCTCCTCCACTGACAGGTGGAGAACAGAGGAGGGGGAGGTCAAATCTGGGGTCCCTGAGAGGAGACGAACATGCAAGTTCTCATGTCTCTGCTTGATTCACATCGGCTATCAAACGGTATCGGGTACATTACAAAGTGAGGATGATGAGGCCAGCTCAGCTGATGTGTTGTTCGATACTCAATCCTTACACTGTTCGGGAATGACCAATCATGTCCAACATGATCAATGCATCCAATATAAAATTTAATTTAGATTTTTTTCAACAGCTTCACAAGGTCTACACTGGAACAGTTTCAAGGAAGATAAAACAAGAGAAGCACCATTGCACAAGCAAAAGTATCTGATCAATTCCTATAAGAGGGCTTTAGGATGCACTAGATAGTGCTGACATGAGGTTGAGTGCGTGATGACAGAATTTTCATTTTTGGGTGAACTAACCCTTTAAAATGAATATGAATATGAACCTGAAATTGGGGAATCGGTCTGTCTACCATGGCGGATGTCAAATGCATCACCAGACAGCTATGCATCGCTCTGTCTATACTGGTCAAATGTCAATTAAATAATTCAATACAAGTGCCTGTCTGATTGCCCAAGGGTGCTAGAGGAAAACACAATTTAATCATGCTAGCAAATCAATAGCAGGCCAAACGACAACATACAGATATCATGCACAAAACGTTTACCACATACTGCAATTCATTTGCCAACACTACCCCTAATGCACTTACTGTTCTCATACTAATACACAAAACCTCCAGTGGTTTTCCTTTCACAGAGACACAAACCGCGATGTATAGGCTATTTATTATTTTCTGTCATTAACTGGATGGGTGTTGCGTTGCACAACAAATTAGGTTTGCATTGTTAAACACAAACGCGCGACACAAACAAACCATCTGACATGTTTTACCGCTCCATATGTTGGAGAAATGCATGCACAAATATGCATTGCTGTACACAAACGCGTAGGTATGAATTAAACTGCATATTTACCTATACGATATCTGTTTCCTGAACGCCAGACCTTTGAGCTTCTCCTCCAGCGAGTCTTCCATGTCGGCGAAGCTGCTCAGACTGTCGCTGCCGCCTATCGCCGCGTTTCTCCCGCAGCCGCGTGTCTGATCGTCCGCTGATTCCCCACCGGCAGCTCCTCTGCTGCTGCGCTCCGCCTGTGAAGCGCGTATGCTGGACAGGGGGTCCATCATGCTCCGGTCGGCACTGAGTGGACCCCCTCTCTCCTCCGGTGCTTATAAGTCCTTCCAAATGTGTCCTTCGATGTCCCTCATGGGATGAATAATATCTATCTATCTATCTATCTATCTATCTATCTATCTATCTATCTATCTATCTATCTATCTATCTATCTATCTATCACGCACGACTCTATCCAGCGGAACTACAACAACAGCTGCATCCATCCGCGAGGACATTCTGGGATTTGCCTCCTCATCCTCCATGGGCAGCAGCATCAGGCATTAAAAGTAGGACAGAGGGTCTCCGACTGGACAAACTCAGGCGCACACACGCGTGTAAATGCGTGGTGATCTCTGACGTGTGACTGTGATATGAGCCTGAGAGCCCAACTGACTGAGGCAGGAGCCGTGTTTACACGAGGTTTATTGTGATTACAAACCTCTTTGTTCAGGCAGGAAGAGACACCGCGGAAAAATATAGGGGGGGAAATATATATATATATTTTTAAATAAATACAGATCATTAGATTTATGGTGCCTGTATTTTCTATTTAAAAAACGACAATAAACAATTAATATTATTATTATTATTAATATTATCATAATATTAACATATTGTCACATTGGCCACGCCCCGCAACATTTGTTACGACTACAAAGCCACATTACCACATTAATTCCTATATTAATATTATATCGGTCAAGGCCCCAAATATTTGATTAGACAGAAAAGCACTGTGTTATTGTAATATTATCACATTAAATCATAGGCTATAAATATTATCATAGTGGCCACGCCCCCTAACAGTTGTTATGACAGCAAATTTATCACATTAATTCGTTTATTATAATTTCTTCGTTTATGGTCAGACCCCAAGTATTTGATTTGACAAAAAAAAATCATTGGATGCTAGTGTTATTATAATATCATCACTTCAAATCATAGGCTATACATAACACAAATGTTATATTGGCCACGCCCCCTAACATTTGTTATGACGGCAAATGTATCACATTAATTTGTTTATTAATATTATAATGGCCAGGCCCCAAGTATTTGATTTGACAGAAAAGCACTGGATGCTAGTGTTATTATAATATTATTACATTAAATCATAGGCTATGAATATTATCATAGTGGCCACGCCCCCTAACACGTGTTACAACGGCAAATGTATCACATTAATTCATTTATTAATATTGTATTTGCCAGGCAAGTATTTGATTTGACAGAAAAGCATTGGACGCTAGTGTTATTATAATATTATCACATTAAATCATATACTGGCCACACATTTAATATGATTGAAGAATGTAAGACGTTACATTTTTAACTCAATTTGAGGTTGATTTTGGTATAAAAAAAAAAAAAAAAACACTTTCATATATATATATATATATATATATATATATATATATATATATATATATATATATATATATATATATATATATATATATATATATATATATATATATAAAAGTGTCTGACCATATAAAGCCACAGTATAATAAATAATAATAATAATAATAATAATAATAATTTTAATGATAATTTAAAGAAAAACCTTTCCTGAAAAGAGTCTCTGCCTCACAGTGACGAAATGATCAGTACCCAGGACACAGCACAGCACGTGATTTATGTAAAGGTTAACACAATTTTTGCTGATAAAAAGACCCCAAACCAGGCACTACAGACCTTCAGTGCTCTGTAAATTGAGCAACATGAGTTTAACGGCAAGATATGAAACAAGAAGTCACGAGAGTCTGAAGAGAACATGCATTTTCTTCTAATACAATTTAGCTAATGTGATTTAAGGTATGAAGAGGATCATCTGAGCTCTCTGATGTGGAGAAGACACCTTTCTTTTGCATAAAACCCTCAAGGACAGGAAAATTGTAGTGCAGATCCAGTCTTAATGAAAATAATTAATAGTCAGGCATCAGAGTAGTCATATGATGACATAACATCTCTCTAGAGATACTTTATTCCACTCAACGTCCTAGTAAGACACACCGATACATCTGGCTAATTTAAAAATTTAATTTAGACATGGATAAAAGCAGCAAAATGACGGCTCAGAGACATGATTTATAATGCATTTACTAAGGAAAATATTTATTTGCTTTGCAGAAAACAGGACAAAAACAAGGCGGTGATTTCAGAAAGATCATTTTAAGAGTCTGAAATTGTATCGTGATGCAAAGAATGTGTAACATAATTAAGACTGCAGTCATATAACACTCATTACACCAAATACAGAGGAAATACACCAAGCATCTGAATGCATCACATCAGGACAAAACCATCTCCTTCAAAATGCTCTTGTTTCCAGGATAAAAGGATCACAGGCATGCTAAAAAAACAATAAATAACAGATCGATTCTACGGGGACACAGTGCAAGGGAGTCCACCACATGCCCGGATGCAGATCGCTCAAGACTCAGGTTGTCACAACCGTTCATATCTGGGCAAGAGAACGCTAGAATTGTCAGCGAGCATCCTTTACTCCCAGAAGAGCGCAGACGGGGTTTGGATGGTGGCCAGCCAGAGACAAAAAGAGCCATCTGTCCTTTAAAGACCTTAAACCAAATAAAAGAGGGCAACAACGTTGCATACGTGGGACTATGGGCTGGAGAGCGTCAGTCCTTTTCATGTCATGTCCATATTGTCCCTCTTTTATTGCCCTCAATGACAAACATCTTCACTGATATCAATCGCATTAATTCATATCTCTCCCAACATACTTCCTCCATAATGCAATAGAGGATACTGCAAATATTTACATATTCAGACAGAGCGTTTTTTAAATGCTTTAGAAATTTGCCATCTTCATACTGTAAACACTGCCTATTATTTTAATTCAATTTAATTAAATTATTATTTATGAATCTTTGGATGCCTGAAGAGAATGTCGTATTTGATTGCCATGCTACATGATGCATCATCATTGTGTGAATATGCAAATAGACGCAAATTCAATATATTATTACTACACATATTCTCAGTAGCATGGGGCAAATAGGCAAAGAAGAAAAAGGAAAAATATTACAACAAAAATTCTAAGCATATTAAAAATATAATGAAAATAATGCAAAACAGTGTACTTGAAGTATCAAAATTTGATATACTGCTGGAATGGAATAAAAATACATTTTTGGGAGTTTTTTGTATTTATTTAAAAACAAAAAACAAAAAAAGGACATCTAAGTAAAACAATATTTAAAGTATATCTATATAAATACAGAGCCTATCGCCCAGTCACTGCAGGGGAGAGGAAGAGGGGACATGGAGGAGGACCAGCCGGATCTCACGATGTCTCGTTGACGGTCCTCTCCAACTGTATGACTTTAGCGGTCTCGTTTGACCTGCGGAAATAAAGCAGATGCTTTACATCCACACCAAAGATGTACAAAGATCTATGCACTCATGTTCCTATGAATGGAAGAAAGTGCAACGTGCAATATGGCGGAATAAGTCCCGCCTTCTAAATAAAAGAGTCAATTGCCAGTCATTGGAGAATTTAATATTTCCCCATTCAAAGAGATACGAGCTGTAATTGCATGACTGAAATAGCTGCCCGAGAGGCGTATCAAAGATGGCTGCCGAGTGAAATATCTTGCCTTACAGGGACTTCATAGCAAATCAAGCAGCCATAAAGGGAAGTGCATTACCTGTGAGAATGCAGGTCTATAAGAATCGCCTTTTGCGACTGCGTTTCATTGGTGTTGAGTAAAAGTGGGAGGGGCTCCGCTTCACTCAGCTCCGCCTGTTCCTGTTTGTGTTGCTGTTCTAAGCGCCAAGCCGCCATGACATCAGCCTGTCGGTCCCATTCAGGATATTCCCCGCCCAATCCGATAAGATGGGGGTCGTCCAGACCCCCGTGCTCCTGAATGCTCAGCAGGTTCCGGGACTTCACTGTGGAAATGAACAAATATTTTCATGTTTCATATCACAAATGCAGATGCATTTGAGTTGTTAAAGGCCCACTGGTCTGATATACGTTTTGTGGTCTGCGCCGACTCATGCATACGATCCGCTATGATTACACTGTCTGAATTGTTCCCTATCCCCTATATAGTGCACTAAGTGTCATTCACTGTGTAGAAAACAGTAAATGTGTGAACAAGTGACCAATTTTAGCTGCAATTTCAGAGATGTATAATGTAATGGCGCTTCGGATTCAGAGCTTTTGATTGGACAGAAAATCTGATGAGAAGCTGAAGTGCAGCGTGATGTCATCAAAATCATTGATCCATAATGGCGAAAGTGAGAGACTGTAGGTTTTGAATGCTTTTTGATTTCATGGGGACTTTAATAGCAGATGCGAATGCTAAAGTGTCTCAGCTGAGCATTTGTGAACGGACCACCTGAGATGGATATTAATATCAAGGCTTGAAATCAAAAGAGGACATCTCTTTTATTAGTGCTAGTCTTTAGACAGTGGCGTTTTGTTCGAGAGGTGCATTAACTGAATAACGTGCGTGGGAGAAACTTGATGGAGACAGATCAGAGATCAGCGATGATGAACCAATCGTTCTGCTTTTAAAGGCATGATAATTACTGCCCCACTCAACCACTGATAATGACTCTCAGAAGCTCAAGAGTGGGGCGCAGCCGACTACAGCCTCTTAATATGGATCCGAATACAGTCATTCCTCCATTCATTAGTCAGCAAGAGACAGAGAATAATGAGCAAATTACAGGAGGGATTGCAATAGACACAAGCGGCGTGTGCGTATTAGGGCTGAATCGATTTTAAACTGTTGGCTTCGGTATAATATCAGCTCTAGTACCTCAGGAATAAAGATGAAAATCAAAACTTTAGTCAACAAATAAACAGCTATATATATGTATGTATATATTTTAGAAATATTTGCATGTATATACTGTATATATATATTTAAATAATTTATCATATTTAAATATAACATATATAAAATGTTCATTTGTTTTATTATATGTGTAATAAGTATTTTTCTTCTCAAATTAATAAAATTTTTGTTTAAATTATTAAAATTAAATTACTTAAGGCAACAAATTAACAGCCTCAACTGGTATATGTGTAAACATTTTGCATATCATTATACATTAAAAAAGTTGAAATGTTCAGACATAAGGCACAATTTTATTTCATTTATATTAAATAACAATTTAATATAATTTGATAATTATTTAAAGTAAATGATGTGCACCTGTAGCAGTGTATGACTCCTGTATGGAGATCTCTCTGGTCAGGCCTGTTTTGGTGATAGAGGAGCAGGGGCTCAGACCTTGGTAGAAACTCCCCAAGAACACAGAGAAACACAGAACCACCACCTGCACAAGAACAAAAACTAACACTTAATGTAAATATAGCAATGTTTCTGTTTGTGTTTGCAATAAGCTTCTTCTCATTCTCACACACACACACACATCTATAATAAGGTGTATCAGTCCACTGAGCGGAGGAACTGAGCGTCCAGCAGGACGGTGACAGAGGAAGGGCAGGAAGCTCTCACCATGAGGCACGTGGAGGTCTGGGTGCCTGTCACCCGGCAGGACCGCGGGACCTTTCCTGCCACCACCGCCTGCAGCGAGTGCAGCTGCTGCAGCAGAGACCTGAGAGACGCACATTTACATAACCAATACAAATCAGTTTGCATAAGATGCATAATTAATCACTGAAAATTCAACCAGCAAAGGAAACAATGTGTGAGAATAAAGTACTAGGGAATTATTTAATCATCACCTTAAGGTGTAGTGTGTATAAATGGAAAGGTTTGAGGGTCTTACTTGTTGGTGCACTCCAGGGTTTCAACTTTCCTGCGTAACTCATTGTTCTCGCTGGAGCATGTCTCCACCCTGTGGATGGAGAGGGTATTGCAATGTCACATGAGTTTCATTAAAGTCCCTTTTTAAGGAAAGTCTGTTCACTCTGCAGCCATTTTTGTAACATCTACGGGAAGCTATTTCAGGCATCCAAGACCAAGTACGGAATCCTGAAGTCTCAAAAACTGCTTGCTGAACTCACAATTAAATAACATATTTTATATCAGCAACAAAATCTGACATAAACTGTCTCATAAATGTTGTTTTTTATGCTAAAATAGCGTTAAAAGGCATACTTTTTAGGTTGGACCAGCCAATGCACATGTGCAAGTGTCTCTATAGCAAAACGTTCTAATGCTGTTAGGCTGTTTTTTTTAAAAGGCGGGACTTATTCCACCATGCATGTTGCACTTTATATTACTTTGGTAATATGAGTGCACCATCATTTTATATCTAAAGACTTTGGTTTTGTGCAGCTACTAAAAATATTTCACTTGTAAATCCCTGTAACATGAAACTAGATTTGCAACCCATTTTACGTTTCTTTTTTTTAAAGAGGAAAAAAAACAAGACTGGTTTCAGAAGTGGAGCAAGATATTCTTTATACTTTCATGAATAGAAATAGGAATAATGTACACAGAGGAATCATATGATAATCAATAATATGAACATTCATTATGTATTTAAAAGGTAAACCGGTCCGTTTTGATGTCATATTGAGTTTAAGAGTGACGTCAAAGCCTTTCAAACTTGATCAGCTTGATCTTTAAACAGATCTAAGGGCATAAATGCCACAATTTTAATGTGATGATGATCAAACCAAAACTTACTTCTTTTCTAAAGCATCCATGTACTCTTTCTTTTTCCTGCGGCTCTCCTGTGCTGAAATCTGACAGGGAAATTCATGAGTGTTAGGGTTTCGAACATTAAATTCAGTACTTCGATTTGAAGTATGCATCGTCTTAGTACCTTGTTCTTGATCTTTCTACGAATCTTCTTCAGTGCCTTCTCCTCGGCCTTGGACAGCGGCAGCTTGTTGGGCACGGGGTATCCTTCAGCAATGAGCGTGCGTTTCTCCTCCTCAGTGAGCAGGAGAGGACCTGAGCCCTGCAGTTTCTGTCAGAAGACACAAGAGGAGGTCACTTCATAAAATCTAACATGTCTTGTGAATTAGCAAGGTTTGGTACTCACATGGGGTGCCGTCAGCAGAGGAGAGTTGGAGAGGGAAGAAGGGGCTCTTGGCGCCACCTTGAGGACAGCGGGTGTCTGTGTGGGGCTGGCGGGGGCGCAGGGGTGCACAGGGCTCTGACTTCCCTCTGAATCGCTGCCGTGAGAGCTGGGAGGAGTAGGCGGCATGTGCAGAGACTCCAGGCCTGGAGAAAAGCATTACAGATTGATTCTCAATGGTCAATCATAGCATTCAGAGGGCAAATATTTGTAATATCCAAATTTTCTGTACAGCTGTGCTGCATTTGTGTCTCTTGTGTCACTCTGAAATCTTTTTCTTCTCAAATAATATACATTTAAATTATTAAAATTAAATTATTAAAAAAATTCTCTGTAAGTACACGTGCAATGTTATTCTCAAATAAATGAAATTAAACCGAATCATTTAAAAATATGAAATAAATTATTTAAAATTAAAATCATTTCATGAGCATTTATTTATTTTCGTTAAGCAAATATGTATGAAATGATTAATAAATACATTATTTAAATTATTAAGTTAGTTCACTTTTACTACTGATTAGTACAATTAAATTATTTGAAACTAAAATCAGCATTTCATGTTTATTGTTTTGGTAAGTACATGTAATCAATTTTTCTTATCAAATAAGTAATTAAATGATTAAAATTAAATTAACTGAAATCAAAAGCTTTTTTGAAGTGTGATAACGTGTGATAATGTACAGTCAGCTGGTCATTATTGAAAAATATCACTTTGGTTATGATAATGACCATGTGACTACACTTTAAAAAAAAACATATAATAAAAAAAAAAAAAAAAAAAAATTTAATTAGCCTAATTAAATATCTATGAATTGAATTTTATCAGTTGTGGCAATAGTTTGTTAACATGGGCTCAATGTCCCAAAAGAAAAAAAAAAAGTATGGAAAAACATAAATACAAAAGTAAAATACAGAACACAGATAGGGTTGACATTTTATTACATCACTTTATTAACAAGTCAATTCCAACACATGATATTTGGTGAAAATATCTTATTTTAAATAAAGAAAAACAATGAATACATTCAAGAAGTCTTCTGCATAACAGGATGTCTTGACGTGGTGAAGAAAACTTTCCAAAGCGGCACTGCAGAGGTTAAACACCTGCAAATAAAAATAAAAACTAACATTAATGCATCACATCTGGAAAATGACAGAACAGAAGTTACTTATATAATGAGGTTGAGACTTGTGTCAGTCGATGCAGATTTTGCTTTATCGTTTATTTCATGGTATGTAAATATTCACAGCTTTCAAGAATGCTTAAAAGTTACTGACATGTCAATAAGCCTCAAAAGAGGTTGACGCCAACTGCAATCTAACGGCACAGCGGTCGCATGGCGCACATATCACACAAATGACACCTCAGAAGTCAATTAAACAGTATTTTAACACAGTAGCACCATGAGATAATTATGAGGTACTTGTGATGCCTTTTAAATTTTTAAATTTAAAATGCCTTTTAAATTTCATACCAGGTCCTAAGGCAAAACTTTGGAGAATCATTTCAGCGTTCAATACTCACCATAACGTCTTGAAACTTGTGACGATGAATATTTGTATCCTCTTGGGAATATTTGTTTCGGTCTTCAGCTCCTCCCGGCTCCTCCCCTTCAGCTCCAGCTCGGCTCCTCCCATGCATCCGCATTTGAATTTTCTTTATTTTAAGGTGTCATTATTACAGTGTAATTATATATTTAACTACTAATTAATATTAAGTAACTGCATGTACTTACTATAGGGTTAGGGTATGATTAGGGTTTGGTTTAGGGTTAGTTGCATGTAATTATGCATAATTTACTGTTATTGCTATGGTAAGTACATGTAACGTATGTAACAAGAACACTGTGAAATAAAGTGTTACCGAATTCCCCATACCAACGGCTTTCCTCAGGTGCATTTTGCGCATGCGTATAAATTGTTTTTAGATGTAGGATGTGTTCAGTCACTTCGATTTGACTGAGCACAATGTTCGGTGAATATAAATGTTTAATTTTAAGTGCAGACCTTAAGCTATGATTAGTATAATGCACCTTTTTGCATGGGGGTAATTATTTGGAAGTCATTTATTGAGACAATATATAACTGTCAGTTTCCAAACTTTTTACAGGGTACATTATATCTTGTGCTTAAATGGACTTGATACTATTAACAGTGATCTTTATTTTCTGTGCAATAACACAAAATAGCTGAAACAGTGTTTTACCTTTGGGTGAGAGGTTTAAGAACTGATCCACCTCGTGTGGCTCCAGCTTAATCTGAGGGCTGAAACTCTCACTGTCCTCCTTCACCTGCAACAACACACGTCAATCAGCACTTCAATCAATCCCACTCATTCAAGCACTGACTATATGGGTGCTGTCATGCTCACATTGAGCGGCTTAACCTGTGCGGCCTGA
This sequence comes from Paracanthobrama guichenoti, assembly GCA_018749465.1. NCBI lineage: Eukaryota > Metazoa > Chordata > Actinopteri > Cypriniformes > Gobionidae > Paracanthobrama > Paracanthobrama guichenoti. The sequence continues at coordinate 1,023,986 of CM031946.1, forward strand.
GGGAGGGTCCGAGAGAGGGTGGGGTCCCTAGTCTCAGTCACAGGCTCAGAGGCGGGACCCTCAGGGGTCAGAGTGAGAGTCAGGGTGGGCAGCAGGACGGGCGGGTCACACAGAAGAGGTTCCATCTTCAGCCCTTTATCTTCCTGCTCCATGGGCCACTCGTCATTGTCAGAATCACCTAATAAAACAGGAGTTCAATTACAGATGCAATACATGACATACATTTGAAATGATTTGCATTTAAAGCAACACTATGCAACTTTTGGCGCTCTAGCGGTTAATAAACAAAACTGCACGCATCTTGCGGAAGAACACTGTAGCCGGAGCTACTTCTCTCTGTTTATGTCTATGACGAGTCACGCAGGTACTGGACTACTCCGCAGCGGTGCCGACCTGAACCGGACTAAAAAAGTCTGAATATAAACGCTTCTTATAAGTGTACCACAGTGATTCAGAATAAGACAAAAACACGATTTGGAAAATGGATTCATGATGTACTCACTCGTTATATAAATTGAGCACAAGTTACATAATGCAGCTTTAAAGGGTACCTATCGTGCTGTTATTTGATTTGACCTGTGTAGCATAAGCTGTTTGTGCATGTAAGCGATCTGCAAAGTTACAAAGCACAAAGGCCACGCCATCTCTCCAACAGAAAAACACTTGAAATGCCTCGTTTGTAGTCCTGCCATTATTTCTGAGACTACATCATGTTACACATTTGCACATTTGTTACACACTGGTTTTAGTTTTTGGTTACACTTTATTTTAAGGTGTCCTTGTTACAGTGTAAGTGTACATATAAGTACTGAGTAATATTCATTCACTACATGTACTTACTATAGGGTTATGGTTAGGTTTGGTTTAGATTTAGTTGCATGTAATTATGAATAATTTTTATTAATTACTAAAGAAACTACATGTAACGTGTAACAAGTGTTATTTTTATTACAAGTGTACTTACCCAAAAATTAAACAAATGGATATGAAATATAGATTTTAGTTTTAAAGAATTTAATTTGAATAATTTAAATAATTAAATGTAAACAATAATTTTCATAATTTATAATTATATTTAATAATTGTATTATTAATGTCTGCCTACTGTGGTTTTGGCCCTCCCTCATTTCACTGTCGCTGTTTTTTCCCCCGCTGCGAGGGACTTTTATTTGTGGTATAAACTTCTAATACTGATGCCATTTACCATAGATATAATATTGTTTACAGCTGCCCATGAAGCCTCGGGGGCTGAAACCTGATTATGATAAGGGGCACACATTTCAGACACACGCTCCAAGCAGTTGACCAATCACAATAGACTGGGCCATCTGACCAATCAGAGCACACTGGGCTTTTCAGAAAGTTGGGTTTTAAAGAGACATTAACTAAAACAGAGCATTTCAGGCAGAGGATAAAAAAAGGTGCTGCAGAAATGTACAGTATGAGAAAAATGTTTGTGTTTTTTGAACTTTAAAATCATGTTGTATATGTATTCCAATATACACTAAAAATAAAATTATGAATTTGTAAATTAGCATAATATGGGCACTTTAAGACTGAAGTAAACTAGTTTCGCATTGTCAAAGGCCAAAGATTACCTGCATCACTGCCAGGTTCTCCGGGCAGATGGGAAAGGGGTGACTGTGGGCGTGAGTCTCCACACAGCGAGTAACTGTGTTCGGCTTGAATGTGTGGCGGCACTGGAGATGCAGGGGTCAGTTCCTCCTCTGTATCCATAGAATCTCCACGCCCGGACAGGAACGGGTCGCTTAACAACTGCCCCAGCAAAGCTTCTTGGGACAGATCATCTAGGAGCTCGGTGAAGTGCTGCACAGGAAGAACAGGAATTTGAGTTGAAATGAAGTGCTCATTAAACCACAGCTTGTTAAATAGACCTTAATTGCAAGTCATAAAACATCAGCAAGTTTCTTTGAAGATCAGACCCCATGGAGAAACATGAGAGCAAGTGCCCACAAGATAACCCACTCCACCAATCAGAGGGGATCTTTCTTCAGAGGCTTTCTCCAGTCCAATCAGACGGCTCGTTCCTTGGCATTCTAATTGGTGCATTCCAGCCCTTCTTACTGTGCCTCAACATGGTTCCCTACTCCTCAAACAGGTATAGACAGGCTGAAACCCTTCCAGACATTCTTTTTATCACTTAAAATCGCTTAAAACACAGCACTTGTGCTAACCCAGGCATTTCTTCCTTTTCTCCTCAGGGGCTGTTTGAAGGAATATTCTGAATTCAACAAGTTCACCACAACAAACAAAAAACGTTTAATGCACTTACAATGAAACACTGGGATAAGCATATAAATTCACAATCGTTTCAAAAGTTTAGCCACAAGACGTGTCAAGAATCATGTTGGTGCAAAGTTATAGCAATTGAATTTGAAGCTATTCTATCACAACAGACTCGTCTCCATCTGCATATATGAGTCAGAGTCCAGGCTGCTCATCCACAGGATGAAGAGGGTCAATGCAGCTCTGAGATGCAGACATTCAAGCAACTGCTGTCTCCTTTATGTGCATCTGTTCATGTGAACAACCAGCAGGATCCATAGTACAGTCACGCATGGTGCAATATGCAGGTCTTTGGGTTCAGCCAACAAAGGCAGATTATAAGATCAAACAATGCTGCTTTGACTAGCACAAACTGATACAGCAGGATATGATGCTTGGTGCTGCTGACTGACAGTAATACAGCACACAGTAATACAGCACACAACACACCAACAGTGTCTGAAATTGCATATTTTATAGTAGGCACATTTGGTTTGAAACTTGCTTCGCAACCGTCACAAAAGTATCATCTATATAAGTATGAATGTGTGTAGTATGAATGAAATTTGAATGTACTAAATCCGCCATGTTGTCATGTGACCAATGGGTCAGTTCACTACCATTCACAAATCCTTTCCCGTGGCCTCATGGGATAGTTAAGTGTCGATCAAATGCACACTTCAGAATCCTGCCGTTAGTAAGTGGTCATCCGGTTACTTTTTGCCGTTTTTCGAATACTATCGCATACTTGTAGTAGGGAATTATTCAATTTTTTGGATTGTTCGATTTTTGGATGCAGCGCAAGTCTCTGAATGTTTCCGGCACACATTAGAATATGTCCAAGACTGCATTACAGTTAATGGCGTACCATGAGTTTTTTTTGGCAGGATCTAGTAGTAGCTGAAATGCATACATGTTGAAGGGCATAGTGCACAGTGTACTTTTCAAGGCCGCCTAGCAGATAGATCAGTTTGGCTAACACTAAATATAAACAGAACGGCCTGTCAACATTAGGTCTATTGAGGGGTCATGTTTATAGTGGCAGAAAACAAAACTGAGGCTCTGCTCAAGGAAAAAAAAAAGCAAGAGCTGCTTTGCAAAACCTAGCCTGATGTCTAAATATGCAACTTCCTTCTTACTCTAACTGAAAAAGAAGGCCATTAGTGATTATTTGTAATAACTTTGCATTGCACAATAAGCGCCCCACACAAAGTGTTTGTATGATTCTAATAAGCATAAAAATGTGATGTCTGCCCGAGCAAGGTGCACAGAGTTATGGAAATACATACGCTGACAGGCATGTAGGACGAGCATTTTATGGTCATACGCCTTCCACAGACAATATATATACACATAAAAAAAAACATTTAAAACACTTAACTTAATGATTGCAATCAGGATGTGAAATAGAAAATGTTTCTGGAACAAATCGCCTACCCTGCCTTTAAGCCCAAAGCATACTTCGGTCCATGTACAGTGCGTAACACAAATTTCGTCACCAGAATAGTATACACGCAGCATGATTTTTTTTCTTTGTACGTGCAGGATGCATATGTGCATTGAATTAGTTTTGCACTAATCAGTTATTCCACAAGTTGGCAACACTGGCCCGGGCCGTTGTTTCACAGTACAATACAAAACTAAAGAGATGGAGCAACAAAATACCAGAGACTGCAACAACAACAGATGCCCGCACTGACAAGCACTTGTGAGAGGGGATTAGGACATAGCCACAACTTTAGTTTAAAAGAATACAAAGGCTTTTTTTATTGGTCATAACGTCTGGAGAAAAATAGCTTAGACACTGGAGAAACATGAAACATTCTAGAGCGCTTGTGTCGACCGCCTGCCTTCACACACACACATTATAAAATGGAGTGTATTAATTGTTTTTTACTGTTTGTGAATTTTCAGGGGCGAAATCCAGTCATTTTAATAGGAATCAACACTGGAATCTGCATGACTTCTACATGCAGATTTCACAATGGTTCAGTTTGGTCTTTGCCACATTCACCAACAGAAAGCTGCTTCTGTGTGAGCTGTGCTTCATACATCGCACACTATTGACAACAGACAATGGGCCTGCAAAATGTAAAGGCTTTGAGTGACATTGATGCCTAAAAATGCTGTCTAGGTAGGCAGCTCACAAGGTTTTGGAAAAGAGCCTCCAGCAAACATGTTAGAGAAATGAGCTAAACAGGCAAACCAGGAAGGAAAGCAGTGGAGTTGGGGATCAAAATGGAGAGAAGCCAGCGTATGGGATCAATTACAGACTGACGCAGATCCAGAGGTTAGCAAAGTCAAAAAACAGACAAACACACAGAGAGAAAAGAAAACAGCTAAATGAGCACAAAAAGCAACAAGGAGAAGGAAAGAGAACAAGAGAAAGCATGGGTGTCAGGACTGACAAAGTCGTTCTGGAATGCCTTGTCCTACATTTTCCACTTTTGTTACTCAACAGCAGATCTGTCTGGACAGCCGACCTGGGTGAGAAAACGTCTGGACGTGCATTAGAATTGCATGCAGGTGTTCCTACAGAGCCTGCAGCACACCCCAAACACATATTAAGTATGTGTTCATATAAGCAGTTCTTTGAAAATGTCTCTTTTGAACTTGCTTGAACTCCATATTTGGCAAAGAACCACTTTTCTGGAATGTCTTCTTAGACCCAAAAATATCTACGGCAAGCGTTTCCAAGGTCACTTAAGGTGAATGCAGCATGTAGAATTAAGAACAACTGAACCCCATTGAGCAGCAGTTCAAATCAGGTCAAGAGTGGGTGAAGTTATCAAGATGTGATATAAAAAAAGTTGTCATCTTCTAGATGCATTAGCAGCAGTCATTTCTTTTTCAATGCAAAATTGATGAATTCACACATGGAGTTATGACTGTACACTGTCACCATATTATTATGCCATTCCTGCATCGGTCACGGGCGATATGCAATTACATCTGACACTCTTGAGTGTGTGATAAGATGATTATGATGATTGCTGAAAATTGCTGGGTGTCGACTGCTCTCTAAGAGGAATATAAGAGGCCGCTCTCTCTGAGGACAGAAGTGAGGTTTCCAAAGGTTCAAGGATAGAAATAATCACTTCTAAGTGCTTGTTTGAGATCAGCTCCTTCACCATATGGACTATGCACTGCATAGTGCAGAGTCTATACTTCATTTAAATGCCATCACTGTAAACCTTAACGCTCAAAATAATTAATTGGTTTGAGTAGAGTCAACTCAAATTAAACAAATTAGTTCAGTCAAATTCACAGTATTTAAAACTTTTTCTTTTGAGTTCACAAAACTGACATTATAAGTAATCTGAATTGTTTCATCGTTTTGAGTTTTATGAACTTATTTTAATTTAGACAAACTTAAATTTAACTGAAACTGGGCTGGGATTTCTATTTCCCAGCATGCTTTGCCATGACATTCAAAAGGGAGAGTAAATGCTAAAATTAAGTGTCATCCAATGCTTTTTGTGCAATATTAAATGTTAAGTGGGATATTTAGTAGTGTTTAATGTTTTGCTTTGCTAGTTTAGAAGAGTTTCTGCTATGTGAGGTTTTTTGGAGGGTTTCCATCATGGTGACGAGTGGAGCAAGAGCTTAGTTTGAGAACAGGTACATGTTAAATGTTTAATATTGCTGTACTCATTCATTGCTAATGCCATCAAAGCATTGTTACCAATTAACATGGTAGCTTTTATAGAATTAGCTAGTTAAAAGCTAGCCAAGTTTCCACTACTAAAAATATTTAAGTTGAGATTACATAATAATTTTAAGTTATATGTATGAATTAGCTTACTGAAATATTTCAAGTTTAAAAGTATGAGTACAAAATAAAAATCTGCAAGTTTAGTGTCTAATCTAAATCGCAATTATTTAATTGAGCAGTTTAAATTTCAATCGCGTCTAAACTTTTGTGCACAATACGCATACAGCATACTTATGAATTAGTATGGTAGTATGCTGTTTGAGTAAGACGCACCCTATTTGATCATTATAAATGCCTGCATCCAGTTGGGTGGATTCTAGGAGTGAAGGCTTCTTTGTCCGTAGTTTGGATGGGTGTAGTGATACATGTGGTTTCAGTTGGGGGCAGGGTGATGCAATTTGACTATTTCTGAGTTTTTGCCCAGCTGGAGTCGAATAGTTGTTGAAGCCGCTCCTCCGGTGATGACAGAGACGTTGGGGGTGGATTCAGACAGTGGTCTGTAATTTTTTCCCCCTTAAGGGGTCATGAATATGCGTGCAGGAAGAGGAAGTTTACTAGCCAACCCTTTAAGCAGCAAAACAGATGTGAGGAAAGCTGAACCTGCAGGAGACAAAGATCAGCTCACAACGCTGGACCTTGTCCTTTTACACACCACTGGATCTGACTCACTGATATTAGCCACTAAAAATCAATTTACTTTGGACTGAAGCGCTTCAGACTTAAAATGTCCTCTTAAACAAAACACTCCAGGACGGTTGAACGATCTCTTTGAATACAAATAGTGATATTCTAGGACAAGAGCCAATGTTGAGTGACATTAAACTAATGGACTTGTTTGACTGGATAACAAGGGACTTCTTGACTCAAGTTCAGTTAACCTGTCTTACTGGACGTTTGTTTAGAGTTTACTGGCTGTCGTGAATCAAAACAGCTCAACTCCCAGTAAAATACATCACTAGGTAAAGTTGCATGATGAAGTTACTTTGAGGAGAAACTGGTGTTCCTGTCTTAATCAGATCATAAATAATTAACGTGAACGAGTGAAATTCAAATTCCATAAATTGTTGCGAGAGGCTCAAGAATTAAAGAGAGAGAAGAGTAAGAGTACGTTGTAAGACTAATTGAAAGTGATACTAACACTGCTTTTTTTCCATGTTTAATACTGTAAAGGTGCTTGCTTTAAAGCAATGTATTGTATAAAATGCCATATAAATAAATGTGACTTTTGTGGGAAAAGTTGTGTGTATCCTATCCTAAAGTTCACATTGCAAATCTTGTTTGTGCCAAAGACAATTCCCACCAGAAGCCCATCACTTTTTCCGTGATTCATTCTACCCTCTCTGAGTGTTTTGAATTCGCTTGGCTCTTGTTCGAGAACTGTTGGGGTTGAGCGTGAAATGTGCCGTCGCAGCTGCGGCTTCAGTTTATATAAGGGAAGAGGCCTTGATAGCGACTGTGCTGTAAATTCACAACAAGACCGAACACACCCTGCATATTCAGGGACGTCCCGTCCTCCCTTCCCCCAGCGGAGAGTGATGCGCTGGAACTGCAGCGGGTGTCAGCGACTTCTGGAACTCCAGGTGTCCAGGAAACGGCTCCTCTGCAATCAACATCTGGTCAATATTGACCTTAAAGCGCACTGGATGTAAACAGTGACGGAGGATAACAAAAATCCAAGTAGCAACGGCGTCAACATTAATATTTTAGGTTTAAAACATATACAAATAACAGATAGGCCTGTCACGATAACTACCTTTTGTTTCACGATATATCGTCCCAGAAATAATTGCGATAAACGGTATATTGTCCTTTTATGCCACTGAATATATAATCCTAATATAACAACATTATAGTGCAAGTAGACCAACACACTTTCAAATGACAACCTTTTAATTCTTTAGATCATGAAAATTAAGGGTAAAAAATATATTATCCTAAATAAAAATTAAAAAAATTAATAAATAGTAAATAAACATTTTCCCTTGTGAAACGGCTTTAACACTCGTCATTCTACGTTGACATTTACATGTGCAGGGGAACAGGGGATTGCGGCTTTGAGATCGAGTCCATTTGGGCTTATTCTGCCAAACTGTCAGTAGTTGTCAGGAAAACACTACAATGCCTCAAATGGTGCCTTTTTTTCACCTGTCGATAACCGCTCTGTGCTCTGTGCACGAGAACCACTTTCACCTCCGTCACGGAAAACATACAAGATGACAGCACAATCAAGGAAAATGTTGGTGACATTCATTATCATGTAAACATAATGGCCGATATATTGCATAGTGCAAAATTATTGAGGTCATGTACATATATTGTGCGATATATCGATATATTGATTATTGCGACAGGCCTAATAACAGCGCCTATTTTCAGCATCTTTTTAAGATATATATCATACTAAAAATATGTATACACACACACACACACACACACTTAATGTGAGGCATCTCAGACTTACTATTTATTTAATAATCTGAACTATTTGGTTTGTTTGCATCACATTAAAAATGATGAGCTGAAGCACCTTTTATTTGTAATGTATTTTATTCACTTGATTATACAAAATAGGCTTTCCTACAGGGTTGATTTATTCAATTAAACTGTTTGAATAACAATGTGGTAAAGCCAATTTCATATATAAAATAAAATGCAAAAAAATAAGAATATGTTTGAAATATTTTAATTTATATCTTATAAGATATAAACGTAATAGAATATATAAATATAATATATTTTATAATATACAACATAAAAAATAATATAAACAGGCAAAAACTTGAATGCTCTGGATCTAAGAGTTGTGTACTCAATTTCAGCTCACTCTTTGTTCTCATGGAAAATAGAGGTTCTCATGCAATGTTATACTCCCAAAGCTAATGACCTTTCCCGCATCCCAGCACCTCCATTACAACTCCGCCCCCGCCACATCAAAAATACATTGTTTGAATCAAAGCAAGATCGGCCTCCAAGGGACACTTAGACAAGACCGAGTGAAACCACAAGATCACGATGAAGAAACTGAATGTGTAATGAGTGCGTGTGCGCTCAGAGAAGGTTTAGGCTCAAGTTGAAGCTTATACAAGCCATCCATTCAGAGCAAAAGAGCTAGAATGTGCATAAGAATGATGCAACTTACAAGAACGACGGACGCCAGGCCGCCTCAGAAACCCTGCCCTCTCTGAGAACAGTCCAAGCCTGTGTCCGCCCGGCACAGAGAGAGCAGAGAGAAGGAGGCCTGCTCATGCCGGAGGACAGAGGGTTTCTCACTACAGACCGCATTGCCAGCAGACTCGTCCCCCCTCCCGTCCCACACCGCTCCACTAAAGCTTGAGTCATCAAAGAATACCACGTGACTCCTGAGTGACAAATGTTATCAAAATGTCAGAGAGCTCAGGGCTGCGAGATCAGTCTGTCCTGACATGCTATGCCCTGTCCACACACACATCTTAAGCACCAGCACCCGGTCAATAATCTGCCCTGCACTAAATCATCAGACGGTCTATTTATGTGTATAAAAATGACACATTCAAAACACACTGACACAGTGCTAGAGTTTTGCAGTTACTAAAAAGAAAGTCGCTGTTTGGATTTAAATAGGCAATGCTTAAGAGTCTATGATTGGATCATTATTGCAGTGATTATTATGTTTCTAGCAATGTTATATGTTTGGCAACAGTTCTTCCAACCCTAATTGATGGAGTGTGTAGCTTTTCATTTCTTAAACAACCATGTAAGATGTTAGACACAAGTTGGCCACTGGAGCCTCTTGGTCTGTTCAGGTCACACGGGATAGTCCTCCGTATTCAACTTACGGAAAAAAATTGAACTGGCACGACGATGACGTCGGACGTAGCGCAAGCGTTTTAAACTGCGAAGGCGTTACGCTTACTGTGTAAGTTGAATACAGAAGGCAGTCCGCCGGAAGCTAGATATTTTACTTTGTAAGAAAAATATCCATATTTACACGTTATAAACACCCAATAACGGCAGCGTCAGAAGGTCTTTATTAACCCCCTGGAGCCATGTGGAGCACTTTTATAATGGATGAGTGCACTTTTTTGGTCTTCATATTTTGGGTTGCCATTCACTGCCATTATAAAGCTTGGAAGAGCCAGGACATTTTTTAATTTAACTCCGATTGTATTCGTCTGAAAGAAGAATGTCATATACGCCTAGGATGGCTTGAGGGTGAGTAAATCACAGGGTAATTTTCATTTTTTGGTGAACTACCCCTTTAAAAACATAACGTCGGCAGCACAAACCAGATGTGACGCCAGACTCCTGTGCTGGTGTTTGCAATCAGACACGGCCTCTACGGTCGAGGCAGACAACTTATTTTCTTAAGATATCCTCGTCAGCCCAGTGTTTAACATCGCTGATTGTGTGTGACCTCAGAGAGGGAATGCTGGGATATAAATGTGTGTATATTTCAGAGTGTGAATCAATGAATAACATATTAATCATGCAAAAAAATTTAATGAAAGGTTAAATTTAATACTTAAATTAATCTTCATTTCATTCATAACAAAAAGATAAGTGGTATTAATGCAAAAACAGCTTCACATTATGAAAGATTAAAACTACTCAAATTAAGATCTATAATATCCATTCTGATTGCATGAGCCAGTATAACTGGTTTAACAAAATCACTAACAGTTGACATTTCTATTGTATAACATATCACCCAGTTCTAACTAGAATTATGCTGTGCACACATTTTAACCATCTTGCTTTAATGCAGATTAGTAGTGGGAAGTTCAGATCATTTTACAAATCTCGCTCAGCAAAATGAACAAGTCATTTCGTCCATTTCAGCAGAATCTAATTAAAATGATACAGGTTACATTTTCCAACACATTTAGTACTTTTGAAATAAATAAACTATAAGTTAATGCAGCCATGGGCAAACTTTGAGAAAGAAATGATTAATTAATTGCTTAGCTGGGTCTTAATCAGGCTAATGTATACAGTCTTGTTTAGTTCACCTCGCCTGCCGATCCAAATCGTTCTTTCTTTTGTCACTTCACATTTAATCACGTCTGTTCCCTGGAAAGATGAGTTCACCTCTCGTGTCTTCGGGTTCGAGCCGTTCCGTCATCACGTCTGATCTGGGCCATGACAGCCTCATATGCAACATGCAGTCACCGGAAACAGAAAAGATTAGTTCATCTCTCGACTCTTCGGGTTCGAGTCGTTACTTTAAGTCCCCATAGACTGAATGCAGAAACAGAAATGATTCGTTCATCTCCTGAGTCAGTCTTCGGCTACGAGTCTCGTTCTTTTGTCACGGGACCGCTTCAGTGTCTCACAACATATACAACATTACATTTGTATTATTGACTGCATGTTGTAATATATTTATTATTATAAAATCATCAGAAGATATGTGCAATAAACATTTATGTTATGCCTATCCATTCTGACCAACCCAATGTGTCCAGTCTTCATAGGAAAATCAATTATTATAGCTAAAAAACTGAACTAAACAAACAAAAACTATGCACTTGTTTGTAAGGAAGGTTGTGAATGAACACATTTTTGTATCCAACACGGCTGTCACGTGACAAAAGACCGAGACTCGTACCCGAAGACTGACTCAAGAGATGAACTAATCTTTTCTGTTTCTGGTACACTGAACGAACGACTCGAACCCGAAGACTCGAGAGATTAACTAATCAGTTCTGTTTCCGGTACATTGAACGAACGACTCGAACCCGAAGACTCGAGAGATGAACTAATCAGTTCTGTTTCCGGTACACTGAACGAACGACTCGAACCCGAAGACTCGAGAGATGAACTAATCAGTTCTGTTTCCGGTACACTGAACGAACGACTCGAACCCGAAGACTCGAGAGATGAACTAATCAGTTCTGTTTCCGGTACACTGAACGAACGACTCGAACCCGAAGACTCGAGAGATGAACTAATCAATTCTGTTTCCTGTACAGAACATATGGGATGTTGCGCATGCGTGGTCAACACAAAATGAACGAATCGCTCTCTGAGACAACTCGTTGTTCTTGAGTCATATTAAAGATTCATTCAAAATGAACGAATCGTTCATGAACGACACATCACTAATGCAGATGCTGGTGTCATAGCTAATAGAAAAGCTTTTCTAAAAAAAAAATTATAATAAATTCTTGGCATTTAAAAAAAACAATTAGATAAAGCTGAATCAAAATCCATTGCATGTTCCTTCTATGAAATCCTACTTCCTTAAACAATTGAACTGATAGTGTTATCAGCAGATAACAACATCAAATCATCTGATACAGAAGTTATGCAAATAACCAAGAACTGGGTGATTACGATTGTCATTACTACTACTAATAAACAGGTTAGTGCACAAGCTTGTTAAAGCATGCCTTTCCTCATATTTGCCGTGACTAAAGAATGGCTTTCGAGTGGGTAAGGAAGTGCATCTGGTTGCCACAAGGCCTCAGTCTGCATGAGATAATGTGCTTTCCAAGCTAATCGTGTCGGTGTGATTATCAGCACTTAGAAATGCTGAGCATGATGCCTGAACTGCTCCCCTCAGCATCTCCTTAACCCCTGTCTTAAAGGGGGGAATGAGCTTTGGGTTATATTTACTCTTTTAAATCACCTGTAATATGACAACTGTGCTTATAGAGTAAATGACATGAAGGTACAAACACACATCCTCTATACAAGTTCTTCCCACTTGACAATGAAGACATAAATCACAACCAGTGTTGGGGGAAAAGTTACATTGAAAAGTAATGCAATACAATATTGGATTACTGCCTTTAAAAGTAACTACTGCTTTACTTGGTTACTTTTGCGTTACTTTTTTTGCGTGTGTGCAAATGTAAAAACCCTTTCACACCAAAATTTAAATAAGTCTGAGGTTGAAAGAAATGCAAATTCATGCGTGCACAGTAGAGGATGCATCTCAAACAAACCTTTCAGCTGTGCTGCCGTTCTGGATAACGGAAGAATAGGATGCAGGAGAAAAAGGTTTAACACTTACACTTACTTCACCAATAAAAGCTTACAATTTCTCAACAATGGGACAAGAGAGCTGTCAGTCAAAAAAAAAAAAAAAGGGAAAAAAAAACAAAAAGAATGTAACAGATATTCTGTTCAATTTTAAAAGTAATGTGTTACTTTACTAGTTACTTGAAAAAGTAATCTGATTACGTAACTCAAGTTACTTAATGCGTAATGGATGTGTAATGTAAAGTAATACATTACCCCCCAACACCTAGCCTAGAAATCTAGACACACCCTAGCGGCAGAAAATCTAATTTGCAGGCAGGGCGTCTAGCAACTCTCTGTTGGCTTGCGATCTGGAAAAAACAAACTCTAGCCAGGCCAATCACAGAGTGTATAGAGTCAGTGTATATAACAAAATAACAAAGAACGGCACTGAGGGGTTCGAAGTTTTGCCGACCGTATACGGCAAAAGTTGAATCTATCAACTAGCTCCGCTTCACCTTCGTCGTTGCTCTGGTTGGTTGTAGCGCTATCCTATTGTGTGCAGAGGGAATTTCAAAGACAACCGTTTATCCCGCGCCTCGGATTGAGCCATGCCAATGGTGTGTTCCCAGACCCAACATCTCGATGTGGGTCTGGCTTGTCAGGCTACCCAACACTGATTGCAATTATCAGTAATGGTAGACAATAATTGTGCCTACTAAGTCATAAAAAGAGCATGTTTGCATTCCTCAAATATTATATTGTCAGAAGATTGGCTCCAGATATGTATAAATTCAAATCTGAAAGTCGACCTGCATGCCTTGGCAATGCAGCTGACTCATAAATGCAGAAGGACACAGTGCAGATGCAACATTCATAATGATACCAGACGTATATGCAACGGGCCGAGTACACACAAAAAAAGGAAGCTTCAGGGGAGCCTACGGCTCCAACTAAAAACAGTTTGAGCTGTTGTGTGGAATTCCATGTCAACAAACCCTGGGGAGCAAGAGTGAAAGTGAGGAGAACTGGCACATAGAGACCGAAGATGTGGGGGAGCGTGTATGTGTTTGGAGGGGGGCTGATGGGGACCTTAAACAAAGACCCCGCTCTGTTCTAAGGTGAAGGAGAATGTGAACCATTCCTCAACTTTCACAAAGCATATATAGTTCTCATGGAAGTGTATGTTACCACCCTGATCTGTCAGTTTCTGAATCCCAGACACACCATACTGTTGCACTTCAAACACTAGCTTTGACGCTGTCTGGAAAAGCGTTACGTGCTTGCTTGTAACTTAACATTGTGCAATTAACTTCCTTCGATGCGTTGTTAATCTATGAGTATCACACATCTGAGTAGTAGACATGAAATGGGCTACTTTCGTAACGTTGACATGCCCTGCGGTGTGACTTGCTTGCATATTTTTTCTTTATATTGCGAGTTCACAACAGTTAAAAGATGCTTATAAAAATGAAAATTATACATTTATAAACTATTTTTGTATTAATTCACGCTTTAAAAAAAACTGTGCGTTAAAAATATAAGACCAAAAATGCACTTTCTCTTATGCATTTTAACCTAAAATCTTCATGTTGCATAAAAAAAAAAAAAAAAAAAGTAAAAATAAAGTACATGCACCAACTACCCACTGTGAACCCCCTAATTAGTAAGCACTCAAGTAGAGGCCACTTTGAGCAGAAGTTGGAACACAAACCTATGATTACATAACCTGCAACACCTCTTCAAAGAATCGAGCACTATATTCTGACTTTATCCAAATGGGCGAAACCTATCACTTTGTGTAGCTCTGTACTATACATGATACAGTCACTTGATAACTGCACCATCTGAACTTTATCCCTGGGAGCCAAGTGGAACCCATGGCACATCAGTAATCTTATAGATCTCATTTAAAGTGGATCAAGTCAAATAAAAACTATTTTTATGACTAAATGTTGTAAACGGTATGGTTTAGAGCTATTTTAATGCATTCTGGATGATCTGACACTAGTTGCAACACATCAAAACATGCGAAGTGAACGATGGCAATCATGCCAAGGCATCATAAGAAGATTCCCACTTACAGTGCTGTACAAAATGTCGTTATCCCCGGATTCGGACAATTCGCTGAGATTTTTGTCCCATTGTAAAAACGGTTCCCCGCAATCCATTATTTCCATGCCTCGATCTGCGTCTGTAACCGTGACGGAGGCTTTAACGACTCCACAAACGACTATTTGTCAGCGTTAGCGATAGCCTATCTGTCAAATGCCTCGTCCGACCGTGATTCAAAATGAATGTTTTACGGTCAACGGAAAGTTGAATGTAAGTTGGGCGTCTGTCTCCACTGTTCACCGAACTTTCCTCTCAGCTTCCTTGAGAAATGTCGCCACTTCACAGGCGAGCAGGAATTTGGGGCGGGGAAACAATGATGGGAATGGCAAAATTTGTTTACAAAAAGCAGTGTGTGGACTATACTACTTTCAGGGAATGTTTCGGATGTTTCCAAACAATTAATAAAACATGGGGCTTATATTTTGTTACGACGGTTGAAAACACAACGCATAAATTTGCTTTAAACGCCAAACGTTCCTAGCTGAAGTCCCGCCCTTGGAATTACATCAACCAATAAGATGCGCCGTTACGTTTAAAGCTCACCTCACACTGAGAATGCGAAAAATCACGGAAAGACGGACAACCCGACTAACCAATAGGAGAGCGCTACTGTATGATTGACGTGAAATTGCTCCAATTAAGGATGACTCCGCATTATCTCTCAACAAACCGTGTAAAGCCAAGAGTACCAAACTGTGTGCACCGCCTCAACTCATATTTCTGTCAATGGATTCCTACTGAGGGTAAATATCTTGAAATGTGAACTTACTCTTATTTTAAAGCGCACTTAAGATCATTTTACTATATCCTGGAGGCTAAATAGAACCAAAATGACTACACACTGGGTAAAATGCGCCCCAAAAAAAAAAAAATGGGGATGACTGAAAAACAAAAGGAAGAAATAAAAACCGCCGTACTCTCAGTTTCAGATAGCTAACTTTTTAAAAGTTTCTGAAACCAGAAGGTGTTTTACATGTGCTGTATGTGGATGGCGAGAGCTTTCACAACAAACCCTTTACTGACAAACGACATTTATTCACGATCAAGACAGTAACGTTACAGTATAACAAATTGAAAGTGATTTAGTTAAACGCTTTTCAACATATCTGTTATGTTGCATAAGTCAGAAAGGAAAAATTAACAGTTTTGTTTCTTTTACAAAGAGTCAAACCCAGTTCATGGGACAGGAACGTGTTTACATGTCAAAGTGCATCCCGCTGGCGCCCTCTGTCGGAAATTAGACAGCCTGACACAAACATACCAACAACATTACTTCATTTGCCAATGCATGACTGTTAAAGGGTTAGTTCACCTAAAAATGAAAATTCATGTCGTATCAAACCTGTAAGACCTTCGTTCATCTTCACAACACATTAAGATATTTTTCGATTAAATCCGAGAGTTTTCTGACCCCTCCATAGACAGCAATATAATGAACACTTTTACCCAGAAAGGTAGTAAAGACATCGTTGAAATAGTCCATGTGACTCCAGTGGTTCAACCTTAATTTTATGAAGCGACGAGAATACTTTTTGAGCACAAAAATAACGACTTTAGACAACAATGTCTGTGTCAGACTCCTACAGTTTACGTTGGCCAGCTCCTGCGTCAGCATCACACGTGTGCGTCGTGGTGCTCACGTGAACAGCGTTGGCCAATGGTAAGCCGTAGCGTTTCGAAAGCGCTGCATTGTATTTACTACATCAACAGCGTAAGAGACCGGCACAGACGAGAAGAGATTTGTTGAATAAAGTCGTTATTTTTGGTTTGTTTTTGCACACAAAAAGTATTCTCGACTCTTTATTAAATTAAGGTTGAACCACTGGAGTCACATGGACTATTTCAATGATGTCTTTACTACCTTTCTGGGCCTTGGAAGTGGTCGTTGTGTTGCTGTCTATGGAGGGGTCAGAGAGCTCTCGGATTTCATCAAAAATATCTTAATGTGTTGTGAAGATGAACGAAAGTCTTACAGGTTTGATACGACATGAGGGCGAGTAATTAATGACAGAATTTTTGGGTGAACTAACCCTTTAAGGGCAGGCACAAAGATACTCCGAGTTAATGTCAGTGAGCAGAATAACGCTATACAAAATATCTTTTGGTTCCTAAAGTCTGGGAAAGCATCTTCACTACTGGTCTCGCAGATTTTCACTTAAAAACACAATATTATCTGTGGAAAGAGAAAGACAAATGATGTTTGGTTAATCTATGAATGGTTAAAGCTAAAACAACAACAAAAAAGTTATACTATTTAGAGATTGTGGTAAATCAGACCTGCGATAATAGTTGTTGCCTGTCGCCTGACGTTGTTTTTATCCATGTACTCTCCATAATCGAGCTTTCCTTCCACAAGAATTCGAGACCTGAGAATAATTTGATCCTAGGTTAATAGCAGTAGGTTTTATTTTTAGATTCATAAATGCTTAAAAAACAAATAGGGAACACACCCTTTCTTTACATACTGATACGCCACGTCTCTGAGACCTGGTTTGAATACTGAAATTCTGTGCCATGTTGTTTTCTGGGTGACATCTCCTGCAAAAAAAAAAAAAAAAAAAAAAAAAAAAAAAGGATTTTATTAAAGTCAGCATGAAATCAAAATGGACGATTGTTATTTTTAAGCCTTATTGGTGTAAGGGCGGGGCAAACTGTCACTCACATGACATCAGCCAATAGCAAACCACAACCATCCAATCAATTCCCCATGAACAAACACAAGCCCTGCCCTACAGTTGTTCTTGTTCAAGAAGCCGTTTCACTCAGATATACACTCACCTAAAGGATTATTAGGAACACCATACTAATACTGTGTTTGACCCCCTTTCGCCTTCAGAACTGCCTTAATTCTACATGGCATTGATTCAACAAGGTGCTGAAAGCATTCTTTAGAAATGTTGGCCCATATTGATAGGATAGCATCTTGCAGCTGATGGAGATTTGTGGGATGCATATCCAGGGCACGAAGCTCCTGTTCCACCACATCCCAAAGATGCTCTATTGGGTTGAGATCTGGTGACTGTGGAGGCCATTTTAGTACAGTGAACTCACTGTCATGTTCAAGAAACCAATTTGAAATGATTCGAGCTTTGTGACATGGTGCATTATCCTGCTGGAAGTAGCCATCAGAGAATGGGTACATGGTGATCATAAAGGGATGGACATGGTCAGAAACAATGCTCAGGTAGGCCGTGGCATTTAAACGATGCCCAATTGACACTAAGGGGCCTAAAGTGTGCCAAGAAAACATCCCCCACACCATTACACCACCACCACCAGCCTGCACAGTGGTAACAAGGCATGATGGATCCATGTTCTCATTCTGTTTACGCCAAATTCTGACTCTACCATCTGAATGTCTCAACAGAAATCGAGACTCATCAGACCAGGCAACATTTTTCCAGTCTTCAACTGTCCAATTTTGGTGAGCTTGTGCAAATTGTAGCCTCTTTTTCCTATTTGTAGTGGAGATGAGTGGTGCCCGGTGGGGTCTTCTGCTGTTGTAGCCCATCCGCCTCAAGGTTGTGCGTGTTGTGGCTTCACAAATGCTTTGCTGCATACCTCGGTTGTAACGAGTGGTTATTTCAGTCAAAGTTGCTCTTCTATCAGCTTGAATCAGTCGGCCCATTCTCTTCTGACCTCTAGCATCAACAAGGCATTTTCGCCCACAGGACTGCCGCATACTGGATGTTTTTCCCTTTTCACACCATTCTTTGTAAACCCTAGAAATGGTTGTGCGTGAAAATCCCAGTAACCGAGCAGATTGTGAAATACCAACAACCATGCCACGCTCAAAATTGCTTAAATCACCTTTCTTTCCCATTCTGACATTCAGTTTGGAGTTCAGGAGATTGTCTTGACCAGGACCACACCCCTAAATGCATTGAAGCAACTGCCATGTGATTGGTTGATTAGATAATTGCATTAATGAGAAATTGAACAGGTGTTCCTAATAATCCTTTAGGTGAGTGTATATCACAATAGGAAAACACATTGCCAACTTCTATTTCATGCTGACTTTATGATCACTGACTGACAGGTGAATTAGGAAAATATTTTGTTTAAATGGACCACATATTTGCACCATGAAGACAATTCTCTCACATAAAGCATATCTGAAAACTAGTTCATTTTCTTGTCACCCACTTACTTTAATATCTCTTCATCTAACAAAAAAAAATCATATCTCATAGATAATTTTTTTATTTGTCTCATTTATGTTATATAGAGAATGCAAACTGCAGTGAAACATCCCATAGACTGTGCATAAAATATGTAAAGAATAAACAGAAATAATAATGAGTACACAGACTCATCTTTAAACTCTCACCTGTATTTGTGGGTTCTCCCTCCCCGGACCGCCACATCTCATTTGTTGCCATGGAGAAGATGGTGACAGGGTTTCTGCCCTCCACCTGTCTCATGACGGGGTCTTGCCCCACCCGCCCAAGAAGCTGCACCTTGTTAATAGCTGTTAAAAGACAACGCAAAGATGAAAGACATTGGCTTTCAGCAAAGAGAACCCAAGCAAAATGGCTTAAATGTACACAATTTATCCTTCTATACACAAAACAGTACTGTTTATTTTGGTAGAAGAGTTGAGATTGCTGAATGCCTCAAACAAAATGTCAATAATATGGCACACATTTTTGGATAAAAATACAGCAATTAGTTCTCCCTTCAAGTGCTTATGTTATAGAACAGGCTGTGCCATCTGAGCCTAATAATAATAATGTGCAGTAGACCAGGGGTTTTCCATATTTTAAATACAGTAATAATATTATAAATGGTATATAGAAAATATTTAGTTTATATTACGATGCATTTTTTTCCTACTCACTACAGTACTGTAAAATATAGAAGATATCGCATGATATAAACTTGCATAAACGTCGCGAATGATGCAAATTGAGTGTTTGATGTGCGAAACGCGTGATTCGTGCAAATTGAAAAATCTAAACTTTGACGGATATTCGCGCCGCGTTAACCAATGCTCTAGTAGTGACAACAATGAGGACAAAATCATATGTGGATACCCGGAGCTGTACGATACATCTTCATACTTTATAGAAACAGGAATAAAAATGATCTTGCTTGGAAGAAAGTGAGTGAGGAGGTCGGACAATCGGGTAAGTTGTAAAAAAACACTCTACTCAATTTGAGCTATACGTAGGGTGATTGGGACACTTTTTGCCATTGAAATGACTTGGAAAAAGTGTCCCAATCACCCTATTGAGACTACAAGCTAGTTAAAGCCTGCAAATTGAGCTTATTTGCTGTATTTTAAAACAGTCCATGTCAGCCATTTCGCAACGAGCCGCCTGGCTGAAGCCCCTCCCATGACGCAAATTTGCATCTGTTGTGAACACCCCATTAGAATTCAAATTCTGTTCATTTTATTACGAAATTCAAACAAATACGGTTTTGGCGCTCTTTAATGTGGAGTGACAGATCTCTGTATCACCTCAGATCAAGCACTGCGCACGTGAACCGATCATCTCTTCTGATTGACTACCAGTTACAGCACGAAATAAACATGAATTAACATCAGAAGCTGTTGAAAGATAGTCAAACTTAGCAAAATCCATATCATGTCTCATGTAATCGCTTATTCAGCTTTTCAACCGTGGAAAAAGGCATCAACAAAACAGCTCGTAAACAATGTCACATAATGATACATATAACTGATCTCAGAAAAGCCATTCAATGACCATGAACTTGTTAGTTAGCTAGAAAAATGAACCCTAGAGATGAGCATTTTGCTAAATATACTATGCACTATATTATATATTGATTATATATTTTACTGTTCTTCAATATTTAACATATGTTTTAATAAATAAGTTATGACAGCCACCATTTAAATACATGTAATTTATATTTCAAAAAACAAACTGAAGTAGAAACAAAATTACGTAATTATAATATGCATCCCTACCTTTATATCAGCCACCATATCGGTTAATTTTTAATGTTATT
Source organism: Paracanthobrama guichenoti (assembly GCA_018749465.1). Classification (NCBI taxonomy): domain Eukaryota; kingdom Metazoa; phylum Chordata; class Actinopteri; order Cypriniformes; family Gobionidae; genus Paracanthobrama; species Paracanthobrama guichenoti. The sequence goes on from CM031946.1 coordinate 1,045,026, forward strand.
ATCGGCTCGGTAAGAAAATTTAGCTGATATATTAAAGCCAATAAAAAATTTATTATTTTTTTATTATTATTTTCTACTGCACAAGAGGCGTGATCAACGGGCATAGTTCAAATTACTTTGTATGCAATTGGATAGTCCTTCAACCAATCAGACCACAAGAGGCGTGATCAACGGAGAAGTTCCAATCAAAATGCAGTGTGATGAGTTCTGGTTCTAGCTCCGCCCACCGGATCTCGATCCAGCTCCGCCCCCTAGATCTTGTATTCTGCAGTGAGGGGCTACTGGATCAATGGGCATAGTTCAAATGACTCGCAATTGGATAGTCCTTCAACCAGCAAAAAAGCCATGTACTGTACCTGATATATATATCCAAATCATTCGATATCAAATAGTGATTTTGTGTTAATACCCAGCCATAGTATTATAACTTTTCCACAGACCCCTTTGCGGGCCCCAATATGAAAACCCCTGCTGTAGAGACTATACAGTGATTGACAGATACTCACATCTCTCCAAGATCAGGCTTGCATCTGTGGTCCCGTGTCGGACAAACTGTTTAAGTATCTGTCAGGACAGAGTAAAAGCAGTCAGCCTATTGTAATCCTCATAAGCAAACATGAACCCATCTACAAACTAGTTTCATTACCTGTGCAGAGGCATTTCTCAACATCTTCTCTACTTCCTTCACTCTGTGAAGGAAAAATGGCATTATCAGAGTAAATAATATATCTTTTATATTTGCCTTATTCGCATTCCACCTATATGTATGATGTAGCTCAAGGTGAAACATTCTTTACAATATCATATCACAGCATGATATTATTTTCTCATTATTAATTTATACTTGAATCATTTAAGATTCTACTTTCAGCAAATCCAATCAAGAAACACAAGTTAATCTCCCGCCATTCATCTTCACCAACTAGTCACGTTTAGAAGACATATGCAATGGTGATTGTACGCTTTATACCTACGACGTATAATCTGTATCGTCTTCGCAGTTTATATAAAAGACACGTGCAAAGATAAACTTCGACTTACAAGTTCAAAAGATCTTGAGAATGCTTCAATAACGGCACGCTGTTTCCGGTGCGTCATGGAAAACATTCCCCGGTAGCAACAAAAACCAACAACGTCCGTTCCCGTTGCGTTCTCTAATCATATGTATTTGGCTTTTATTATATTTTTTTATGTGCCTTCAGCTGCAATTTGTTATTAAAGGTAATATATTTAAACTGGTGTTAAATGAATGCTACATTAAAATGAATAGTAGGCCTGTTCATTTTGTCCCAGGCCAATATTTTCCAATACAAAATATGAAAATTCATAATAAATATTAATAATTACATCCTTGAAATTATTATTAAAAAGGGGAATAAACACAAAATGTAATTTATTTTATACCAGTTTATGCCGAAATGACAAAACCCAAGGACCAATTTTGCCCCACCCAAAATTAGCGAAGTTGTTTTATTTTATAATTTTTTATTAAACGATATTAAACAAACTGAGGTTTGTGCCATCAAGTTGGCTACAACAATATATATTTGCATTAGAACAGTAATATCATGTGCATAAGATATATATATCGTATTCATCTACTATGGCAAAAACGGATATTATTATAATTTTTAATTACCTTCAAGGTACACAAAACATGGTAAATATCACTAAATATTATAATTGTCATCACAGTCAAGCTGAAATGGTCCATTTTTGCACACGCAAAAAAAGATTTGTTTAAATTGTATGTTTAAAATGTTTATTTGTATTTATCATAAAAAATATTGAAATTAGTCAGCCATTTATTTTCCATATTCATAGAATCCATTTAAATGCAATATATAATTTTTAAACGTGATGGAAGTGGTGTTTTAGTGAAAGCGTTCATAACGTTTAATTTCAGAATATGACAAAAACGACATAATCACGTGCATTTATATACACTGTTGCAGTTTATGTATTAAGTCTACAGGGCCGAAAGTGCTCATAGTTACAGAAACACACATTCAAAACATTACATTTATAAAAATAGTTTTTATTTGAGGCCTTGAGGTACATAGAGTTCCTGAAAATTAGTGCAGTCTTATAGAGAGAGTGTATCCAAACAAAAAAGCAAACCACAATATAGAAGTGCATTCGTACCAGTAGCTTTACTTACAGTAAATGCATGTATATTCATATTTAGATGATAATACTGTGATCAGTCTCATATATTAGAGTGGTATGCCAAACCTGAATTTGTTCATTAAAAAGTGCCATTAGACAACCATCTTTTATATTTATATATAATAAATAGTTTCATATATTAAATGTTCTGTGATGGTCATGTACTATGCGTTGACTTCCCAGTAAATCTTTGATATTTTACACATATTACTGTGATTGTAGTCCTGAGTGTAGACAAAGGCGATATGCTAAACAGAGTGGAATCCTGCAGTCTCTGTTCAACACACAGTAAGACACAATACAAGACTTGAATTCAATCTTAAAGTGCAGCATATTTGTTCAAAGGCATATTCGCATGTCAGAACACCTCTGCATCCTTTTTATGGAAGCTTGTTTCCACCACGGAATAAAAAAATAAAAAAGGTAATTGCAACAATTCAGATTTTTTTTTCTCTCATTTGCAAGTTTATGTTGCACAGTCCTGAGGAAAGAAATGTCAGAGTTACGAGTTATAAACTCAGAATACCAGAAATAAAGCCATAATTGCGAGATATAAACTTGGAATTGCGAGTTATAAAGTCAGAATTTTGAGATATAAACTTGGAATTTTGAGATATAAACTCGGAATTGCAAGTTATAAAGTCAGAATTGTGAGATATTAACTCGGAATTGCGAGGGAAAAAGTCAGAATTGTGAGATAAAAACTCGGAATTTTGAGATATAAACTCGGAATTGCGAGTTATAAAGTCAGAATTGTGAGATATAAACACAGAATTTTGAAATATAAACACAGAATTTTGAGATATTAACTCAGATTTGCGAGTTATAAAGTCAGAATTGTGAGATATAAACTCGGATTTGTGAGATAAAACATTACAATTGCCTTATTTATTTTTTCAGTTTTGTGGCGGAAACAAGCTTCCATAGTTTTTATAATGCAGAAATAAGAAATTCAATCTGAGAGGGACAGAAAGAAAAAGAGAGAGCCAGATGCACAGAGCTCAGGGTTTTTGGAGAACCAGACTGATGAGCTGAGAAAGAAGACGCTGGGCAGGCTGACTGATGGGGTAGTGATGGGGCAGTTTGTCCTCCAGCCCTGACGTCTTCACGTAGTACCTATAAAAACAGATATTTTTAAAAATATGACAGCCCTGTCCTAGCCTGGAAAAAAAATTGGTCTTGATGAAGCTCATGAAGAACCTGAACTCCTCCTTGAATCCTGTCCTGATGTACTTGCTCAAACAGGTGCTGTGCTGCAGACAGGCTAACAGAACATGGAATCGCTGGTACAGAAGAACCGCCTGAGATGGGCTGACCGGACACTGCGGGCCTGAGAGAACCAGAACCACCTGCTGGGCCTGATATCCAACAAACGGGAGCTATGATAGAGATGATGGAAAGACCGAACAGGACGACCACGTTAGCTGAAGCTCTAGAGGGAGGTACATTCAAACATTTGTTCTGATATAGGCATGCTAATCATGTGGATTTATGCAAATGTACATGAAAATTAAATGGTTATATACTTACTAAGAATGGGTGAGGCTTAAGCAATCGAAACACCCAGCCAATAGTAAGGAAATGTCCCAGAGAAGTTGTGCGACTAGCCTTTGAAACACAAATAAGACAAGTAAAACTGACTAGTGTTTTATTTATGTATATATATATAGTGATGACATCATTTTTCATTTCTCATATTTTGATGGTTTAAACAAACATATAGTGTCATTAAAAACAAATATCCAGTTTTGACTGGTAGTGTGTATATACACTGATAAGGCCTAACATTATGACCACCTTCCTAATATTGTGTTGGTCTCCCTTTTGCTGCCAAAACAGCCCTGACCCATCGAGGCATGGACTCCATTAGACCCCTGAAGGTGTGCTGTGGGATCTGGCAGCAAGATGTTAGCAGCAGATCCTTTAAGTCCTGAAAGTTGCGAGGTGGGGCCTCCATGGATCGAACTTGTTTGTTCAGCACATCCCACAGATGCTCGATTGGATTGAGATCTGGGGAATTTGGAGGTCAAGTCAACACCTCAAACTCGTTATGCTCCTCAAATCATTCCTGAACCATTTTTGCTTTGTGGCAGGAGCATTATCCTGCTGAAAGAGCCACAGCCACCAGGGAATACAGTTTCCATGAAAGGGTGTACATGGTCTGCAACAATGCTTAGGTAGGTGCTGCGTGTCAAAGTAACATCCACATGGATGGCAGGACCCAAGGTTTCCCAGCAGAACATTGCCCAAAGCATCACACTGCCTCCGCCGGCTTGCCTTCTTCCCATAGTGCATCCTGGTGCCATGTGTTCCCCAGGTAAGTGACACACACGCACCCGGCCATCCACGTGATGTAAAAGAAAACGTGATTCGTCAGACCAGGCCACCTTCTTCCATTGCTCCGTGGGCCAGTTCTGATGCTCACGTGCCCACTGTTGGCGCTTTTGACCTGACTGGTCTGTGGCTATGCAGCCGATACACTGTGTATTCTGACACCTTTCTAACAGATCCAGCTTTAACTTCTTGAGCATTCTGAGCTACAGTAGCTTGTCACGTGCATCAATGAGCCTTGGCCACCCATGATCCCGTCACTCGGTTCACCACTGTTCCTTCCTTGGAGCACTTTTGATAGATCCTGACCACTGCAGACCGGGAACACCCCACAAGAGCTGCAGTTTTGGAGATGCTCTGACCCAGTCGTCTAGCCATCACAATTTGGCCCTTGTCAAACTCGCTCAAATCCTTACGCCTGCCCATTTTTCCTGCTTCTAACACATCAACTTTGAGGGCAAAATGTTCACTTGCTGCCTAATATATCCCACCCATTAACAGGAGATAATCAGTGTTATTCACTTCACCTCCCATAATGTTATGTCTGATCGGTGTATATATTTGCATATGCATGAGAAAATGCTACTCACCTCCTGACAGAGCACAACCACCTCAAACAGCAACGCAGATGCCGCGTCCAGATAGTCCGCCTGCAGATGCTGCATCTGTGATTTAATTATCATAAATTAAATTAAATTATCATAAATGAATTGAGCATAAACAAATAGAAAATTAACTGTGCCTCACACTGGGAAGCCAGGAGTAAATGACAACAAAATATGACATTGTTCCATTGTGGACTGTCTTTTATACCTTAGTAATTGAAGACTTGGAGTCTTTCGCAGAGTCTGGCAGCTGAAGATCCGGATCACACACTAAAGCTAGCAGCATGTCCGCTGTAAGAGCCCCTCTGCATCAAGCGGCAGCCACATTTCATTTAAATAAGCTTTAATGAGCAGACTGATATTATTGCCAAGGTAGAATCACTTACTGTTTTGACATTAGCATGCTGAGTCTTGTCGGCTCAATCTCTGTTTCCCTGAACATCAGGCTCAATATCTGAACCACTAAAGTGCAAAGCCTGCAGAACATAAGACACATCGTCTTTGTCTTAATGTCCTCAAAAATTAGCAGCAACTTCAGGCATTACAGAAAACCCACAGCACCAATCATAAAAAACGTGCTTGTAAAATGCCAACCTGAGGTCATTACAAAGTTGTTTGAATCATAAACATGAATAGCTTAGCCTGTTATGAGACTGACTGGCATGTACCTAAAGTTGCATGTGCATGTGTTACATGACAAGTTGCATGTTTGCTTTTTTTATTACGAGGCTTACAGAAGTCTGTCAGCTGTGTGAACTCCTTCCTGGTTGCCCTGAGAACTTTCAGTCAGAGTCTTCACCAGGAAAGGATAAAGGTCAGGTGACTGAGGAGCAAATGAGAGAGGAATTTTAATTTTTGGATGAATCATTCCTTTAAAGTGCATGTAAACAGTAATGCATAGAGCGGCATCTTACCCTCCAGAAGAGTTTTTTGATGGTGGAGTTGCGGCATGTGGCCGTGTGCAGCTCCTGCAGTAGTAAATACAGACTCTCCAGACTGATGTTGTCCTGTAGCAGCTCTCCACTCAACTGACTGAACAAGTGACATGTCCGCTCCCAGCTGCAAACACATTAGCAGACGCTTTCTTAGCCTGTGCATATCCACTGCATGCATAAATACACACGTTCAGTCAGATAGATACAGCATAAAACAGATATATAGCAGTACCTGATCTTGTGATATTTCTGTTTCCGAGGAGAAAAGGAGGATATGCCACATCTCCTCCTGTACACTGGGTCCAGCATCAAAGTTGATCTCTACAAAATAACATTTAAAAATAACATTTTAGCTTAAAAACATTTAACCCTCCTATTGCATTCTGGTCCATTTTGACCTAGAAGAGGTACATAAAAACATAGTTTTTCTATGAAAATGAAACTTTGGATATGTGTTACGGCTGTCAACATACACATAATTTATTTTGTTCAGATTTATAAAAAAAAATGTAAGAGATATAAACTAAATTGTTACACCTTTTGCAGTCCGGTCCATTTTGACCCAGAAGTGAACTATGGCTTTACACATGAAATTATGCTGATTTTAGTTATTTAGATTTGTCTAAAATTACTTCTGTAAAATACATTTAGCCTCTTTTCTACACACACACTCACAAACACACACATTCTTGTACATCTATCTTTGTGAGGACATTCATTGACACAATACAATCTCTAGCCCCTTAACCTAACCCTACCCATCACAACTAAGTGCCTAACCCGCACCCTTACCCTAAACCTACCCTTAACCTAATTATAACCTTATCCCTAAAACCAAGTCTTGACCCTCAAACAGGCCTTTAAAGGGCCATCAGGACCGGCCAGTGTCCTCACTTTACTCTCTTTGTCCTCACTCCACTAGTCTAAAACTCAAACTGGTCCTCACAGAGATAGTTGTACAAGTGTACACACACACACACACACACACACACATTTTTTCCTTCCTACTGGGGCTGAATTTTGTTTATAAACATGCTTGTGCATGCACACACACACACAATAATTCTAAAAATAAAATAAATTGACAAATTAAATTTAATGTCTGAAGATCAAAAGTTCATAAACCAAATAATATACATTTGAAAAGTAATTTTTTTTAAAGAAGTCAACATTTCACTCTTCTGCCATTGTTGAACCATGAAAAGGAGATTCAGGCTGTTTATCATCTAATTTCTTCACCTGAAAGTAAAAGAGTATGCAAGTAAAATGAACTTGTCAGAGCAATATGGATGTTTTTTCCGTTAGAAAAAGAATGTGTGGTTATTCTGGACATTTAAGTTGCTTTTATAATCGTGCCTTAGGGGAAAAAAACATTACTGGTGTGCATCTTGAGACAAAACAATGGCACTGACATATTTTAAGAATTTTTTTGGTTTTCAGATAAAACAGCGATAAAACAGCTCAAACATGCTTTTTAGCCTGGGACTAGGTTTATAATATACTTTTATACTTTTTATAAAATCATCCTTTTAGCAGTACTTTACCGCTTTACTTTCTAAACCGTGTGTATTTTGATCTTTATATCATTGCAATGCCTTGCATAGACTTTCAACAAATGCGATTATATTCTGTAAAAATTGACTTGCATGCTGACCATTAAACACAAACCCAGAAGCTATGACTCCACACACACGCACGCACGCACACACACACACATGCACGTACTATGATGTAGCTGCTCCAGGAGCTCTGTAGGTGAAGGAATATTCGGGACGATGGAGATACAGCATAAAGGTGCAGCTCTTCCTCTTTTTCATCTTCATCTTCCTCCTTCTGCTTCTCTGTTATAGTTCTCCTCATCACTCTTGTCAGGACTGAATCACTGTGATTGAATGCTAAGGGTTCTTGAGCAGAGGTCCGTCGCTGGTCAGTTGTGATGCTGGGGAGAGGAGCTACACTGGAGCTGGAGCTGGAGGAGTGAGCGGGGGAGGTATTAAACAGACCCAGACCCAATACATCCGGGTTTGGGCAGGAAGCTGAACGTCTTTTCGGAATGACGCTGCCCTCTTCTTCCTCCAGCACACCATCACTATAACAGACAAAGATATATAGATTTCTTTTACGGCTAGTCAAAAATTTCAAGGTGATTTAAGCTCTAACGATTGTTTAACGATATATATAACATTTTATTTATTTTAGATTAAAGAATGGAATTATATAATAATATGAATATTTTAAATTATTAATATTTAAAAACATTATATATTAAATGATATATTAAATATATTATTATTTATATAATTATATAAAATATTATAACCTTTTTTATTTCAGATAGTTGCTAGGAAACATTTATCATTTTCATTTAGTTTAACTTGAACTAAAATAACTAACTAAATGAAAAGACTATATAAACATTAATTTTCCTTTACTTTTATTAGTGTATATATATATATATATATATATATACACCCCAATAAAATGTTATGATATTCAAAGTTTTTAAATGACATTACATTAAAAATAAAATGTTTTTAAATTTAAAAAAATTAAGATGACCTAACGTGTTCAAAGTCTAAGGAAAATATTAAACTCGACTTTTAACCATCTTTTATTTGTCACTCAGGTTTGTCTAATGACAAAAAATACTTCATAATAAGCTGATCTAAGATGGATCTTTTTTTAATCAAAACAGACCTCTTCACAGAGGTCCTCTGAACGGTATAATTCACTAGGGCCTTTGATAAAGCATAAAAGCAACTTGTCGCAACTCTGTGATCTAGCTGCACTGACAGACCATATCCATGAGGGGGCGCTGGCGAGTGACATGTTCACTGGCACAGAACTTCAAGGTTTGGATGCCAGACAAGGTCCTTCACGCCCCATCATCATCCTCCCGTTTCAATCTCCTCTAATAGGATGCAGGATAAAGAGAAAATCTTTCCATGTCCCTCAACATTCTCACAGTTAGTGGAAAATGCCCACAAACTTTTTTTAGCTGTACTGACCTACTTTTCGTCCTGATGTCTGAAAAAAACGCTCACAGACCATCTCTGTACAACCCCACACCACTGATTCAATAAACCCTTCAAATGATGCTTAAACTGTGGAAAAGCTGGCTTTAAATAACGCTTTTAGTGCTTCCCATGTGGTTACGTGTGTCTCTTCAGACAATGGCAAGCACTCACAAATATGTGCTGAACGTGAACTAATGGTCTCCCTTGGGTAGGATTCGACTGGAGCTGAGAGGCACATTACACATACATACAGTGCTACTGAGAGAAATCACACATTCACACTGTTCTCAGAACAGTCTCAGAGAGGTTTGCTGAAAGCAAACACAGTAGCAGTGAGGGCTGGCATCTCCTGTTCTTCGTCAAACCATAAACACGTGTTGTTAAGCTAAGCTGGCATGTTTTGCAGAGACAAACAAGGTCTTTTAATTGGACATTTATTGCCTGGCGGTTTCCGTCTCATCTTGTGCCCTGGCAACAGTGTGAATGACGCCAATGGCCTCCCCCTCTGCGTCCCCTGCTCGCTGCTGTAAAGTCATGGACCGTCAACACTGTAAAATGCATGACTTCACATCATGTTTGCAAGTGATGTCAGTTTTGGAAACCATGTTAAAGTAGTTTTCAAAATGTAGTTTGAACAGTAGTGTTATCGTCAGCTAAAACTATTATATTATATTGTCATTTGAAAAAGCTGAAATAAACTATAAATATTCAATGAAAAACTTAAATTAGAACTGAAATAAGTTTGAGTTGAAGTACTAAAAATACTAACTGAAAATGAAAACCGATATACAAAATAATAATAAAAATGACAAAAGAGCATAACAAAATTGCTAAAAATTTTACTAAAATTAAAATATAAAAGCTGATTCAAAATATTAATTAAAACTATGTACATAATACTAAAATAACACTGATGAATATATTCAACTGAACATTTCTACTTGAAATAGCAAACACAAAACGTAATATGCTGCGAGTGGTGTCTAATTTACAAGACTCGTCTTTCCTTTTTCTGCATTCATTAAACATGTATAATGCAACCTCTCTTCTCGCCTCATTTCCTGTTCAGAGGCTCACGTTGCAACAGAGAGCAACATGCTCTGCAAACTGCAACAGAAAAGTTACCGTTGAGGTTACGGAAAATAGTTCCAGAAGTTACAGTATTTACATCTTAAAGTGCCCCTATTATGCTATTTTAAAGGTTCTTAATTTTGTTTCGGAGACTCCTGCGATAGATTCATGGTCCAAGGTAAAAAAAACACTTTCATTTCCTAATAATATACACTGCAGCATCAGCTCTTTTCTCACGGTGTCTCTCTAAACCCCACCTTTCCGAGAGCCTATCTGCTCTGATTGGTCAGACGGCCCAATATGTTGTGATTGGTCAGACGGCCCAGTCTGTTGTGATTGGTCAGATGGCCCAGTCTGTTGTGATTGGTCTACCCTGCTCTGATTGGTCAGACAACCCAGTCTGTTGTGATTGGTCTACTCTGCTCTGATTTGTCAGATTGCCCAGTCTGTTGTGATTGGTCTACTCTGCTCTGATTTGTCAGATTGCCCAGTCTGTTGTGGTTGGTCTATTCTGCTTTGATTGGTCAGATGACCCAGTCTGTTGTGATTGGTCAGACTGCCCAGTCTGTTGTGGTTTGTCTACTCTGCTCTGATTGGTCAGATGGCCCAGGCTGTTGTGGTTGGTCTATTCTGCTTTGATTGGTCAGATGACCCAGTCTGTTGTGATTGGTCAGATGGCCCAGTCTGTTGTGATTGGTCAGATGGCCCAGTCTGTTGTGATTGGTCAGATGGCCCAGTCTGTTGTGATTGGTCTACTCTGCTCCGATTGGTCAGATGGCCCAGTCTGTTGTAATTGGCCTTCTCTTCTCTAGTGAGTTTTTAGGCCAATGTTTCTGAGAAAACAGCCATGAGCTTAATCGTGCTAAACTACTGTATAGTGCTAGACACTGACTACAGTGAAATAAAATAGTCAGCTTATTATTCATTCATTTTCTACTTTTTGATCCATTAAATTGCTCCAATTAATGATTTGTGTTGCAAGTCACTGGATAAAACTCAATTGTTTATGTTAAACAATTCAGCTTGATAACCTTTGAACCTTTAAATCATTAATAGTTTAGCACAGATAAAAACATAATCAATTTAGTTTCTAAGCAACAAAGCACAACACACACAGATCTTGAGATAGAGCAGTGGGATTCAGAATATCTCCACATTTATTATTGCACCGTTTGTTTAATATGATCGCTGTAGCTCAAGTTGCTAAGCAAAGTCTGTTAGTTCAGAGCATTGTAGAGTCAGAGGCAGTAAAAATCTGCATGGTGGAGATAAAGCACTTTGAATGGGTCATTGTGATGGTCACAAATACACAGCAGTTGTGTTGGTTGAAAGTGAGGCCGTTAACACTGAGAGGGCTTTACCTCATTGATGTGGGAGAGATTCTCCAGCTGGAGGACTCAGACGGCGCTGAGCGTGTCGACAGGAGAACGTGACTCATTCCTGCAGGATCATAAGAAAACAGTTATTTCATTTGGCTTCATTTTGACACTTAGTGAGTTGATCTGAGATGACAACTAAAATCTTAATGAAATTATCTACTTAAGATTCATAATGGTGTTTAATTTTAAAACAACAAAAACGTCACATTAAAAGTTTTTTTTTTTTTTTGTTCAGATCAATTGATTATTTTCCTCACTGCAATTTATATAGCAATTACTTGAATATGCAGTAGTGGACAAAAATGTTGTCCAGAGGCAATATTTGTTTTTAATAATCGTACAAGTTTGATTTAAACCATCAAAATATGTGGAAAATATTCATGTTTTTTTATTTATTTTTAATATATTTCAAATATGAGGGAAGAACAAAACACAAAATTTGGTATAAATACCTATTATGCTATTTTAAAGATTCTTAATTTTGTTTTGTTTTGTTCATTTTAGTCTCCTGCAATGGGTTTACATGCATCCAGGGTCATAATATTCATTGCAGCTCATTCATTTCTCATAGCGTATGAAAATGGTGTCGGAAACATAATTCTTATTACCATTTCTGAATTTCAGCTTCTTCAGCACTTGATAAACAGTGATATGATACGAACAGTAACAATGGTGCCAGTTTTACCGTATTGATTCGAGCAAAGTCCTCATCCTTTTAAAGTGCATGCAAAGTGGATTTGCTTTGGCAGAGCAGAAAACAGCATCTTCTCGACATTAACAACATGAACCAAACTCTTCCAGGCTTCAGCTACAACTAAAGAGTTTGAGGGCAGGTCAGAGTAGACATTGTTCACCGGCAGCCAATGAAGACCATAGGCTGGCATTATGCAAATTTGTTACATTGTTGGGTAGCTATGAAACAGGAAGTGAGACTGGAATTACTGATGGCTCGCTTCAGGCAGTTCAAACTGATTCTTTCTTTTAGGAGATAATAACTTTATTTGTCGTGCACTTTGATCTTTAAAACTTTGCAGACCTTTTACATTCACAAACAGCCATATCACACACTGCATGAAAGGTAATATTCAAAAATCATAATAGGGGCACTTTATCTGACAAAATTAATTGGCATAAAAGGCAAACTGATTTTTAAAAAATGTAATTGACAATTTAAAAAAATTATTTGCCATATGTGACTTTGAGCCCTACCCGGTGCAATGTGATGCCAGATGCGAAAGTGTTTTTTACTAGTTTCAGCCTGATGCACTTATCATTTTCATGTCCAGCGCCACGTTGTTTAAATAGCAAATCATGCCCATCTGAGTGCCCATGGGCATGCTGGTCTGAAAACCAGATGTGTTCAGGCGCATTGTTGGCGTTGCTATTTTGAAGCAAATGAAAACGACTGCGCCATTGACCAACAAAAACCTGGTCTAAAGTCTCATAGTATTTTTTGTGTTATTTAAAGGACATGTTAGTAATAAGCACCTATAGGTGAGTGAACAAAACTCTTCTTATTACACACACAGCTATGTGCAGCAGCACACACACATTTTTAAATATTAAAAATTAAAGGATTCCTCTCTGGAGAAGCGTTCAGTCTTTCCACTCGCAAATAGCGAATCCGCCATGGTGCAAGCGCAACTGGCTTTTAAAGGGAATGGGAGATGAGACTCTGATTGGTTTATTTCACGTTATGCCCAAAACACACCCATTACTCATTAAGAGTAACCCTTTTGGACCATGCGCCTAGCACACCGACTGTTTTTCCCGTCATTAGACTAGCAAAAGTGGATTCAGACACGACCTAAGTGTACCTGCGCCGTGCGCTTCAGACCATGCGCTCAGACCGTTAAAATAGGGCCCTATGTCTCTGTTGTTTGTTTAAACTAAGGTTGAGAATATGTATGCTTAATTTTGTTGTTTGTTTACTAATAAGAAAAACCAATAAACTATAAATCGTATACAAAATGTAATTGACCCATTAAAGTAACAGAACAAGTTTCACAATGAGTGAATGCTCTTCATTCACAGATTAACTCAAATAATGTATAACTGCAGAGTGTCCTTGTCCACAGGGCTGTTTCTCAGAGATAACCTCATTTATCTGTTCATCCTGAACTGGTTAAGCAGCTTTACTGCACTGCATGTGAGCAGGCAGAGTAAATCTCAATGCCGTATTGTCAGGCGCAGTTAAGATGGACACAGAACTCACAGCTGACACATACACACAAGTTAATGTGGGTTAGGCAGGTGTCAGTACTGCTGCTTCATCTGGACAGGTAAAAGAGTTTGTGGATTAACACACATACCTGCTGCGCCGGTCAGGGACTTGACTAATGCGATTACAGGTTTATCACACTGTCGAGGGAAAAATGGGCTGAATCCTGGGCTTTTAATAATAGCTATGCAGTCATGCTTGCAAACAGTTAATGCATTCCTGATTAATTATTAATTCTAAATATTAATTTAAAAAAATTTTACCCTCCAGAGAATGACGGGCACTCGAGTTGCGTCCTTGCGATGGAGATGGTGGGCATTCTGGCTTATTCTTGCTGGATCCTTTGGGTCTTTTGCTCTTTTTCCCAGTATTCTTTGCAGTGTAAACAACACGAATATGCAGGGAACGCTCACGCTCCTGTCCACTGAGGAAATCAGGCAAATCGTTGATCTGTGAGGAAAGATTGAGATTTATGTTGACATTGCTCTAACATAGACCTAATTACATTAAAGGGATAGTTCACCCAAAAATGAAAATTATCTTATAATTGACTCACACTCAAGTCATCCTAGGTGTATATAACTTTCTTCTTTCAGCCAAATGCAATCTGTGTTATATTCTGTCTCTTTCAAGCTTTATAATCGGAGTGACCTGAGATTTTCAAGCCCAAAAAAGTGCATCCATCCATCATAAAAGTAATCTATATGGCTCCAACGGCTGTATGCAAGTCGAGTTCCAGCAGAAGAGTGACCTCTGACCCAACGCATGACATATTGACGAATGCGGAACCGCAGAGGATAGAGCAAAACAACCGGTCACAAATTGGAAGTCTAAAACGAGGATTAATTTCAATATAAGAAAAGAGGAGCTTGAGTTTGTTGCCCAGCCCAATTTGTTTGGACCGCGAGAGACGTCTACTCTCACCTAAGCTTACGCTACATCCTACGTCACACGTCAGGTCAGAGGTCACTTTTCAGCCGCCAGGAACTAGACTCACGTACGGCCATAACCGGAAGCCAGTGATTATAGATTATAAAGTTATAAATATGGATGTTTTGCTTCAGAAAGCCTTTATTAACCCCCTGGATCTGGATGGATCTGATGGATGGAGGCACTTTTTTTGGGCTTCAAAATCTCAGGTCACTCCCATTATAAAGTTGGGAAGAGCCAGGAATTTTTTTTTTAATATAACTCTGATTGTGTTTGGCTGAAAGAAGAAAGTCATATACACCTAGGATGACTTGAGGGTGAGTCAATTATGGGATAATTTTTTTCATTTTTGGGTGAACTAACCCTTTAAGGCCCGTTAACACCAATAACTATAAAGACAACTATATTAGCATCCACACCAGCTGTGTTCAGTTTTGTCATCTGCCGCTCTAAATGCTCAAGCTATTTAAAGTTTTCATCATTCATCAGCTGGAAAAAAACGCTCTGAAAGCGATTCCAATGTATTGTTTGTCTGTGCCATCATCGTTATAGCTGTGGTGTGGACTCTGCTATTCTTTATATTTAGAATGATTTTTAGAACTACAAACCCGATTCCAAAAAAGTTGGGACACTGTACAAATTGTGAATAAAAAATGAATGCAATAATTTACAAATCTCATAAATGTATATTTTATTCACAATAGAATGTAGATAACATATCAAATGTTGAAAGTGAGACATTTTGAAATGTCATGCCAAATATTGGCTCATTTTGGATTTCATGAGAGCTACACATTCCAAAAAAGTTGGGACCGGTAGCAATAAGAGGCCGGAAAAGTTAAATGTACATATAAGGAACAGCTGGAGGACCAATTTGCAACTTATTAGGTCAACTTATTAGGTCAACATGATTGGGTATAAAAAGAGCCTCTCAGAGTGGCAGTGTCTCTCAGAAGTCAAGATGGGCAGAGGATCACCAATTCCCCCAATGCTGCGGCCAAAAATACTGGAGCAATATCAGAAAGGAGTTTCTCAGAGAAAAACTGCAAAGAGTTTGAAGTTATCATCATCTACAGTGCATAATATCATCCAAAGATTCAGAGAATCTGGAACAATCTCTGTGCGTAAGGGTCAAGGCCGGAAAACCATACTGGACGCCCGTGATCTTCGGCCCTTAGACGGCACTGCATCACATACAGGAATGCTACTGTAATGGAAATCACAACATGGGCTCGGGAATACTTCCAGAAAACATTGTCGGTGAACACAATCCACCGTGCCATTCGCCGTCGCCGGGTAAAACTCTATAGGTCAAAAAAGAAGCCATATCTAAACATGATCCAGAAGCGCAGGCGTTTTCTCTGGGCTAAGGCTCATTTAAAATGGACTGTGGCAAAGTGGAAAACTGTTCTGTGGTCAGACCAATCAACATTTGAAGTTCTTTTTTGGAAAACTGGGACGCCATTTCATCCGGACTAAAGAGGACAAGGACAACCCAAGTTGTTTCAGCGCTCAGTTCAGAAGCCTGCATCTCTGATGGGATGGGGTTGCATGAGTGCGTGTGGCATGGGCAGCTTACACATCTGGAAAGGCACCATCAATGCTGAAAGGTATATCCAAGTTCTAGAACAACATATGCTCCCATCCAGACGTCGTCTCTTTCAGGGAAGACCTTGCCTTTTCCAACATGCCAATGCCAGACCACATACTGCATCAATTACAACATCATGGCTGCGTAGAAGAAGGATCCGGGTACTGAAATGGCCAGCCTGCAGTCCAGATCTTTCACCCATAGAAAACATTTGGCGCATCATAAAGAGGAAGATGCCACAAAGAAGACCTAAGACAGTTGAGCAACTAGAAGCCTGTATTAGACAAGAATGGGACAACATTCCTATTCCTAAACTTGAGCAACTTGTCTCCTCAGTCCCCAGACGTTTGCAGACTGTTAGAAAAAGAAGAGGGGATGCCACACAGTGGGAAACACTGGAAACATGGCCTTGTCCCAACTTTTTTGAGATGTGTTGATGCCATGTGTAACATCGTTTGTAAGATCAGGGAAGAAGGAGGTGGGAACCGGCGAACATTTAAAAACTTTAATCAAAAATAAACAACCAAAACATAATAACGGTGGCAGCCCCTCACGGAAGACTGCCGCCTACATACAAAACAAAACAAAACATAAAATCCAGGCCTGGTCCTCTCTCGTCTTGCACTGTCGTCACTCCTCCTTTTATGCTCCTGTCACTCCTCCGTGAGACGAGACCGGTGTGGTGTGCAGCTGATGCTCATCATCATCGCTCTCACAGTCCCTCGCCTCGCCACAAATCAACTTATTTTTCCCTTAAAATTATACATTTTCTCAGTTTAAACATTTGATATGTCATCTATGTTGTATTCTGAATAAAATATTGAAATTTTAACTTTCCACAACATTGCATTCTGTTTTTATTCACAATTTGTACAGTGTCCCAACTTTTTTGGAATCGGGTTTGTATATCGTTATCGTTGAACAGGCCTTTAGTGTAAGCCGCTTGAAGTGGGAATGAATGAACATTTAATTATGTCTAATCACCAATAATCAATTAGCAACATTAATACGTATATATTTGTATATATAAATGTGCATATATTGTATTCCCAGCCAGCAGCAAGCTGGGGATCATGCAGTTGCTCCTAAGAGATCAATTGCCTTTCCTTGTTAATTTTGCCAATGTAACATTTACATGCTTTATCCATCTGTCTTTTACAGTCTTCCAGCGCTGAAACGCTCCGTGACTCATGCTTTGAGCTGTGTAAGTGCATAAGCTTACCAAACAAACCTTTTTTAAGCAGTTTAACGTGACAGGATAAGTAAACGTCCTCACTATTATTAGCGTTGTCTTGTCACCACTGTTTAGACAGTCATGCTTTTATGTGACATTTAGAATACACTGACTCAACGGTGAGTGATGTATGATTTAAAACTGATCAGCAAATAAGTAAATAATATTACATAATTATTAATGGCAAGCAGTTGACTGAGGGAATGAGTCATTTAAGTTTAATAAATATTCAAAAAATAAGTCTATTGCCATGTAAAATGCTTCAAATAGGGGTTCCACATTTCTGGGCTGATTCATTTCCATGATTTTCCAAGAATTTTCCAATCATTTGTGATGGCTGAATCAGGAGATACACAAAGAGTAATTTCTAGCTTAAAAATGGGTAACGCTTTATTTTAAAGTGTCCTTGTTACACGTTACATAGTAATAACGATAAATTATGCATATTTACACGCAACTAACCCTACTCAGTACTAATTACACTGTAACATGAACACTTTAAAGGGTTGCACTTTATTTTAAGGTGTTATTGTTACAGTGTAATATATATTTAAGCACTGAGTAGCATTAATTAACAATATGTACAGTAACACTTTTTAGTAATTTTACTTTAGTAACACTAATTTTACAGTGTCATTGTTACATATGTTACATGCAGTTACTCTAGTAATAACAATAAGTTATGCATAATTACATGCAACTAACCCTAAACCAAACCAAACCCTAATCTGGTTACACTTTATTTTAAGGTGTCATTGTTACAGTGTAATTATATATTTAACTACTTAGTAATATTTAGTAACTACATGTACTTACTATAGGATTAGGGTTTGGTTTAGGTTAGTTGCATGTAATTATGCATAATTTACTGTTATTACTATGGTAAGGACATGTAACGTATGTAACAAGGACACTGTGAAATAAAGTGTTACCCCCTAATCCTAACCCTACAGTAAGTGCATGTAGTTCATTAATATTACTCAGTACTTAAATGTATAATTACAGTGTAACAAAGACACCTTAAAATAAAGTGTAACCACATGTACGTACTTTAGGGTTAGGCTAGGATTAGGGTTTGGTTGAGGTATAGTTGTATGTATTTATGCATAATTTACTGTTATTACTACGGTAAGTGCAAGTAATATATGTAACAAGGACACAGTGAACTTAAGTGTTACCTAAGATTTTGAGTTCTCCAGGACTTTTTAAATTTACCGGATATTTCCAGGTTTTTCAGAACTGTGTGAACCCTGTTCGTAAGAGTAGTATGGCCAAGTTCAATTATGACAGTGAATTTTGCAATAAAGATTTTGAATTTGTGCACATTCAAAAATAACTCAACAAAATATATTTAGTTTGTTTACCTACGCTACTCTCCTCTAATTGAGAAAATGCACGAAGCAGGGTGGTTATATGGTGTCTATATTGCTTTCTTTTATTGTTAATATACTACTGATGTGCATATTGCATTCTGTTATTGCACTGCATTGTATTGTTATTGCACTAAATTGTGTTATACTGTATTATGCGCTTGTGCTGTTTGATTAAATGCATTAATCAATCTACATGCAAATGTGGCAATAAGCAATGACAACATTAATATATATATATGCTCTCACCAGCGCGATGCTCGTGACGTTTCTGAAGCTGAGCGCCTCTCGCAGCGCGCGCGGAGGAAACTCGCTCAGATACACGCGCTCATCGGTCAAGATCACATGCATGAAAACCTTCTTCACCGTATCCGAGACCACCACACACGGCTCGTACACCCGGATCCGCTCGTACACATCCCGACTGGTGTTTCTCTTGAGGAAAGAGTCCAGTTTGCTGTTGTTCCCGTCCGCGCTGGTTCTGGCCATGGGAATGTCACCTTTAACACCACGCTCCCTCACTCTGCGTCCCATATCCCGGGCATGCTGTCATGTTAAATGCAATGCATAAGTTACCAATACATTGATTCCTTCCTTCCCTTGCGTGATGTCTGGTGTATTCTCACTCTCTATGCCTATGGAGCGGAGGTGCGCTCTCGTTGCGCATGCGCAGCCACTCTTATAAATAGTGCAGCATGGCTCGCCTCTTTGTTATTGGGAATAGATACAACGTGCAACAATAACAAAAGATTAAATTAAATAAATAAAAAAACGTTATATCTGATTAAACTGATCAAATGTGTTATGACAAACTGCTAAACTTCTGCTTTTGTGTTCCAGATGGAAAAAGGGTTTGGAAAGACTTGTAGATTTTTATTTTATTTTTTTATTTTTTTTTTTGACTGAGCTATTCCGTTTATACCGTATGTTTTATAATAATGTAGAAACAAAAGATGGGTGTCTAAGATTGGATTGCGGTTTAATTGTAATGGATGAAATGATTAGTTATTAATTAATGAACTGATTGTGAAACAGTTGCGCCACCTTGTGGACATCAGCAAGTCAGTTTTTTGAGCAAATGTTTCCATTTCTCTGGAGTGAACCTGAGAGCAATTAACTGAACTGTTAGACATTATGCCACACATTACAGTTTCCTTAAAGTGTTATGGTATGACTGTAATGTGCGAGTATATAACAATAGATTTTTTTCAAACTTGTCAAGATTTTATTACATGAAGATTTATTACGTACTTTAAATAATGAAAAGCAATCCAGCAAGTAATTTTGCATTTAAAAGACGTAGATGTCCAAACACAGCCCTGACGTCTAGGCTAAAACAAGGCAACATTTGGGCTGTCAGTGAAAATGTAATAGACCATAGCCCAAGAATAGACTAGTCATCTAGAACATGAACATGTCAAAGAAATGAAACCAAATGTAAGCCTGCTGCTTACATGATGGAATATCAAACATCTCGCAAGTTATTTTGGCTAGAAGTGGGTTAGTCATATCTGGACTATATATAGTCTAAAGTTAACCAAAACGGTGAAATGATGGCTATTGCTTGCTGGGATTCTTCCTATTTAACCTGCAATAGACAGGACATGCTAAAACTGGAAAAGATGAGCTAAATGATTTGACAGTCGGCTAATTGGAAAGCTTCAGCACAAGTAGGTCAGTTTTACTGGGCCCAGAAAGTCAGATCATAAGATTAAACATACATGTGAGTTATCAGTGAAACAAAGAAAAGTGCTTTTTTTACAAGCACTCTATATACATTTATATTAAGACATTTTAGGCAATAAAAAAAAAGCCAAGACACAGATAATACTTTTAATATTTTGTTCTGTTTTGTTTTTAACCAAATCAAGTTTTAAGAATCATAGGGTTATGAGATTCCCAGAATCAGGACATCAATGCAATTCTCCTATACCATCATAAAAAACATACAAATATTAAAATGATGCTCTAATGTGACCTGACACGGCTGAATTTTTAAATTTTAGTTAGTGAGTGCAAATAGTCCGAACCTTTGACACAAAAATAAAAAGTACTAGCTGGAAATAAAACCTGGAGCGGATCACAGCACCAGTATGGATTAACTTTCTTCTCCAAGAAACTACACAAAGGGCCTGCTTAGAGTCGTTCAGAAATGTTCTTACATATGCAACATACTAAATGTAACAACCACACAGAGACCCACAGATGGTCCAACGTCTAGATCTAGTGCTGTGCTGAGATCTAGGTGGCTCTAGCTTGAGTCCATCATTTCTCTCGCCTTTCTGAACCCCAGTCACCCTACTGGAGACGTTTGCATGTAGGGGCCGTAATCCGTGGCCATGGTGACAGTTGTAAAAGTTCTGAATACTCAGAAATGTGTTGCTATGGCCACAGACGCTGTGGAGTGGCACTGGGGTACGGCGGCAGAGCGGGCTGTTCGCCGGGGCTTTCTGTGGGCGGAGGGGTGGAGAGGCGGAGGTAGATGGGTGCGCTGGGTGCAGTCGGTACAGTGGGTGTGGGCACCCTCTGCAGGACCACATGAGGATACATCTGACTTTCAGTGCGGTAAAGCCCAGGAAGAGGAGCTTTCATGAGGTTTTCTTGACTCCTGCAAAACAAACACAGTTCGGCGTCAGAACGGTTTTCTTTTGAAAATGAATACTTATGCAGTTATGTTTCACGATTGGAATAAATCAAATTGAACAGAATAGAATGCAACTTGTGGCTACCACTTTTTCATGATTGGACTAAATCAATCATAGAATAGAATAGAATAGAATAGAATAGAATAGAATAGAATAGAATAGAATAGAATAGAATAGAATAGAATAGAATAGGTTTTTGCTTTTTCATGATTGGACTAAATCAATCATAGAATAGAATAGAATAGAATAGAATAGAATAGAATAGAATAGAATAGAATAGAATAGAATAGAATAGAATAGAATAGGTTTTTGCTTTTTCATGATTGGACTAAATTAAATAGAATAGCGTAGAAAAGAAAATAATAGAATGCAACTTGTTGCTACCACTTTCATGATTGGACTAAATCAAACACAGAATAGAATGGAATGGAACCTGTTGGTTTCACTTTTATTGACTTTGATTTGATTGACTTTCATGATTGAATAAATCAAACACAGAACAGAATAGAATAGAACTTTTATTCAGCAAGAACACATTAAATTGATCAAAAGTGACATTTACAATGTTTATAATTCTATTTTAAATGAATGTACTTTTGAACTTTCTATTCAGCAAAGAACGAATGGTTTCAACAAAAATATGAAACTGTTTTGAACCTATGATACTAAGACATTTTTCTTGAGCAGCAAATCGGCATATTAATGATTTCTGAAGAATCACGTGACACTGAAGACTGGAGTTATGATGCTGGAAATTCAGCTTTGCATCACAGGAATAAATTACATTTTAAAATATATTCAAATAGAAACCAGTTATTTTTAATAAATGCAAATATATGCTGCCTTGGTGAGCATAAGATAATTATTTTAAAAACATAAAAAAAAAATCTTACAGCATGTTACACCACTCAAAAATGAACATTCTGTCAGCATTTATTCACCTTTATGTTCTTCCTAAATGATGGCAGAATTTTCATTTTTTGGGTGATTTATTCTACTAATCTCACAGAAACACAATCAAGCTAATTTAACAATTCACCATTTCTCACCTCTGATACCCGCGGTTATCATAACCAGCCAGTCCCCCCATATAGACTGGGCTCTCAGAGGTCAGATGGGGGTCAAGGTGCTGGGAAAGACTGTAAATTTTAGGTGGAGGAAAAGCTTCCCAGTCTCCTTCATCTCTCTCCAACCAGCACTCACTCCTCCAGGATGATTTGCCTCTCATTCTGGAAAGTCAGAAAAACCATTAGCATCCTATTTTAGGTTGCCTTGTCTCTTCTTCGCCAGTGTGTATGAACATGCATACCTGCCCCGTCCATCTGTCCGTTCTGCCCTCTCTTTGCTCATGCGCTCCTGCAGGCAGCAGATAATGAAGGACACGGACATGGCAAAGATGACGATGCTGCTCACTATCGATGCCAGCACGGCCACTCTCAGCCCGCGGTCCTCTGGTTTGGGAATGGCTACCACATTTACACAATAGTCCACATTGAAAATCTGGGATTGAATTAGCTGGAGTGTATTTCTTAACTGTTTTTATCTCTTTAAAACAGAAATGATGGCAGTGAACACAGACCCTCACAATCAGGCGGGTAGTTGCTCCACTGAGCGGTGTTGCTACGCAGGACACAGATGATTTTCTCGCTGCCCACCAGCTGGTACCCCTCGAGGCACCAGAACGCCAACACCGTGCCCACAGACATCCCAGTGCCCTTCTCCACATAGAAAGAACCTCGTCGAGGGGGCAGCAGCGATTCGCAGCTCAGCACTGCAGAAGAAACAAACAGATGGTTAGAACCAACTTTCTAATATGCTAAGACTTCAATATACACTTAGAATATAAAATCAAAACCAGAATAGAATAGAATAGAATAGAATAGAATAGAATAGAATAGAATAGAATAGAATAGAATAGAATAGAATAGAATAGAATAGAATAGAATAGAATAGAATAGAATAGAATAGAATAGAATAGAATGAGAATTTATTGCTACCACTTTTTCATGATTGGACTAAATCAAACTAAAAACTAAATCGAATAGAATAGAACTATTTTAATAAATATTATTTCTTTATTTTATTTAATAAATTCAATATCAACGCTCATGTTTTCCATCAAAATGACAGCTTTAAGTGTGTGTGTGTGTGTGTGTGTGTGTGTGTGTGTGTGCGCGTGCAAGATTTTTTTCCCTGGGACTTAGTTAACAGTATAGTCATCCTCAAGGGTTAAGATGAAAGCATTTTTTCTTCTCTCCTTCTATCAGTACCCGCAGCGTGTTTTCTCCCTCACTCTATCCCATAATCCACCTCTCCTCCAGTCTCTGTGCATTCCCACAGAGGATTCAGCGTCTTCTGTCTTCTCCTACCGAGTCTTCATCATTGCACTGTCAATATACAGTAAAATTGAGCTCATATTGACTGTGCTGGAGTCAGTGTGATTAAGCTGGCAGGGTACACTTGATCGTGTTTATTGTTCACACCAGTCCTGTGCTGGTCTCATTAAGCCCGGCTTAACTGGCATGGCAATGCTGCTCACACCAGAGCCCATTGCTAGCATTAAGCAATCCGACTCCATGGCAAAATAAATAAATAACTCAACTGTCACTTTTGTTTCTCCCCTCCCTCTCGTCTCACTCGCAATCCCATGCTCCCCAAGAGTCACACCAGAGAGGTTCTCTGAGAATAGAACATGATTAAATAAAGCATAGGGCCGTGCATTAAAAATGTATCAAGTCCCTGCAGCTGATGCAGACTGACCACACGCTCCTGAAACTGCACTGCCATAACACCACAGACATTCTCCAGTGGGATGAGTGGATCAGTTTGTCAATACATGATCATGTACCTTTAAGAACAGCGCGGAGCAACTTTTCCCTCTGTGCATTTTTAACGTGTAATTCGAACTGTGCTATTTCTGTGTGCACTGGCTTCTCTCTTCAACACATTAAGTAATCCCTTTAAAGAAGTGACGTGGAAGCCTCTGTGTTTGTGCTGCAGGTACATGGCTGATGGAGTGAATGGGACAACTTCATGGGTGTCCTGGTTTTTATATTTTTCATAAAGGAAATGCATTATGCATTGCGATTATTTGCATTATTATCATTGCAATTTTTTTTTTTTTTTTTTCAAATTCGTATAACTCATAATGTGCTCAGATTTTTGGTTATGATTTTTAATGTTCTTTATTTTTGTTATTTATTTCTTTATTCTACAATGAAAATATGAAATGAAAACATTACAAAGATTTTTTTAATTATTTAAAATCAGGATATATTAAAGGCAAATTACCATGGGTGTGTGCAGGATGACATAAATGTATTTAAATAAAAATATATATTAAAAATATCTAAAAACATAAACTAATAATTACTATAAAATCTATAAAAACTTTAATTTAGTACATCAAAGTCAAAGTTTAATCAAAGTACATACAGTTCACAGACTGAATTGTGGGTAATTAATTTATTATGACAATATTGTTAATTCCTGCTAATATTTTTAATGCTCTTTATTATACAATAAAAAATTAAGGAAATTAAAACATTACAATGTTTTTTTATTATTTAAAATCAGGATATATTAAAGGCAGTATAATAATAACTACCATGGTTTATAAATAATTTACAGTTTATGTATTATATAATAGTTTTTTTTATTATCTTTTTTAATGTAAGAATACAGTGCATTATAGTAATAGTTTATTGTTGGAAAAATGTGTTAGTTGAAATGAAAAACTGTTCCAGGACAGTTAAGATTGCTTTGCACTGTGACATTATTGCCATATGACAATTTCTCATTATTGTAATACAGTAGTACAATAAATAAAATACTATTGTAATACTATTTTCTAAAAACATGCACACACTAGCATATGCATAAAACGACATAATACATAATATGACAAATAGATCATTATTTTTTTCACTTTACAGTAAAGAGAATTTAAATTTTTGTCAATAAGAATAAGAATTTTGGGGGTAAATGTGCAAAATAATGCCTTAAAATAACTGTTGCCTTTAAACTATATCTCTTTTTCTTCATGCAGAATGTCATTTCTATAGGATGAAACATGACCCGTGCATGTTCTTATCCGAGAGAGCTCTACTCAAGTGTCCTTTAGGTTTGCAGTGCACTGAAAGCTGAAAGCAGGGCAAAGTCTGTCATGGCCACGGTGGTGATAAACCCCCTCCATTTCACTTTCAAAGCTGGCAACCCTGAAACGGAACTGACAAACTGCCAAGGACTATCCCACAGCTCGCCATTGCCACGTGGCAAAAAGCGTCCTTTGTTTCACCTGTGGAATAAATCTCAAGGTAACTGACCACCTGTGGATGGTTTGGGTACGTCAGTGTCTTTTCCTCCACAGATAAATTAACTGCAATCAAACTAATATATTACACATTACAGCTTGATAATGTCCTTTTTCTCTCCAGCTCTGAGCCCCACAAATCCATCACACATATTGACTTTAGGTCAGGAGACATCAATAGACTATTTGCAAAGTATGCG